>QQSL01000152.1:0-20108 GCA_003693665.1 Chaetothyriales sp. CBS 134920 | reverse complement strand
GAGTATGACCTAAAGGGGGGGGATACTGTTACGGGGCTGGACCCGAACTGTCTGTTTGCTCTGTTTGCTTGATTGTTGTTTTGCCAAGTCTGCCAAGTCCGCCAGATTATGATCTGGCTTTTCCGTCCATAGCTTTTGTGGTCCTTCGTACCACCTCCTGTATCTTGAGTACACTGTTCTGCAACCCAACCTGCTCTGTCTGCCGCCGCCCCCTTACAGTTGTCAAACCCCCTGCTTGCTGTCCTTGCCCAAGCCATGACACTACATCATGGATGTAATGGTCCTGGCTGCACAGCTAATCCAAGGCCCTGCCACTATCCTAACATACCTGATGGTTGACTCTGGAAACTAATTTATTGCCTATATTGACCACTGCTGGGCTGCCTGACACTGCCTATAGACCTATAAGCTTGCCAACCCTATACCAATATCAGGGTTTGATAGAGCTGTCTCAGTGGAGGGCACTGCTATCTAATATATAGTGGCTGACCTAAAGATTAGAGACCACCTAGAGAAGGATGTGGTCTTCTTTGTTACCCACCTATCCTGATTTCTGATTATCATAGGGTTACTATGGCTGAAGGCCCATAATCCCCTGGTTAGCTGGGCAAGCCACACCATCCAGTTCCAGAGTAATTACTGCTGTTAGTCCTGCAACATGCTGTCCCGCCTGCAATGGGTCAAGGCCTTGAATGATATCCTGAAGAGATCCTGCCCAGAAGAGTTGGAAGCCCTGCCTATCCCTGTTCCTGCCAGCCCTGCTGTAGATACCCCTGTCTCTGCTGCTCTGTCACTTAATATCCATCAAGTGTCTCTATGAGCCTGCTCTATCTATGCCTGGAGAGGATACAGTGTGTACCAAACCAGCCTAGAACAGCTTGACCTAAACCTGAACCCACCCCCTGACAAGTTATAGTCCCAGTTACCTAAAGAGATCCATCACCTATCCAATGTGTTCAGTCCCCAAGAGACTGAGAAGCTGCTGCCTCACCACCCTTATAACTACAAGATTAAGCTTGTGGAAGGGAAGCAACCCCTGTTTAGCCCCCTGTACCCTATGTCCTAAGACCAGCTAGCTTACCTAAAGGAATGGCTAGAAGAGAACCTAAAGAAGGGGTTTATACACCCAAGCTTGTTGTCTACTGCTGCCCTGATCCTGTTTATCAAGAAGCCTGATAGAGATATCTGTATCTGCATGGACTACTGTGGCCTAAATGCTGTCTCTGTCAAGGACTATTACCCACTGCCCCTGGTCAAGGAGACCCTGAACCACCTGAAGGGAATGAAGTTCTTCTTGATGATTGACATCATGTCCACATTCAACAATATTCGCATGGCTAAAGGCATAGAATATCTGACTGCCTTCCGCACCTGTTTTGGCCTATACAAATCCCTGGTCATGCTGTTTAGGCTCACTAGAGTGCCTACAACATTCCAATGATTCATGAATGACACCCTGCGAGAGTACCTGGATATCTTCTATGTGGTCTACCTAGACAATATCCTGATCTATAGTCAAACCCAAGCTGAACATACCTATTACCTACAACTGGTCCTGGGGAAGCTGCGAGACACTGGTCTACACATGAAGCTCCCAAAGTATCACTTCTTCTAGAAGGAGGTTAAATACCTTGGCCTGATCATCTCTGATAAGGGCATCAAGATGGATGTCACCAAGGTGAATGCTGTCACCAAGTGGGAAGTGCCCCAAAATGTCACAGATGTCAAGTTATTCTTGGGATTCATAGGGTTCTATTGCCACTTTATCTGAAATTTCTCTGGTATCCTGGCCCTGATCACTGCCCTAGATAAGAAGAGAGTCCTGTTTGTTTGGTCTGAAGCCTGTCAGAGAGCCTTTGATGAGATCAAGGCTGCCTTCCTAGAACAACTAATCCTGACCCTATTTGATTGGGACAAGCCTGCTGTCCTGGAGACTGATGTATCTGACTTTGTGAGCGCGGGAATCTTGTCCCAAGCCAATAACTAGAATGTCCTGTGTCCTGTCGTATTCTACACGAAAAAGCACACCCTGACAGAATGTAACTACAAGATCTATGACAAGGAACTGATGGTAATTGTCTGCTGCCTAGAAGAATGGCACCCTGAGCTGGAGGGCTGCCAGCATCTGATAAGTATCATCATGGATCACAAGAACCTAGAATATTTCATGACAACCAAGACCCTGAACTAAAGACAAGCCCATTAGTCTGAATTCCTGTCCTGATTCAATTTCCAGATTGCTTACTATCCTAGCCACAAGGGAGGAAAGCCTGATGCCCTGACCTGGAGGTCACAGGACCTGCTGTGGGAGGGGGATGAACACCTGCTGCACCAGAGCCAGACTGTCCTGAAAAGAGAGCACCTAACTGAATTCCCGCCTGATTACCTGAACACCCTGAATGAGTCTGCTGGACTGCATACCCCAGAGTCTAAGAGACTACTAAACAAGCCCGCTGAGCTGTGCCCCCTGAGATTGTCAAGACACTGAGTCTGTTTCACCCTGCCTGTTACTAACCCAATTCAGCCTGTGAACTCCACTGACCCTACCCCTGAGTGCCCTGCCTAGCTAGAAGACCTGCTTACTGAGGGCTATGAGAAAGACCCCCTGCCTAGTTCTGTCCTGGAAGCCCTGGATCAAGATGATAACTGCCACCCTGAGATCAACCTGGCTAATTGCTCCTGCTGCCATAGGAGGTTGTACTACTGCCACTGTCTATATATACCTGACCTAGATAAGCTCAAGGCCAAGATCCTGCGTGAGATCCACAAGACCCTGATTACTGGATACCCTGGCTGCTCCAAGATATATGAGCTCCTGACCTATGAGTACTACTGGCCTGGGATGTATGAGTATATCTGCAACTAGGTGAGGAATTGCGATGTCTACCGCTGAGTCATGCCCTCCTGAGAAGGTTACCAAGGGCTCTTGTATCCCCTGACTACTCTAGACTATGCCTGGAAGGACATATCAATGGACTTCATCACCCAGTTACTAGTGAGCAATGGCTGTGACACTGTGCTTGTTGTTATGGACTGCCTAACAAAGTTTTGACACTTCATACCCTACAAGAGCATCTGTGACACCAAGACTATTGCCTGTCTATTCTGTGACTATGTCTAGTGTTACCATGGATTCCCTGAGACTGTTGTGTCTGACTGAGGCCCCTAGTTTATCTCTGCCTTCTAGACCCACCTATGCCACATCCTGAAGACCTGAGCCCTGCTGTCAACTGCCTACCACCTATAAACTGATGGGCAGACAGAGTGTGTGAACATATCCCTGGAGCAATACCTGCGAGCCTATGTATTATATCTACAAGATGACTAGACTAAGTGGCTGGCTTCTGCTGAGTTTGCTGGAAACACCACCTGCTCTGAGATCATGAACCTATCTCTGTTCTTTGCCCTGTATGGGTTCAACCCGCGAATTAGACACAAGCCTGTTTGTCCTGATGCCTGACCTACTACCCAAGATGCCAGCGAGTTTGCTAGCACAATGAAGTAAATCTGGGACTTCTGCCAAGCTGAGATGGTTGCTGCCTAAGCAAGCCACAAGAGATCTGTTAACAGACACTGAACCCCTGCCCACTGATTCCACGTCAGCCAGAAGGTCTGGCTAGATATACACAATATCAAGACCCTGTGCCCCCAGAAGAAACTAGACTGGAAGAACCTGGGCCTGTTCAAAATCAAGAGGATCATCAGCCTGTACACTTATAAGCTTGCCCTGCCTACTTCAATGAAGATCCATCCTGTGTTCTATGTCTCCCTGCTCTGACCTACTGCTAGCTTGCCCCTGCCTAGACAACACCAGCCCCCTTCCCCGCCAATCAAAGTTGATGGTGTTAAGGAGTGGGAGGTTGAAGAAGTCATTGACTCCTGATGGGAGCACTGTGGCTGTGGCCAACCCTATCTAAAGTACACTGTGAAGTGGCGAGGATACCCTGATGTTACCAAGGAGCCTGCTGAGTACCTGGAAGGAGCTGTAGAAGCTATCTAAATCTTCTATAACTAATACCCTGATAAGCCTGCTCCCCAAGGGAGGGGAGATCTGCGATCATGATCCCTGTTTGCCCTGGCCTCTGACTGTTATACAGAGTATAACCTAAAGGGGGGGGATACTGTTATGGGGCTAGACCTGAACTGTCTGTTTGCTCTGTTTGCTTGATTGTTTTTTTTGCCAAGTCTGCCAAGTCCGCTAGATTATGATCTGGCTTTTCTGTCCATAGCTTTTGTGGTCCTTTGTACCACCTCCTGTATCTCAAGTACACTGTTCTGCAACCCGATCTGCTCTGTCTGCCGCCGCCCCCTTACATGCACTACTCAGTCAGGAAGCTAGCTATGATCTTCACCATCCAGCCCGGGATCCCCTTCTTTTCTAGGATGCTTAGGAGCCTTGTATAGGCAATATTATTGTATATACCTTGGATATCTAGGCTGAGCATTGAGACAATGCTCCCTGGGTAGGCTCTCCAGGCTGTTTATATACATGAGGTAAGCAGTCCAATGGCTAACAGTGTTGACCTGCCTAGCCTCACTCCTATCTAGGCCTAGGGGAGGAGCCTATACTCCTCTACTATATCCTATAGTTAGTTCACCAGGATTTTCTCTAGCAGCTTCACTACTGTGTTCTCCAGTGCAATAGGTCTATAGCTGCTGCTAAGGGTGTAGTCCTTCTTTCCAGCCTTCCTCAGGACCACTGTGGTGGACTCCTTTAGGCCTGGGGCTATATTGCTAGCTCTTAGGCTAGCTGAGAGTGCCTCTGCAAGCTTATCCACTAGATCTAGTATGACTACCTGGATTACCTTGTTCAGGACCTAGTCTAGCCCTGGGGCCTTACCTTGTGGCAGGGCCTTGACTACTGCTATTACCTCCTTATATATAACCTCTCTATGTATCTTGTAGGAGAGGGGGCTGCCCCTACCTCCCTAGATATTAGATAGGTCTGCCTCTGGTGGTGATAGGAAGAACTTTTCCTTGAGGATTTAAGCCTTGGCTCTATTATCCCTTTGGGACTGCTAGCCTTCATGGTGCCTGAGTTCTAGAAGCCCAGGGTCTTGGTATACCTTACCTACTCACTTCCTACTCTATCTTATCAGCCTCTATAGGTGTTACGGGACATACCCAAGCCCCCCCCAGGCTGGGGATGGACCCTCTGGAGGAAGGGCGATTAACGAGCCGGATCGTTAGCAGCGATAACAATGCCAATCATTAATCACCCTAGCGAAAGCTTGGCGTGTGAGCGGAGTTAAGGCAAACTCCGATTCCCACGCCTGGCGTGGAAATACAGACCAATGGGAAATGGATGACTTATCTAGAATATCCCACAGTAGTTCCCAAGGACACAGCCCCCTTGACAGGGAAGCACAGGCGCTACACATGTCAAGCACAAGATATGCCTAGGCAACAGGGCAGGAAGATACCCACCACCTTGATTGATTGCGGAAGACGTTCCCAGCCGAACGTATGTACGATAGTATAAGTAGGGACTGGGAAGGGCCTCCCCTCTGAGGACCTTCACAGTCTGATAGAAGTCAGGTTGTACCTACATTGTACCAGAACAATCCCACTGCTCCCCAGTGACTCGCCCTTGACCCGCGCCCTTGCCCATCTACCCAACTGACCCAGTGTCTCCAAGAAGCCCTGCAACAATCCTCCCTCACCTGCAGCATTAGGGACCCTGTTACAATAGGCCCTTATAGACACTTCCTTAGGTATTACTTAACAGGTCTTGGGTAACTCTCCTCTAGGCATCCCTACTGTTCCTTCTAAGCTTAGTCTTGAAGTAGTTTGCCAGCTCCTAGTAGCTCACCTAGTCCTCCTGATTACTGTGTGTGAGGTACCTGCGCCTCACAGCTCTTATATATACAAGGAGGTCTTTTGCCTTTAGAGACCACTCAGCCTTAGCTCTAAGACTTGGTTTAGTGTATGGGCAGGTTGCCTCTAGGCTCTTCCTCAGGGTAGTCCTGAAGTCTTCTAGGGGGAAGCCTGTTTACTCCCATTCCTAGGTCTCTATATACCTAGTCAGCTCTGTCACGTGGCGAGGGCAGGACAGGGAGAACACCGCAGCTTGGAGTCTTGAACTTGATCGATTAAGGAGCTACGAGTCCGACAGGACGTTGGCTAAAGAGTCTAAGAGCTGTGGCACGCGAGCAGGGACTTATAAGGGGCGAGCGTGCCAAGGCGCAGTTCCATATAAGTGATGATTTCCGGGACCCAGGCCAGGAAATGATCACTTGGGTGGGTCTGCCAAAGATTACCTATGATTGAAGATTACCTGTGGCTCTGGATAGCCTGTGAGTCTGTGACAGTACCCCCCCCCTTAAGGGTGAGCTCTGTGAGCTAATCAGCTAGCTAGAGCCTCAAGTAGGGGGCGCAGGTACAAGATATAAGCAAAGGGTTCCTAGGTTGGCTTGTTATACCCTTTCCACTTGACAAGGTATTGTGTGCTCCTTCCACAGCAGTGTTAGTCCAGGAGATCTTCAACTTCATACTCTTCATGATTGTTGACTTCAACTGGAGGGGGAGGGGCCTGGTGTTGCAGGGGCATTGGGTCATTGGCAGTAGGTCACAGGAGGTTGATATGGAAGATATTGTGGATATACATAGAGTCCAGGAGCTAGAGGCGATAAGCATGTCCACTCACTTTCTCAGTGATCACAAAGGGGCCAAAGTTCTTCCAGTCAAGCTTCTTGTGGGGATGGATTGTCTGGATATTCTTGGAGTTCAGGTAGACCAGGTCTCTAGGCTTGTAGCGCGGGGCAGGGGATCAGGAGGTGTCAGTAGCATCAGTATAGCAGGCTTGGGCAGCGGTCATCTTGGCTTGGAGGTGGTTATGGATCTTTGTCATTTTCTTGATAAACAACTCAGCAATTATTAATGGGGTATCACTTGGGACAATGGCTGGGGTTAAGTCAAGGTAGGGAAGGAAGCTGTAATTAGCCAGGAATAGAGGGACTATGGTTGTCTCAGAGGCATGGTTATTGACAGTAAACTCTGCAGTTACCAACCACTCCTTCTAGTTATCCTGGAGGTAGGAGCAGTAGGAGTATAGGTATTGCTCCATAATTGTATTGACCCTCTCTGTCTGCCTATCTATTTCTGGATAGTAGGACATTGAGAGAAGGATGTTAGAACCAAGGCAGCAGTAGAGGTGCTTCTAGAAGTGGGACACAAACTGGGGGCTGCGGTTAGAGATCACAGAGGCTAGGAGACCATGGAGTTTCCACACATGGTCACAGAACAGCCTAGCAGTATCGGCAGCAGAACACTTGGTTTGGCAAGCAATGAGATAGTGTATCTTGGTGAGTTGATTGACTATCACTATGATTGTGTCAGAGCTGTTAGAGAGGGGGAGGCCAGAGATGAAGTCCATAGAGATGTCAGTCCAGGGGTGTTGAGGCACCAGCAGAGGCTTGAGGACCCTGTGATAACACTCTTGCAAGGGCTTGGCTTAGTGACAGAGGTGACAGTTTTGGATATAGCACTTAATATCTGAGAGTATATAGGGCCAGTAGAACTGGTGCTGCAGTAGCTCATAGGTCTTCACACTACCTGGGTAGCCTATTATCAGGGTGTCATGGTGATCATGGAATAGCTAGGCATAGAGGGCATTGTCTTCAGGAATCCAGAGTTAGTCACAGTAGTACAGCCTGTCTGCACACTCTTTGCAGTCTCCTAGGGAGATGTGCTGGTGCCTTAGGCTTCCTTAGGTGAGGGCTTGGAGGATCTCTGAGGGCAGGGGGTCATTCTGGTAGGCTTGGGTAATCAGGTCTTCCAGGGGCAGGGCAGGGTCTTTGTTCAGGGTGTCTAGGCTGTTGGCAGGGTCTCTTGGGGTGGTTGGGGGTAGTGGTTTAGGGGCTTCTGCTGTAGCTACGCCAGGGTTCTCTTCTTCAATTTCCTGTATATTTGTGCTGTAAATTGGGTCAGGGAGATTATGGGCCTTGAGTACTACTTGGCTCTGGTGCAGGAGGTGTGGATCACCCTCCTTAGGCAGGTCCTAGGAGTGATAGGTCAGGGTATCAGGCTTACTACCTAGCTTGCTGGGGTGATACTGGATCTTGAAGTTAAACTAGGAGAGGAACTCAGACCATTAGGCTTAGTGGTGATTCAAGAGCTTGGTTAACATGAAATACTCCAGGTTGTGGTAATCAGAGACAACTTGGACAGTTTGGGCTGTATCTTTGAGCTTGGGGTGCTATTCTTCAAGACAGTGGACAATTGCCAGGAGTTCCTTGTTATATATCTTGTAGTTATATTTGGTTGGGGTAAGCTTCTTTGAGAAATAGATAACAGGGTGGAGGAGACCTTAGTCATTGTACTGGGAGAGAACACCAGCGGAGACAAAGTCAGAGCTATCAGTTTCCAGTATAGTCTGCTTCTCATGGTTAAAGTGGGTAAGGATAGGGGCTGAGATAAAGGCCTTCTTCATGGCCTAGAATACATCTTCTTGGGCAGGGCCCCAGTAGAACTTGACCTCCTTCTTAGCAAGGGTATGGAGGGGTGCTGACAGGATAGAGAAGTCCTTGATAAACTATTGGTAGAAGTTCATAAAGCTAATAAAGGCTTGGATATCCTTTAGGTTGGAGGGGGTTGCCCATGACTAGACAGCCTTGACCTTCTTAGGGTCTATGCGGATACCTTGGGACATGACAATGAGGCCTAGGAACTTGGTTTTGGTAATATGGAACTCAGACTTGTTGATATCTAGCTGGAGGCCTACACCTTGCAGCTGCTCAAACACCCATTGGACATGCTTGTGATGTTCCTTCTGGGTTTCACTGAAGACCAAGATATTGTCTAGGTAGGCTGTAACAAATTCATCCAAGTGGGCTCGGAGGGTGTTGTTAATGAATATCTAGAAGGAACTGGGGGTGTTACTAAGGCTGAAGGGCATGACAAGTGTTTCATATAGACCAAGATATGTGTGGAATACTGTCTTCCACTCCTCTCCTTCTGTAATTCAGAGGTAATTAAAGGCAGAGATCATATCAAACCTAGAGAAGAACCTGGCTTTGGCTAATTTAGCTAAGGTTTCACTGATCAAGGGGATAGGATACTGATTTTTGACTGTTATGGTATTTAAGCCATGGTAGTTAACATAGAGCTGGAGAGATCTATTCTTCTTCTTCATGAAGAGGATGGGCAAGGCAGCGGGCGAGGTGCTTGTATGGATGAAACCCTTTTTCAGGTTGTTATCTAGCTAGGCATAGAGAGTCTTGAGTTCCTTATAGGTTATACTATACAGAGGGCTGAAGGGGGGTTGCTTACCCTCAATCAACAGGATCTTGTGGTCATAGAGCTGGTAGGGTAGGAGTGTGTCTGCCTCCTTGCGTAAGAATAGGTCAAGGAAGTCATGGTACTCCAGGGGCACTTAGGAGGCAAGGTCAGGAGTTTCCTCCTCCTTGATGGCTAAGAGTTACAAGCTAGCTTCCATGGATACCAGAGCACAGTCTAGATCCCTAACTAAGAAGTAGCTGGCCTCCTCCTTGCTTAAATGTTGCAAGGCAGTGGCGAAGGTAGCTCCCCCAATCAGGGCGATATCTAGTTGGGTTTCCAGGTTATCTGTATTCTCTGCACATTCATGTGGAGAAACAGGGCAGGCAGGGTGTGGGTTATGAGCAGTGGGCATTGTAGGGCTAGGGGGGGATCTACAATTGCCATCATAAATCTCCCCTCCCCTGTTGGGCGTCAAGGCTTTCTCTGCGCAAATGTACTAGGAAATGGACTTGGGCCAATGAGGCATAGTTCCCTGGAGGATAAGTGGGATAGGCAGGGAGAGGCAGCATATAAGGCAATAAGGGTCTTGGAAGGTCAAGGTGCTTTAGGCCTAATTGATTACAAGGTTGTGGAGCTGGAGCCAGGGAAGGCTGAGGATGATAGGCTGTCGCCTCAAGTAGGTCACCTAGGCATGGATTGTTTCCTTATAGGGGCCAAAGGCAATGGGGAACACAGCAGTATGGGTGATAAGGCTATGACAGGGGACCTTGCTATTAAAGGTAGTGAGGATATGAGGGTGGGGGAGCTTTTTGAGTTGGAGCGCGTGCTCTTGTGTGAAGAAGGTGTTGATGAAAGCGAAGCCAGCAGCTCCACTATTGATCATTACAGAGGTCTTGAGTTGTTTTCCATTACTATCTACAGTATATAGAGCAGTGAAATGACAGG
This sequence comes from Chaetothyriales sp. CBS 134920, assembly GCA_003693665.1. Classification (NCBI taxonomy): domain Eukaryota; kingdom Fungi; phylum Ascomycota; class Eurotiomycetes; order Chaetothyriales; family Domatiomycetaceae; genus Domatiomyces; species Domatiomyces catenatus. Next base: position 9,944 of record QQSL01000152.1, on the reverse strand, counting down.
ACTTGGATCCTGTCAGGTATAGAGATAACCTGCCAATATCTTCTTCTAGGGGTCTCTAGGCGTGATGGTGCCTGGAGACACTCAGTTTTCTGACTTGGAGTTAGAAGAGCCATTGTTATAGGTAGCTACCTTGGTGGCAGGTGGAGCAGCAGGACAGGGGGAATGGTGGGCAGGGTAATGAGGGTAGTTGTCTTGGAGATGCTCAGGTAAACTACAGTAGTTGTACAAGTGGTTGTTGTGACAGTGTTTCTTCTCTGCCTCAGTGAGGCAGCTATCAGCTGTCTAGGTGATAGTGACAGCACTGAGGTCTATAGGGTTCCCTATGGCAGGGGCTGGGATAGGAGTAGAGGCAGTAGTAGGAACAGGGGTAAGGACTAGAGAGTGAGGACCAGGGACAAGAGGGTGAGAGACATTGGTGTGATTGCAGGTGAAGAGAGATAGGGTTACCTTTGTTGTGTGTTGGTGACTGTCAAGGTGTTGACAACACCTTGTCAGCGCCTTGAAGCTAGCTAGGTCTGATTCCTGGGTGAAGACTAGGGTAGACTTAAGCTTGTTACTCAGCCCTTCTATCAGGGCTGAGGCCTTAGCCTTGTTGTTGAAGCTGGAATCAGTGGTGAGGCATTGGAAATCAGCGAAGAACTCATGAAAGGGGCAGTTCTTCTGCTGTAGACAATGGAGACTATGTTGAGTGGTCCCCTTGGAGTTGGGGTCACCATAAGTGCCCTTTAGGATATTGATGAAGGTGCTATAGGTCTTGAGGGAGAAACCCTCATTGGTGATATAGGGGAGGACTTGGGCCTGTGGGATAGGGCCTAAATAGCTGATGCTGTACATAATTTTCCTCTCCTTAGAGGGAAAATGGTTAGTGTTGATGGTGATCTTCAACCTTATCTGCATGATCTAGCTAGGGAGGGTGGCCCTGGACCCCTTGAACTTGTTGGGGTCAGGGTAGCTTAGGGATAGGCAAGGACAAGAAGCAGTAGGGGACACATTGGTAGGGGCCAGGACAGGGGCAGGAGACGAGGATAAGGGTGTGGAGGCCGCAGCAGCTGTATTAGTAGCTGCCTATACCTAGGCTTTGAGGTTTGATTGGAGGGATATATTCTCTTCTTGAAGAGAGGCAATGGTGGTAGCTGACTGCTGGCTGGCTTCCTAGAGCTGCTGCAGCTGTTACTGCAGCTCGCAGAGTACTGCCCGGCTAGTTAGGTGGGTTAGGGGGTCTATCCTAGTGGATAACCTAGGCTAAGGTAGGGACTTGGCTGTTAGGGGGGATCAGAGGCAAGGGTGAGGGCAAGGGCAAGGGCACGGCTGCAATGTGGTGTAGAGCCAATGTAATGTCATATGGTGAGGGCAGGATAGGGAGAACACTGCAGCTTGGAGTCTTGAACTTGATTGATTAAGGAGCTACAAGTCTGACAGGATGTTGGCTAAAGAGTCTAAGAGCTGTGGCACATAAGCAGGGACTTATAAGGGGCGAGCATGCCAAGGCACAGTTCCACATGAGTGATGATTTCCAGGACCCAGGCCAGGAAATGATCACTTGGGTGGGTCTGCCAAAGATTACCCATGGTCGAAGATTACCTGTGGCTCTGGATAGCCTGTGAGTCTGTGACAAGCTCCTCAGGATTGATTCTCTTAACTATAAACCTTTGGCTGGTGTTGTGGGGCCTTGATGTGTTCCTGCTGAGATATACTACCTTGATTAGGATATAATCTAGGGTTAGTACTCACTGTTCCTGTGGTCTATAGTGAACTAGGTGGTTTGCCAGTAACTTATACATAAAGGTGAGGTTAATCACTGTTTTACTTGCTTCTCTCTTCTAGGTGGCCTCCCCCTGTGGGGTATAGAGTTCCAGTGTCCTTATCTCCATGATCTAGAGTAGGTACTCTATCTATACCTTATACACAACCCCCCTACCCCCCTACCTCAGGTAGTGATAGTTAAAGTCATCCACTACCAGGAGTTCACCCTTACTGTTGTCTACTACCTCTTCTAGGTTTTTCTGCTCTATAATCATTAGTCTTGTCTACCCCTGGCTATAGATATTCACTATAGTCAGTTTCTCCTCTCCTAGGGTTACCTTGAGGCTTGCCATATTTAGCCTAAACTAGGTTCTGGTCTATTGTACTCCACAGTCCCTTCTGATTAGGAAGTACACTCCCACACCTAGGCAGGCCTTATAGACTAGCTTATATAGCCTTAGGTAGTGTGTGCTCCTGGTTCCCTTGTTAAAAGCTAGCTCCTGCAGTGTAACTACCATAGGTTCCTTAAGCAAGTCAAGGAAGGGCCTTACAGCTTTCCTATTTACCCTACCACAATTATACTGCACTATGGTTATCTCACTTATCCTGTGATGTAGTGAGATCTATTGACTCTGCCTCCATGGCCTAGGTTAGTACCAGCTGTGTTTGGGTTAGGTCCCTTACCACAACCTACTGGAAGTTAGGTCTCCCTAGGCCTAGCTTGTCTTGATCCTGTGTTATAGATATATTACACCTGTGCTTGTTGGCCCCAAAGGTAAACATAGCTCCTGGCTAGCTACCTTGTTTAGATGCCTCTCTTAGCTTAGTAGTCTCTGTAGCCAGGGCTGCTTGTTGCCTTAGGAGGCCCTTGTGGTAGGCCTGATAGACCTTACACAACCTCATAAACTAGGTGAAGTGTCCCTTCCTGTAGTTCACACACAATAGCTTGTTACTTTTGTATGCCCTTGTGTCATGTGCGCCTACACATTTACTACACCTCTTGTGTATGGTGTAGGTACCCTGGGTATACCCCTATTTCTGGTAGTGAAAGCATCTGACTGCTTTAAGCTATCTCTTATAGACCTCTGGCTTGTACAGCTGTGCTCAGATAACTAGGCTGTTTTGGATGGCCTTGCGGCATATCTCCTTGGTTTTGAAGCCAATAACCAGGGTTCCTTGCATCTTGCCTGTGCCCTCTAGGTGCTTCTTATGCTCCTTCTTGCTATGGAGCCACTACACTCAGTTCACTTGTAGCCTGGCTGCCACACTACTGCTGGCCTTCTTGATCTCAGTTACAAGCCTTTCACTAGCCTCCCTTTGCCTATACTCCTGTAGCAGTTGGACTGGCACACCTAGCACTAGGACTTGGGTATCCTGCTGAAGTACCTAGAACCCTGGGGTGGCCCTTGTTGCCAGCACTTAGTCTCTAGTGCCCTCTGATAGAAGGGTCATATCTAGGTCACCACTATGGAGCTTATGCACTGCCACTGCTGCTAGGATGTTCTTCTGGATAGCCTTCAGTGTCTCTAGGGCCTCTAGGTCCTTTGTTACGGGACATACCCAAGCCCCCCCAGGCTGGGGATGGACCCTCTGGAGGAGGGCGATTAATGAGTTGGATTGTTAGCAGCAATAACAATGTTAATCATTAATCACCCTAGCGCAAAGCTTGGCATGTGGGCGGAGTTAAGGCAAACTCCAATTCCCACACCTGGTGTGGAAATACAGACCAATGGGAAACAGATAACTTATCTAGAGTATCCCATAGTAGTTCCTGAGGACACAGCCTCCTTAACAGGGAAGCACAGGCGCTACACATGACAAGCACAAGACATACCCAGGCAACAGGGCAGGAAGATACCTGCCACCCTGATTGATTGCAGAAGACATTCCCAGCCGAATGTATATACAATAGTATAAGTAGGGACTAGGAAGGGCCTCCTCTCTGAAGACCTTCATAGTCTGATAGAAGTCAGGTTATACCTATATTATACCAGAATAATCCCACTGCTCCCCAGTGACTCGCCCTTGACCCACACTCTTGCCTATCTGCCCAACTGACCCAGTGCCCCTGAGAAGTCCTACAACAATCCTCCCTTACCTACAGTATTAGGGACCCTGTTATAATTATCAGACTATATTAAAGGGACTGTTGTTACTCACTGAGTCATACCCACAAGAAATCTCTTATATCCCTAACCACAACAAAACAAATACACCAACCTCACATGTTTCTTGCAAAAGCCTCCTGCTACCATGTTGTACCCCAGCAACACCAGCTCTGACTCCTCTTTATCTTAACCAGGACCTGCAGTAAACCTCCCTACTGCCCCTGCTACCTTTGAATTAGCTTATATTAGTACTTACATAAACTGACAGCTTCTGAACTTCCAGCTCACAGGAGTAACCCTGCATGTAGACCTAGTGGACTTCCACAAGGCCCTTAGGGAATGAAAGACCACCTTTGAGACCCTTGGTTTTGATAGAAACACCCCCCCTAGATCTCCTACCTTGACACCAATCCCTTAACCTTGCCTAGTTAAACTAGTAATATACAACACTAGAGACTTATCTACACCTAGCCTATGCCCTGTCACCTCAACACAATCTCTTAGATAGCATCACCTTAACCAGGAATCTGACTCTGACTACCCTACTGTGGCAAATAACTTCAAGGGGATCAAGTTCAACCCCTTAGATATACTAAAGCTGAAGTTAGACTCTACCTTTCTAGAGTACTAGGACTGGCTGTCTTCTCTGAAGTCTACTTTTGATGTGGACCCCACCAAATTCCCCACTAATAAGCATAAGGTTGTGTTTGCCAAGGCAATATTAGAGGTAATGCTGTGAATGACCTTCATGAGTGTGGTGTAAGCGCAACCCTTACTCCACTCTTACTAGAGAAAGTTCTGTTATTGGATGCAAGACACTGTTCTGTGTGGGGATGCCAGCTGCCTAAAAATGGCTGAAGAGTTCTCTTGTGCCTAGTAATACACTGATGAGGACCCTAACCAATTTTATCTAAGGCTCCTGAACTTAGGCCTCTAGTTAGGTAAGATATTGGACTTGGATAATGTGAGGTCTTGCCTACTACCCCCACTTAGAGAGAAAATCTATGAGCAGGACCACTAGTACACTAATATCCAAGAGCTTGTGGGTTATGCTGGATGTCTTTGGTATATAATGACCCTGGCGAAAATAAAGTATGAGATGTGTATATTCCATGATGATCTCCTGCAGGAATGAAATTTATAAAGGGCAGGTGTGGAGAAACCAAACCAATTGACTCCAGTGAAAAACATAGGTAACTCACTGAATCCCTATACACAACCTATCTGTAGATTCTCTAACTAGTCGCTAATGAGCCCTGAGGAGAAGCAACACTGTATAGACAACAATGACTGTTTTAAGTGTGGACTCTCAGGATATCTTGCTGGTGACTACCTAAATCCATTCAATCTGAACCCACTGTCTAAGGCTTGCACTCCTACCAGTAGCAGTGCACCCAAGCCACAGGGCTACTACTCATATAGCTATAGAGGGAAACCTCAAGCCAAAGTGTAGGCTGTGGAGGTTGAAGATACCCAGGATGATTGCCTAGAGGATGACTACTATGCCTTAGAGGACTCTGACAACGAGCCCCTGCGCAAGAAGTTAAAAAATGAGTAGGGCTCCCTGTGAAAGTCTCTTAGGGACCTGAGCCTCTAAGTGAACTAGTCAGCACACACTGGACTAGTCACTTCTGTATAGAGTTAACTATGAATACTTGGGTAGAAGTCGCCCCCTCTTTGCAGTGGACTCTCAGGAGACACACTCTTGTTGGTATGGACACCTACTCCATGGTTAACCTTGTTTCTATTTCCTTTATTAAGTCCTTAGGCCTTGAACCTTGCATGAAGCCAAAACACAACCATGTTGTCCCTAAGATTGAAGGCATTAGGGAAACCCATCCTAAGACCTATGGATTCTATTATCTACAGATGACCCTTATAGACAGGTTCAACTGCAAGATGTATATGAAGCACCTATTCCTCATAGTCAACAGAGCCAAGACAGACAGCCAAATCCTCTTGGGAAGGCCAGTGCTAAAAGACTTGAGGATCAATATCTGAAATGATATTGATGACTGGGAATTTGTACGCAAGCCCTGTGTTACAGTGCTTACACTAGACAAGTTTGCTGCAGAAATGTACAGGTCTAGCGCATAGATTCTGCAAGTGCAGCTCTATCATGATATCAATGACAACAACAACAATGAGATGAAACCAACCCCCAAGGACCTTGTAAGTGTCCCACACCACTTGCGCAAGTGATTCAGCAGCTTCTTTGACCTTGCCAAGGCTATAGAACTACCACCCCACTGAGCAACTAATCATGCAATTAACCTGAAGCTAGGGACTGAGCCCCTGTGGATGAAAATCTACAATATATCCCCTGTAGAGCTCAAGGTGCTTAAGGAATACCTGGATGACACCCTGGAGAAAGGCTGGATTCAAGAATTAAACAGCCCCGCGGGCGCCCTGATACTGTTTATTCTGCGCAAGAGTGGCAAGCTATGCTTATGTGTTGACTTTCGCAAGCTAAACAATCTGACAGTTAAGAATAGGTATCCTCTACCCCTTATTAATGAGCTTCTAGATTGTTTGAATGGCTCCTTCATGTTCTCCAAGGTTGACCTATGCAATGTGTATCACTGGATACACATCTACAAAGGTGATGAATGGAAGACTGTATTCTGGATGTGCTATGGATATTTTGAATGGCTTGTCCTACCCTTTAGCCTCACCAACACTCCCGCCTCTTTCTAATCCTATATCTAACAAGTGCTCTGAGGATATCTGGATGATTTCTGTGTTGTCTACCTAGATGACATCCTTATCTTTTCTCGCACACCTAAGGAACATGCAAGACACCTGGAACTTGTCATTGAATGACTCATCAACACTGAACTCTATGCCAACCCCACTAAATACGAATTTTACAAATTGTAGATGGAATATCTTGGGTTCATCATCGACACTCAAGGTGTCTATATGGATCCTAAACAAGTTAAAACAATCTTGTAGTGGCCTTGTCCATGAAGCTACCACGACATCCAAGTGTTTCTAGGCTTTTACAATTTCTACTGCCACTTCATATTCAACTTTGCAGGCATTGCAAAGCTGCTACAGGATCTATTACAGGGCCTAAAGCAAGGTAAGAAGCCCAGCAATATTGCTGACAGAGAATGGCAGGAACCCCAGGATACAGCCTTCAATAGTTTGATTAGGGTGTTCATTACTACACTGGTTCTTTGTCATTATGATCCAGAGTGTCCTATATACCTGGAAATGGATGTGTCTAGTATGGCCGCTGCAGATATACTATCCCTAAAATAGGAGGATGGATGACATCCTATTGCTTTCTATTTGAAGAAGTTCACTATTACTAAGTCTCACTATCCTATCTATAACAAGGAACTCATAGCTATTATCCTAGGCTTCCAACAATGGCGACACTACCTAGAAGGTGCCCCTAACATTGAGGTTTGGTTGGACCATGAGAACTTGAAATAGTTTATAAACTAACCTTGCCTGAATAGATGACAAGCACACTGGCTACTCATACTTGCCCCCTATGACTTTACTATCCACTACTGAAAGGGATTGCTGAACCTGGCTGATGGGTCATCCTGGTAACCAGACTACATGGAAGAGGATGAACCCCTGGAGACTGTTGTTTTGAAGCTTATGCCTATACTGAGAAACAAGCTTGTGACTGTGGTACCTAGAGTGTGTGTATAGTCAGGTCAAGATAACCTAGAGACACAAGTGCTGTTGAACTAGATGATAACTTGTGTGTAAGCTAGAGATGTGGTTTCGCGCTTCAACCCTAAAGGTGATTTATATAGCAGTAGCAGTGTAGACACAAGTTTGGCTGTGGACCACTGAGTGGATTCTCATTAGGTCACCCCTGCGCCAGCTTATACTAAGGAGATGCTGTGTTCAGTTAAGTAGAGTTCCAATGAAGAAGTGCAGAAGGTCAATGGTAGAAGGCTGCCAGAGACAGGGAGCTCTCCCCTAGAGGACTCAGATGTGTTGTTATACAATCTGATCAAAAGTGCTCAAGACACTGATCCACAGTGTAGATAGATAGTCAATTGGCTCTACACCCCTACTTAGTCAAGAGAAAGCCCCTGGCCTGCTGCACAGAAGCCACTATTGGTGTGGTACCAGAGGCAACAAGGAGATAAGCCTAACTCACAAGACACAGGCAACTTGAATTAGTGTCTGATTAGCTGTGGTCTAAAAGGTTTAGAAGGCTTACTAGGTAGTAATAGTAGTGTGTATATACTGCAGCAAGAGAGCCTTTGAGCTGAGCTGTTAAAGATATTTCATAACTACCTATCCAGAGGCCACTAGGGCCAGGAAAAGACCCTAGACCTTATTTGGCAACACTTCCACTGGCCTAGACTCTCCAAGGATATACAGAAGTATATCAACACTTACCTAGTCTATCAAGGAAAGGCTATACACTGTTACAAGCCCTATGGACAGCTGTAACCCTTGTCAATACCTGAGGATCTAGCACTGTTTTCTGAGATAAGCCTAGACTAGATCATAGGCTTCCTACTTATATAGAGCATGGGAGAAAGCTACAACATAGTCTTGACTGTTGTTGACTGCGTCACAAAATATATACTGTTTGTTCTCACCAGGGAAGACACAACTACTGTGGATTTCGCAGAGTTGTTTTTCAGGTATGTTGAGTGTAGATTTGGAATACCTAAAGGCATTGTTAGTGACCGCGACTCGCACATTACTTCTGAGTTCTGGAAGGAGATTTGCAAGATCAAATTGATCAAACATCATATATCAACTGCTTTTCACCCCTAGACTGACAGCCAGAGTAAGGCCTTGAATAGGATTGTCAAAGACTACCTCTGTGTATTCACCTCACAGGAGAGTAGCTTGTGGGTTAAGTTGCTACCACTTGTAGAGTTTGTATACAATAACAGCAGGAATTCCTCCACTGGAATAAGCCCTAACTGAGCCCTCTTTGATACTAACTGTGAAATCTGAATCAATATTGCAGACAATATTGCTGAGAGGAGAGTGCCCGCTGCATGAACCCACATTGAAAAGCTTCACAAGCTTAGGGAGTAACTAAGGAGTAACCTCATTGTATCCCAGGAATATATAACCTACTACTACAATACTAATCATATGCCAAGGAAGTTCAAGACAAGTGATTTAGTTAAGCTATCTATGCGCAACCTCAAGCTCAAGGACCGAAAGCTCGTGCCCCGATGGGTTGGACCCTTCTATGTACTTGAATGCATTGGCTTACAGGTGTATTGCCTAGCACTCCCTGAGAAATATATATGCCTCCATGATGTGTTCCTAATCCAGCTACTTGAACCTTACCACATGCACACTGATGACACAGAGCTGATGAAGATGCCTAACCTCAAGGACCCCCAGGATAAATGGGAGGTTGAGGAGATTTGTGACTAAAAGACCATTGATGGGGTCACCCACTACCTGATTAAATGGACAGATTGGCCTTCTGAGTACAATATATATAAGCCTATACAGTACCTACTCAATGCACCTGACACCCTTGTGAAGTTTGAAAAGAAGCACGCCTGAAAACAACGACGCTAGGCCGAGTCTAAAGACCCTTGAAGGAAAGGGATGGGGTAACACAGATATCACCCCTTAGGGAGAGGATAGTTGTTATGGGATATACCCAAGCCCCCCTGGGCTGGGGATAGACCCTCTGGAGGAGGGCAATTAATGAGTTGGATTGTTAGCAGCAATAACAATGCTAATTGTTAATCACCCTAGTGCAAAGCTTGGTGTGTGGGCGGAGTTAAGGCAAACTCTGATTCCCACGCCCGGCGTGGAAATATGGACCAATGGGAAACAGATAACTTATCTAGAGTATCCCATGGCAGTTCCTGAGGACACAGCCTCCTTGACAGGGAAGCACAGGCGCTATACATGATAAGTACAAGACATGCCCAGGTAACAGGGCAGGAAGATACCCGCCACCCTGATTGATTGCGGAAGACATTCCTAGCTGAATGTATGTACAATAGTATAAGTAGGGACTGGGAAGGGCCTCCCCTCTGAGGACCTTCACAGTCTGATAGAAGTCAGGTTGTACCTACATTGTACCAGAACAATCCTGCTGCTCCCCAGTGACTCGCCCTTGACCCG
>QQSL01000151.1:0-20512 GCA_003693665.1 Chaetothyriales sp. CBS 134920 | reverse complement strand
TCTTCTTCTTCTTCTTCTTCTTCTTCTTCTTCTTCTTCTTCTTCTTCTTCTTCTTCTTCTTCTTCTTCTTCTTCTTCTCTCCCCATCTAGATCCTCCTTCTCCTCCTCATCCCCTCGGCCGCATGCTCAGCCGTGTCGGGCCGCATTCATCTCAAATTCCCCCCGCCCCCTGTCTTACTAAGTTTGTTTGTTTGTTCTTCAGCAACATCCATTGGCCTCGCCAACATCCCTTTCCTGAGATACTGGCGCACCAGAATGGAATGACGCGCCGGCAGCCAAGGCCGATGGAATCGACAAGATGGCGACGACAAAGAACTGCATGTTGTAAAAGACGACGACAACAACGATTCATGTCGTCTGTCGAGTTCTGTCTTCAGGATTGCGCCGCAGACGGCGATGGAGACACACAGCCGCCGAGGTGTGCGGAATGCGTTGGGGTTTTCACACCGCCGCCACTGCCGCCGACGACGAGCGAATAGTTTACGGTGGATGGGTGGGTGGGAACCATAAGATTTCAAAGGATTTTCAAACTAATATCTGGATTCGCAAAAAAAAAAAAAAACTGACATGATACACGTATATATTGGCACACTTGAGTTTTGCAAGATTCTCCATCGTTAGGGATTTGGGGCTCCCTTGGCCTACTGGTGTTCCAGGTCTATCCTTTCTCTCATCTCTCCCTCCATGGCCTGGATTTGTGCCTCGGCTAGCTCTGCTTGATCCTTCTCCATTGCCTTGCCTTGCGCTTCAGCATCGTTCGCCCGTTCCTTCTGTTCCATGATCTTCTCCGACAGTGTCATGAATGACAAACACGCACACACACACATATATATATATATATTGGGGCTCCCCCGGCGTACCGGTGTCCCAGGTCTGACAACATGCCAGCTTCACAGTCAAGACATTATGACCTGCTGCAGCCCAGGGAATGCTCTTCATGAGCAATGGCCCAAATTCTGTGTTTGGGATTGGTCACTCGCGTGTAACTATATCCCACCGGAGACCATTTCATAGCCCCTCTCTGTTATCTGTCTCTTCAGATTCCTCACTTGTTTGGTGTTTTGCAAGCAGTTCACCCACAGGCGGGCAGGATGCCGCCCTCTTCTTCCCAGCAAGCTCTCCTGGAGGAGAGCTGCGAATTGATGGGCCGGCCGTGCTGCTTGGGCCCTGCCGATGGTGGCCTTCGGGTTCATCTCTCTAGGAAATGAGTCGTGGTCAGGCTACCTGCAGCCAGTTGAGATGCACCCTCAGTTTTTGATATCGTCGTCTCTTGCTGTTCCCAGTTGCTTAGGATAAGGGTTCTGTCTCGGACTGGAGTATCCGTATACGCACAGCGCTGGCGGTATTGGCCTCGATGTCTGGGCCTGTCTGCTACCAGGTCAGTGAGCGCCTTCGTTGCTTCTTTATCGCCGACTTCTTTCCCCTTCCCCCAGACGTCCGACTAGGGAAGAAGTCTGTCATTCTCCACCATGCTTTTGGCATTAGTCAAGTCGCCAGTCGGCACTTGCAGGCTCCTCCTGATGCCCCTGCCAGCTGTTTCGAGACGTGCGAAGATAGCTGATCGAATTCTTGGTCTTCTGTCAAGGCTGGCAGATATTTTCGTATGTTTGGGGGACGAGCGCGCCAAGAGGGATGGCTCCAATGGCTGGCACTGACCCTGTCGAACCGGAACTTGGATGCGATAGCAGTGTCTTCGCCCATGGTGTCCATCTCTGTGTCGGCTTCGGGTTCACTTTGAGGAGAAGACTCTTGACTTGGAGGGATGAAATTCGGAGCTTCTTGTGCTGCTGCTGGGACATCTTGACGTGCTCCTCGAAGGTCTTGCAAAGGAAGGCTTCCTGTAAACCCAAGGAAATGGTCTGCTCCCCAGTACCACTGACTAACTGCTGAGCAGCAGACATGTTGTCCACCACCTTGCTGGCCGCCAGAAAGCGCGCAGTTTTTTCAACGACGGGCAGCAAACGCGTAGCGCTATTAGCTGCGTGAGACTCCATGTCAGGCTCAGCTTTCTGACTAGTCGGCTCCAGGTTTCTGCTCACGACGATATGCAGTGGGCATTGAGACTCAACTGACTGACATACTTTCCACTGATTTGTACTTCGAAGAAGCGCATATAAGGGCCAGCGCCTGCAATGATGATAGTTCTAGACAAGAGTAAGTAATCCGAAATGCGAATCCATTTTGGCGGGTCAACTTACACCTCCTGCTGGCCCGCCCAACCCACACCCTGCAGCCGTAGCGACAGGGCCTGCCCAATCATTTGGGCCAAGCGCTGATCACTCAGGATGGGCTGGCCATCGACAATGTCTCAATGATGGCGATCCGCCCACGGGGATTCAGGCCTCCGTCATCAATCGACTTGTATGTAAGCCCCTCGAAGTCGACCTTTTGAGCCATAGTGACCAAGTTGTGCCACCAAGGACCGCTTTATATAGTCTGCCTTTATCAAGGCCTTGGTTCGCACTTCCCTTTCAACATGGGATGCCTGGTGGTTGATGATCTCCAGAAGGGACCTTGATGTCAGAACAATGTATAAATTTTGGGTCGCTCTTGTGTTCTCGACAAGGTCGTCTTCCAACTCACATACTCCTGTTGCCTGTTGATGATCCCTTCAGGAGTATTTCTAAAGTCCGTTTCGCTGGACTTCTGTTGTCTCCACAGGAGGGCCGAAGTCCTGCCAGCCCTCGTCGAAACCCACGAATACTTTGGTTTCCTCTCCTCTTCAGTAAGTCCAGGTTTTCTTGTCGGTTCTGTTTTTTTCCCTTTCCGAACACCCACAAGATGGATAAAGTCATCCAGTCCAAGTATTTCCACCAGTAACAAACCCTCGCACAGTATAGTGGATATATCAGGTTAGCATCAGTAATATTCCCTTCCATGTCCTTTAATCAAGACACAAATGGATGGTCAACCCATCGACACAAACAGTTTCGTGAGGAGCTGACCTCGAAATTCTCTCCCAGTTGGCCCGCAGTCAATATATGTCAAGCCGGCTGGTATTTAATATTATAATTTGAGCACAGGTTTTCCAAATTTTATGATAGCTGGTTTGCTCCGGCCCCTTGCAGAAGCATTCCTCTCGACCATGGCTGGATATTTATAATCCACCTGCTCCTGGCGCGGTTTTGAAACGCAAAAGGGATTTAAAAAAAAAAAAAAAACAGCGGTGCCATCTGAAATGAATGATTTCAAACAGGTCAAGGAGGCGGTGTGGCTAGGTCTGGCTGCTCCCGAGAGCAGCAAACAACAAGCAAGCAAATTACAGCCAGCGAGCGTTGGTTGTTCATAAGGGCCTGGATGATGATGTTTGTCAATCAGCCATGCCCGAAAAGTTGATGTTACACAATTAGTTGCTGACTCGGAAAAGAAGGATAGAAACAAGAATGGAGGGGATGGAAAGGAATGAAAGAGAGAATGTGGAGTTGTGGGTATTTTTGGAGAGATTTTGCGCTCCTTCCTCCCTTGCGAACACCCGCAAAGATCATTGGCTGTTGGTGGGTGCGTTCGTGTATGCTCTTGCCGACAGAGATATATATATCTTTCAAGGAAGGAGGGATTTCCTTTTCTTGGCAGATGCAAATGTTGAGAAATAATTAACAGTATTATTAATTATTAGCAAATAGACAGGTAAGTCTACCACCATCGCCATGCTCCTTTTCAGGATTAAAAACAAGACATTAACCAGGTCTGTCTGTCCGTCTGTCCATCGATCGCCTTTTCCAAAGTGTGTCCCGCCCTAATTAAATGGGCGATGAAGTCTTATTGTATGCCGCGTCCTGGATCGTACAACCTATGGTCTTGTACTTGGAACCATATGAACCGGTGAGAACGGTTTCCAACCAGGCCAGTGCAGTTGAACGGCCGTTGATAGCCCCGGCGGAGTGGCCGCCAACTGTAATTCTCTCGTAGAAGATGTTTGCACCGATCTTGCAGAATTTGTTCACCAAATCGTCTGTGTCGCTGATGGGGGTGACTAGGTCCTTGACTGCGTGATAGGCGTACAGTGGGAATTGAGGAACGCCATGGTAGCCCATGATGCCGTCACTGTTAGTGACCTTGGCTGTAAAGGGGTTGAGCACATCTGACAGGCCATCGACAAAGTAGTCAGAAATGTTGTGGCCAGCAAACTTCAGGACAGCCTCGCCGATGGTCAGGTTGACCGCTGAAAGAAACGCTGTCCTGTTATATGGTCCGCTCGGCTTCAGTCTGGAGACCAGGTATTGATACCTATCGGGGTACTGGTTAGATATGCCAATTATCGAGGGCTGGAAACGAGTGTCCTGTTAGCAACTTCTACGAAACACAAACGAGGAATAGGGAAACGTACCGGCGCCAGTCCAGCATAGACGGTGCCAGTAATGGCTCTGAGAACAGATGTCACATTCGGCGTCAGTCCACCGAGAGCTGCGCCGCTGAAGTTGAGTTCCGGTGCATACTGGACTTGCAACTCAGAAGCCCATTCACTGGCAAGAGCACCGCCCGAGTATCCCCACAGCGCATATCTGGTGTTGCTCGGTAGTCCGAATCTCTTGGCACCGTTGAGCACAGCGCGGACCGAGTCGATGGTGGCATGGCCAGACAAGACACCAGCAGAGAAACTAGCCTGCGGACCCTCATAGTCCGGCACGTTGACAAACCACCCTTTTTCGAGCCCATACCTCACATCACCGCCAACACCAGCGTACAGGGAGTAGCTTGGACTTGCATCCAGAAAGGCAGAGTCGTAGGGAACCTGATAGGAAAGAAGGGCAGCCGAGACATTTGTGGGGATGAACAAAGTGGTCACCGCCCAAGTAGGCTGGTACCTGCTGTTGGTTGTCCGATACAGGATATTGTAGACAGCCGAGCAGTTGGCGCCAGCAATTGTCGACAGGTTCCCGGGGGCCGGGCGCACGCGAAGGATGGTCCCGGGTGCCTCGTTCTCGAATTCATACGGAGCCGTGTACCAGGGATCCTGAAGCGGCGGTATGGGCTGGTCTATCGAGCTTGAGCCCGAAGAGGAAGCGGAAGAGGCGTCTCGGGCAAGCACAGGGATAGCAAGTGCTGCAGGCGAGCCAAGGGAGACAGCTGCAAGGAACAGCTGTAGGAAGACCTGCATTGTGAGGGTGAGGCAAAAAAGTCAAACCACAGCAAGGCCCGAGGCTACGACAAGTGCACACCAACGTCCTGCAGTGTAGAACAATTGTAAAGCTTACCCAGAATGTCCCGTCTCTTATATTCTACGGCATTGTAGGACCTGTCGGCGGTCACGAGGGTACCTGAACGGAGACATAGCTTTGGAGCTGGCAGTTAGTGGCTCCAGCAGAGCTCTTGGGGCGGACTCGATCGACCAGTCGGTGCCGGCAGCTACTTCCAGAAGCTAGATGCTACTGTAGAAATGCAGGAATGTGCTGTCATGTCGACCTCGGCACAGCGGTCAACAAATGGAGTGTAAGACGGGAAGAAGGAAAGGCTGGGAACTTTTTGGTTTGGGAGCGGGGTATCCACTCTGACGTCGTTTCGCGATTGCCCTATTTGGAAGGACCAGAACAAATTCATTAATTTCATGGACTTACATGTACATGTACACTACCGGGTAGGTACGAGTACGAGCGTTTAAGGCAGGCGCGATCTCTGTTTGAGGAAGGTACCACAGAAGGAGCCAGACAGACGCACCTCTCCACGCCTTCTCACTCCATCCCCCAACTCCTTCCCAAACAAACCAAAGCCTTGGAGCTCCAGGGCAAGAACCCTAAGACCCATAACTCAAAACTTACCAGGAATTAGGCGACCCCGGCCGACGCAATAGGAAGCTCTCGGCTAGACTATCCACTCCCATCGGTTCCCAAGCCTCGGCGCCGCTCGTGTGGCGCATTAGTGAGGCGGTAACTTGGACTTCCGGCTGAGATCTTGTGCAGATTCACCACTCATAGGGAAAGGCTCGCCGATCCTCCGCCATCCTACGCCATGGCCACTCAGAAGGAAAGGCTCGCCGATCCTCTACCATTCCCCAAGACGACAACTCATAGGGAAAGGCTCGTCGATCCTCCGCCCTCCTCCAAGACGATCACTCTCTCGACCAGCTTGTCGACCACATCCTGAAGAGTCATCTCACGCCACCACCTCTCCCAAAAGGAGCCTTCGCCAAAGACTTGGTTCCCTGCCGACTCCAAACCTTTTACTCCCACCATTCCTTCTCGTTCTCTCCATTGCCTTTCTGCCGCCTCTCCTGCCCGGCGCACCATTTCGTCTTCGCTCTCCGACTTGTACAGATCGCACTTGTCACACTCTGTGCACTTGCCGCCGTTGGGTCGAAAGTGCTCGCAGAAGTGTCGGTAGCCCTCGGCACCATCCATTGCACCCTCGCGGCCGCTCTTGCCAATGTTGGCACGGCAGAGGTAACACATGGCGTAGCCACAAACGCAGGTGAGTTTGTTGCAGCCAGACGACTTGACAAAGGACGTGCCGCAGCGAGGGCAGGTACGTTTGACCGCGGCAGTGCGGGCTGCTTCGACAGCTTTGCGCAGAGAAAGAATCAGAGGCTCGTGGCAGATGTGCGGATCATGCCATGGTTTGGAGCACTTGAGACAAGACTTGCGTCCACAGTTGGGATTGAGGCACGTGAAGCGAGAACTTCGCTGTTTGGCTGAGAGCGAGGCGAGAGCGGAGTAGAAGACCTGCATAAGAGTGGTGGGGAACAGGATGACAATAGGCAGAAGGAGGAGACAAAGTGCGGGAAGAAGTTCGAGCAGGAGAATCAAGACGATAGTAGGTAAGTTGGGACGTTGGAAGCGCCACTTGAGTGTACGGGCACTGGCGAGCGTATTCAAGCTGTCAGCTTCTGCGTAGGAGCAAAAGGGGCAGGTGACGGTAGGAAGGGCCGACTTTGTGACCGAGTCCGAGGCCAGGCGGGCTTCAAACTTGCCCCACGTCTCATGGCCTGCTTTCTGAGAGAGGACAGCGCGTCTGACCAACGGTTGAGGGATGACTCCACCACAATCTGGTACAGCAAGACAGTTAACTGTGCCCATAGATACTCTGATCGATTGGGACCAGCCCTGACCAAAGATGGCTTCGTTGAGGGTTCGACGCACACAATCCAGGCAAGTGAAATGCGCTTCACCCGTGCACGAGGTCATCTCCTCGAAGGGCACATCGTTGAAGCAGACCTGGCACTCAAATAGAGAGCCGGCCATTTCAGCCTCCTGCTGATTCAGAGATTGTGCCAGCTGAAGAGAGGCAGCCTCCTGTTCGACAGCTGTGCGATGGTTGTGTGGCTGGAGGAAAAGCCGGTCAAGCTCGACATTCAGCTCTGGCGACCGAGTCGTCAACAGACGGGGAGTGCGCGAATCCAGCTTGCCCTTGTCAAGAAGAACAGAGGGGATTTCGTGCACTGCCTTCTTGCGCTTGAGCCCCAACGCCGACACCAGTACGATCCATGTTGTGGTGTTATGAAGATTGAATATAATCGGCCTCGTCTTGGAGTAGCTGTTGTTCATCTCGGCCATGACCGCCTCCAGCACATCGGACTTGATGGAGGAGAATTCATTCTTGAGTAGTCTTCTTGTCTCGATGACATACCTGGAATTGCGAAACTGCTGTTCAAGCGGAACGGGCTCCCCAGGATCACGGGGCGGATTCTGCAGCCGGCCTTTTGCCCATTCTAGCTTATGCTTGTATAGCTGTTCTACCGACACAATCAGTCTACTGTCGCCGTCAAACCGCTTCAGCAGTTCTCTGAGAACCTCAATCTGCACATCAGGGAAATAGTCGGCCAGAACAGTGAGATCCTTGTTCAGAGAATCTATCGGTGGGTCCCCGTTGTGCAACTGAGTAGACGATGACAACCCCTCCGCCCCCGTCGGCTCACCCTGGTGTCTCTTCTGGATCTCAGTCAAGATGGCACTTGGCGAGTCTGCCCGTCGGGTAGATGATGGAGATGAAGGCGGTGATGCTGCTGCTGCTGCTGCTGATGATGATGATGTTGATGATGAAAACGGATATCGGACAGGCAGTCGAGTCGCAGAGGAGCGTTTACGCACGCCTGGCACTTCCCACATCAGATGCGTGACGGACGGCATTCATGATTGGGAAGAAGAGGAAAGCGGGACAGCGGACAGACGAGGATGCAAGGAACGAGGAACGACGGACGTTCAAGTCTGTAAAGCCAATACGGCGGCGGCCGGGAGACGGACACGCGTCTGCGGACATTATTCGGTGGTGCCTTCCCCACAAGTCTGCTGATTGAAAAACCCTTTTCCTTGGACCTGCCAAAAGTGCCACGGCCCCAAAAATAAAATCGTCATCGCAAAGTACATCAAGCATTCCCAAGATAAAAATAAAATAAGATAATTCTCGAAAGAAAAAATAAATACTTTTTAAAAAAGAAAACGGGGCTCAACCGGGATTTGAACCCGGGACCTGTCACATCTTCATGGTTTTCTCAACCATAGGCCGTTAACCCGAAGCGACAATCATACGACTAGACCATTGAGCCGATTCGCAATCGATTGATCTCTGCGCCACAAATGCAGTGGTTGTGGCCAGTTTTGAGGAGTTACAATATATAATCTATATTTCTTGCCCAACCTAAAATAGGCGAGTTTATCCCTATACCACCTCGCGATCCTCGGCTATTCAATGCTCAAAGTTCAATGTACATTTTGGTCAATTTTTGCACAAGACACTACCAGAACACGTTACATTTAGGAGCCTACTCCTAGTCTTGAATATGCAAAGAAGAATACCTTACAGTTTGGCCTTGCCACCATCCACCAATTCTGCAGCTGCACCGGCAATAGCCAGCTTGCCAGTCTCCTTAACCTTGGTCTGGAAAATCACCTTGTTGCCCTCCTTCCACTGCTCGGTGACCAAGGTCTGGCCCGGTAGCACAGTGCCAGCGAATCTGACCTTGATGTTCTTGATCGGTCCATAGTTCTGGAAAACGTGCTTGCCGCTGATGCCCAAGAAAGCCAGGCCGTGCAGAATGGGGGTCTTGAATCCGCCGACCTTGCTGAACTCGGGATCAATGTGCAGAGGGTTCCGGTCGCCGTTCAATCGGTACAGGGCCGCTTGATCTTCCCCAGTCTTCTCCTCAGTCACCGTATCTGGAGCGCGCTTGGGAGGGGTGTGCACAGCCGTCGCCGCTCCTCGGTTGGTACCCTTCTTGGGGCCACCAAAGCCACCTGAGCCCCGGATGAAGACAGTTGACTCATTGTAAAACAGGTCTTCTCCAGTGGTCGCATCTTTGGTCACAGTGCCGGTGACCACGATGGCGGCGGATCCCTTGTCAACGACCTCAACCAGCTTTGGGTATGAGATGGTCTTTGCCGCAGTGGGGATCGGCAGCTTGCGGATCTCCAGGTATTGCTCACCGTGAAGAAGGAGCATGGGTGAGAAATTGGGCACGATGTCCGACAGCTCAAAGGGCGCAACAGCGCTGAAGTAGGGGACGACACCAAAGGTCGGCAGCACTTGGAAGTTCTCGGCGTTCTCGAAGACCAAGTCCAACTGTGTCCGTTTGGCTCCGAGCGAGAGGTTGTAGAGAATGACATCGCGATCATCATAGTTGAACTCTGTGCCTTGTGCCTTGGCCTGCTTGGCCTTTTCAATGGCGGCAAGGAAGCCACCATTGTCAGACCCAGACTCGCTGGAGGCCTTGTTGCTCGACTTGTTTTCCATGTTGGCCATGATCGACTTGAGTCCATCTTGGCCGCTCTCGGGGTGGTCGGCGCGTCCATCGTCGAAGTTGATGATCTTCGTCCACTGGTCACGAACAGCTTCAGGGGTCAGCGGCACATCAACAGGGAAGCCATGGCCGCCGGAGCGCTGCCATCTTGTCCTTGCTTGCCAGCCAGAGCCAACCTCAAACAGAAGGCCGGTTGCTGGGTCTGGGACCTTGTCCGAGGTCAAGAGAAGGACAAGAGGAGCGACATAGTCTGGCTTGAAGGCTTGAACCATTTCCTCGGGCATGATAGTTCGAGTCATCGCGGTACCTGCATTCGGGGCAATTGTGTTGACGTAGATGTTGTACTTGCGGCCCTCGAGGGCAAGAGCTCGTGAGAAGCCGAGAATGCCAGATTTCTGTGTCAATGGTCAATGATGGTACAATTTGAGGGGTCTTCTTCTCCCACTTACGGCTGCAGCGTAGTTTGCTTGGCCAAAATTGCCATAGATACCGCTGGTGCTGGTAGTGTTGACGACACGGCCATACTTCTGCTTGAGGAAGTAGGGCCAAGCAGCCTTGGTGACTGAGTAGGTGCCGTTCAAGTGAACATCCAAGATGATCTTCCACTGGTCGTCCGTGATGTTGGCAAAAGCCTTATCCCTGAGAATGCCAGCATTGTTGATCAGGATGTCGACACGGCCAAAGTTGTCAATCGCAGTCTTGATGACAGCCTCGCCATCGAGAACATTGGCCTTGTTGCCGACGGCGACACCACCAAGCTTCTTGATCTCTTCAACCACGGTGTCGGGGTTCACCAGGTCGTTGACCACAACCTTGGCCCCAAGCTTGGCATATGAGAGACTGTAGATGCGGCCCAGGCCGGCACCGCCACCTGTCACCACTACCACCTTGTCCTTGAAGTCGATCTTCTCGCCCGGGTCATTGGGCGGCAGCTTGATCGACTGCTCTAGCTTACCCATCATGTCTGCCACGCCATTCGGGTGCTCTGCTTGGGAGAAGTCGTTGACATCGTCCCACTTCTTGAGGATTGCACCCGGTGTCAGGCTGGCATCGGGCTTGAGGAGAGCGCCCTTGGCCCGCTCCCATCTCAGCTTGGCGATGTGTCCACCACCAACCTCGAAGATCGAGCCAGTCTCAGCGGTGTTGGACTTGTGCACCAACAAAGCGACCAAGGGCACGACCCACTCAGGCTTCAAATTGGCCAGAACATCGGGAGGCATGACAGTGGCAGTCATTCTGCTCGCAGCAATGGGGGCAATGACATTGGCGAGGATGTTGTACTTGAGCCCTTCCTTTGCCAAAGTCTCGGTGAAACCAACCTGCGCCAGCTTGGCTGCAGAGTAGTTGGCCTGGCCGAAACTTCCAAACAGACCGGCGGCAGAGGCGGTGTTGATGACACGACCAAACTTCTGTTTCCGGAAATGAGGCCACGCAGCTCGTGCGCACTTGTATGCTCCGTAAACGTGCACCTTCTGGATCAGCTCCCAGTCCGAGTCTTTCATGTTCTTGAAGCTGACGTCGCGCAGAATGCCGGCGTTGTTAAGAAGAATATCAATACGGCCGAAGGCATCGATAGCGGTTTGGATGATCTTGTCACCATACTCGACGCTGTCGTAGTTGGCGACGGCCTTGCCGCCAGCCTTCCTAATCTCATTGACGACGACATCCGCAGCCTGTGTGTGCGACCGGTCAGTCCTGGTTCAAGGCGAGTGTGTTGGAAGGGGGAATGCCACTGACCTTGGTGTCATTTCCCTCACCCTTGAAGGAGCCGCCCAGGTCGTTGACAACCACACTGGCGCCCCTTGAGGCAAAGAAGGTGGCGTATGCCTTGCCGAGTCCGCCGCCAGCACCAGTCACGACCACGACCTGGTCGTCGAAGCGTAGCTCAGCCATCGAGGTGTATTAGCTGTTTAAGATAGTCTGCAAACGCTTACAACACAGTGCCAGCAAGAGATCGCAGCAACCGGATAAAGTGGTGTGTAGAGAAGAGTTATAGGCCGAGTGCAAGCTGGATTCCCGAGACCACAGCCGTCGTCAGACTCAGTTGTGCCGAGGCTCGTGGGACAACCCCAAACGGCTTAGACCGATATTGGCATCGGGCCAGTTCGGCGCCCCACCCGGATGACGGCATAGGGCAACGGCATGTGCGAACTTCGGCGCCCAAGTTTCAGAAAACTCGCACCTGCCTAACTCAGGGGGGCACATCAAACAGCGCGCTACAGGACAAACAGACCCTCCAGTATATGATTGGCGGGATTACTTGGGGAGGGAAGGCGCGTCCCAGATGGGTAACGGCGGGAGAAGAGAAGCTCAAAGCCGTGAGCAACACAGGTAGGAGGTGATGGAAGACTCCAACACAACATACGGGACTGCTAAAATACACAATACACCTACATCGACATGACTGTCTCGCCCAAAGCTGCCAAGTGCGGTAAGTGCCGAGCAGGGACCAGTGCATACCATCCAAGGACCAGTGCATACCATCCAAGGACCAGTGCATACCATCCAAGGACCAGTGCATACCATCCAAGGCGGTCCCCATACATGCCGTCTTCAAACAAAAATATGTCGGCGACTGCATCCAGCTGAGAGACTTGTAACATGCCTTCAGACCCACTGACATAACTCCACTTAGCGTGCCAGAGTGATCCCTTAGGCAGCGAACGGTCCGTGCAAGAAGCCCTCGACCAAGCCAAAGACAAGACCGACGGCGAAGACGGTGAGGAAGCTCTTGTTCTTCGCGATCTTGACGAGCTCATCCTTTGCTTCCTCTGCTTCCTTCTTGACCCACCCACCCTTTTCCCTTTCGGCTTCCTTGACCTCAGCCTTGGCTTTCTCCAAGTCATCTTCGATGGTGGTGCCGGAGCCGACTTGGTATCGCTTGAAGATGTAGAAGGCGAGGGGGCCGAGGAGCTCGATGGGGGCGAGCATATCAGAGGAATAGAGCAGAATAGGGAAGGAAAGAAGAGAGATGGTGGCACCAAAGGTCCTGGCAGTCACTGGTCAGTTCCCCCAACGGAGAGAAGAAGAATGTGGCAAGATGGTCTGCTTACTTGGGTTGAGAGAAGACAGACCAGAGGGAGTCACTCGATTTGGAATCGTTGGCCTTCTGGTAGTCGGCGAGCAGCTCGAGGGAGAAGCCAAAGGCGAAGAGTCCAACAGCAACACTCTGTGCAATTGGGTGGTAGCCCGTCAACACAGCCCCGGTATGGCGGAAAGGAGCAGTCCATGGCAAGGCAATCACGGTGGAAAAGAGAGCTTCTGGCAGATACAGGGTCAACAGCGACTTGTTCCAGAAACCATTTTCGGCCTTGGCTGTCTGATACTTGGGGTCGTCCTTGCCGCCACGCTTCGACAGCGCAGAGATCTGCTGGAGGGCCTTGTATCCGCCCCAAAGGGTCACCCCGCCGAGAAGGAGCTTCTCTGGCCGTGACTGCATGCGCAGGACTTGGTCGAGCGGCAGTCCATAGTGGTACACCCGGCGTCCGACGGCAGACCACCAGGCTGTCAGCACCTGGCCAGCAGGGAAGGTGATATCCTTGAACGAGACCGAGTCTGCCGCTCTACCGATCACATAACTGACAACGGCAAGCCCGGACTGGAGGCCAAGGCCGGGGAGGAGGGTATCCTTGAAGATGCCAACGTCAACTAGCGAGGCAGCAAGCGTCTCGTGGGTATGGATGGTGGCACCCAGGGCCGAGGTGGCACCCGACATGGTCAAGACGACGGTCGTGGAGATGGCCTATGCCAGGAAGATGGCCAAGGAGATGGATGGTGAGATGGCCGTCGAGGCCGGTGGCCCGCCCCCCAGGTTCTGAGCCTGCTCACCTCTCACACCGCGTCGCCTCAAATAACCTAGCCACATGATGTCAAAGGTTGTGGAGCGGCCAATGACAATGCAGTCAATGGTGTGCATTTGGTCGCCCGCGCCGGATTGGCTGGGGGTTCGGCCCCACCAGCCTCTGGCCACGTGATCGTGAACGCATCTACTGCTGCTGAGTAATGGGGTACTGGTAAAGGGGAGGAATGAATACACTTCAGGTTGGCTGGTCATTGAGCGTGGCATCATCCAAATTACCATTCAACAGGATCTGTCTTTATCTGTCCTCTGTTCGTCTTGGGCACTGGCGCCGCCTCCAACTTGACTGGGCCTCTCCGCCACTTCTTCAAATAGCCACTGCCATCCAGCCACGGGGTATTAAGGGTCCGCTTGGCCTCGAATGTGTTGATCTGCTCCTCCATTTGCATGGTCAGGCCAATGTCGTCGAGGCCATTGACCAAGCAGTGCTTGCGGAACTCTCCAACCTCAAACTTGGCCAGCTCTGTGCCATCGGCCGTCGAGATGGTCTGGTTGGGCAAGTCGACAGTGAGCTCGCGCCCAGCCCTGGCTTCATCAGCCATCTTATTCAGTGCGGCTTCGTCGGTGATGGGTATCGGCAGCATGCCGTTCTTGAATGTGTTGTTGAAGAAGATGTCGGCAAATGAGGGCGCAATGATACATTTAATGCCAAAGTCCAGCAGGGCCCAGGGGGCGTGCTCACGACTGCTGCCGCAGCCAAAATTCGGGCCTGTCACGACAAGAATCTTGCTCTTGGTGTAGGGTTCCTGGTTCAGGACAAAACTGGTGTCGGGAGACCCGTCTTCGTTGTATCTGAGCGGGTGGAAGAGGGCAGAGCCGAGGCCGGTGCGTTTGATGGTTTTGAGGAATTGTTTGGGGATGATGGCGTCGGTGTCGACGTTGGACTTTTCCAGTGGAGCTGCAATGCCCTTCAGGATGGTGAATTTGGGGAAGCCACTTGGGCCAGCTGCAGCCGGAGCCGGGCTTGTGGTGGTAGTGGTGGTGGTTGACTTTTTGCTAGCTGTGCTGTCCAAAACAGCGTCCAGCTCTTCCTCTGTGTCGACCTCGGCAATCTCTGGCTCCACGTCCAGGCGCGGGCTTGACTTCTGGGCAGGCGTGACTTCAGCAAGCTTTCGCACGTCTGTAATCTTGCCCGTCAAGGCAGCAGCAGCAGCCATGGCCGGAGACATCAAGTGGGTGCGGCCAAGGGCGCCTTGTCGACCTTCAAAATTTCGATTCGACGTACTGGCGCATCGCTCTCGCGGGGATAGAATGTCGGGATTCATTCCCAGGCACATGGAGCACCCAGCTTCTCGCCACTCGAAGCCAGCGTTCAGGAAGATCTTGTCCAAACCTTCGCGCTCTGCCTGCTTCTTGACATTGCCTGACCCAGGCACAACCATGGCTCGTTTCACGTTTTGGGCAATGTGCCTGCCCTCGACAATTCTGCTGGCAACGCGCAGATCTTCGATTCTAGAGTTTGTGCACGAACCGATGAAAACCTTGTCGATCTCAATGTCCTCGATTCTTGTGCCGGCAGTCAAGCCCATATACTCGAGAGCGCGCTTGCAACTGGCCTTCTTGTTGGCGTCTTTGAAATCGTCTGGGCCGGGTACAACGCCAGTGACGGCGACAACATCTTGGGGAGATGTTCCCCATGTGACAGTTGGTGCAATATCTTTGGCATCGATAAAGACGTCCAGATCATAAGAGGCACCTGGATCGGAGCGCAGAGTGCTCCAGTAGTTGACCGCCTTCTTCCACTCGGGGCTGTCAACCTTGGGGGCCAGTGGCCTGCCCTTGAGATAGTTGAACGTGATCTGGTCGGGTGCGATCATGCCAGCACGAGCTCCGGCTTCGATGGACATGTTGCATATCGACATCCGAGCTTCCATGCTCAGCGAGCGAATAGCAGAGCCGCAGAACTCGATGACTGCGCCTGTGCCACCAGCGGTTCCAATGACGCCAATGACGTGCAGGACAATGTCCTTTGAGCTGACGCCAGGGCCGAGCTGACCCTCGACTTGTATCCTCATATTTTTGCTCCTCTTGGTGATCAAGCACTGGGTGGCAAGCACGTGCTCGACTTCGCTGGTGCCGATGCCAAAGGCCAGGGCGCCAAAGGCACCGTGTGTGGAGGTATGGCTGTCACCGCACACGACGGTGGTGCCAGGCAGGGTGAAGCCCTGTTCGGGACCGATGACATGGACAATACCCTGGTTCTGGTCGCCGAGACCGAAGTAGGTCAACCCAAACTTCTTGACATTCTCCTCCAGCGTCACGCACTGCAAGCGCGAGTCTCTCTCCTTGACGAATTCGGCAACATTGGTGAAGTTTTTGCGAGGCGTGGTGGGGACATTGTGGTCGGTCGTGACCAGGGTGCAGTCTGGTCTTCGGACTCTTCGGCCAGCCTTCTCCAGGCCTTCGAATGCTTGTGGCGAGGTGACTTCGTGAACCAGATGTCGGTCTGGAACGAACAGAGCGAGTTAGACGGAAGAATCCACACAGCCCAGGGCTCCGAACTTACCAATATACAGCAGGACGGTGCCATCCGGCTTCTCATCGACGATGTGGTCCTGGAAGACCTTATCGTACAACGTCCTGGGCGTCTTCTCGGCCGACGGCATCTTGGACAAGAAAAACACAGAGAGAGTGGGGGTGGTGACTGTCTCTCTTTTCGAGGCGCTGTCTTCCTTGTCTCTCTCTCTCTCTCTCTCTCGCTCACTCACTCTCACTCTCACCGTCCCTTTTTCGGATATACAAGAGCGAGCAAGCAAGAAAGCAAGGGGGGGAAGGTTTTCAGCCTTCTTTTGAGGAAATAGGGCGGAAATGTGAAATCCAAGGAGGGAGGAAGAAGAAGAAGGACAGAAGGATACTTTGAGTGTTCTATATAACCTGTTTGCCCATGATCGAAACAAGGGCACGGCAGGAGAGGGGGGGGAGGGTCGGTGGCAGCCGAGTTGACCATCTGCCGCCCGATATCGGCCAACTCTATAGGGTGCAAAATTCACAATAAGCACCCACTGATTGGCCGCCCGTCCCTTGAAGCCCTTGATATCGGCGGCCTGACACTGATCCAATCCGGCGAAGAGTAAAAGTAAAAAGGAAAAAAAAAATCAGACACACGACACAGGGACACGCAATACAGCACAGGTACAGGCTAGGCTATTCCAGCTGTTTACAGATGCAGATGCACCTATATACAGGGCCACCGGGGGTGTGTCTGTGTCTGTGTCTGTGTCTGCACTGTTGATTAAATACAGTTTATCACACCACTCACTCACCGACTCGCTCACTACACATACACATAGTCGACTGTTTTTTTCCTTTTAATTTTTCTTCTTTTTTAGGCGGGGAATCGCCACCCACTGGTCTGTAATATCGGAGTCATAAATACTGTACTGACGGCAGACAGACAGACAGACAGACAGACAGACAGACTGGCTGGAAACTAAGAGTAATAATAAAACAGATCTGATCTGATCTGATGATGATTGCAGACTCTTGGGAGACTGACTACCCTTGGAATATCCCATCCCATTCCATCCTTCTTTCTCGACAAAGGGCATAAGTTTGAAGAACTAAAAGTCAACCAATGCTCAACAGGTCCCCTAGCTAAGAAATAACCCTCGTGGTGCCGATCAAATATCACGACACCCAAGGCAACTTTGGTTCATTCAACTCAATCAATATCCCGCATAGTCCGCATAGCTCGCGCTTTCTAGCCTTTGGTTTCCATCGCTGCTCGGTCGTACCACTGATAGCCGCCACCTATCTACTAATACACAAGAGTACTATATATACATCATGTCTTTGTCATCCGCAACATGCAGTTAAAACGTGCCAAACGTGCCGCTCCATCTTATTTCGTTCCTGACTAAGCGGCGGCCTCTTGTTGGTGACCGCTTGCTCACTCTTTCACGGACTGCTGTCCGTTTTCCTTCTCTTCGGTTCTGGCGTGCCTGACGCCGATACCGCTGGATGTGGGTGATTTTGGCCATGGTCTGCTGATGGCTGACCATTTGTTTGCGCTACGGATGGCGTCAAGCCGCCTGTAGTGTTCTTCACATCGTCATAGCCCTGTTTAACGGCGCTTGCACTACCGGGCCGATCACCTGCAGCGCTTGGAGGATGATGCTGCTGCTGCTGCTGCTGCTGTGGCGGCGGCGGCGGGCGTGATGGTGTCTGCTGCTGCAGGTGTTGCGGTTGTTGGTGTTGATGTTGATGAGGTGTTGGCGCTTGTGGATGTTGCTGCTGCTGCTGCTGCTGCTGCGATTGGTGCTGGGGCGGGGGATCCTGCGGTCCTGGAATCTCCTTTTGTGCGACAGGGAAGGTGTGTCTCTGTGGTAGTGGCTGTTGCTGCTGCTGTTGTTGTGGCTGTTGCTGTGGCTGCAGTTGATGCGGCTGCGGCTGCGGCTGCGGCGGGCCTTGCAGTTGTGCAGGCAGAGGAGGTGGCTCCAGAAGACGCCCGCACATGACTACATCAGCATCACCTATCGGCTGCCAACGAATCTCTTTGAGAAGGGCTGGCACGATCCTGCCGTGGTCATCCAGAGAAGTCGGCGGACTGACCTGCAAACCCTGTTGGCCAAGATACTGTGCTGAGATGGTGGTGATGACAGAATCGATCAGGTGGGCACAGCTTGGTCTCAGCAGGCCAGACAAGATGTAGGCACCCCCTTCGATCATAATGGACTGGATGCCCTCGCGGTAGAGGACATTGAAAATCCCATCCCAGCTGAACCCGCCAGTGTGGGGATTGTAGTCGTGTATTTGGAGATACTCGCCGCGGTGTGCTTTGAGCGTCGACACGGCCGTGGGGTGCAGCTGGGCCGAGGGCGACACAATCACCCATGGCCCTAGAGCCCGTCCTTCACACACCGCCTTGAGCATCTCCATCTTGGGGTGAATGTGCAATCGGGCATTAGGGTCGAGGATAATTGGTCTTGGTTGCATGATCCCAGAATGAGGCGGGGCACCGTAGCCAGCCGCGCCCGCAAGACGGCAGTTGAGGGCCGGGTTATCAGCGATAGCCGTTCGTACGCCGATCAGGATGGCGCTGTGGGTCGAGCGGAGGTAGTGGGTCATCGACTTGGACTCTGGGCCAGACAGAGGGGTGCGATGTTGGGGCAAGATGGCAATGCGGCCGTCGAGCGAAGCGGCATAGGTGAGGGTAACATGAGGGCGTTGCCTTGCTTGGATCACTCGAGGATCTGGCAGATAGGGGGCGAGGAAGGCGCGTGCATGATCGGGATATTGAAGCGTGTTTGCGGCTTGGGGCAGCGGGGTGGGAGGTGGCCCAAATTGGGCATGAGTCTGGTATGGTGGAGGCGGAGGGGCCTGTTGCTGATGCGGTTGAAATGGCTGCGTCATTGGAGGTGCAGAAGAAGGCTGCAGAGGAGGTGCAGAAGAAGGCTGCAGAGGAGGTGCAGAAGAAGGCTGCAGAGGAGGTGCAGAAGAAGGCTGCAGAGAAGGCTGGAGGGAGTGTGGTTTGGGTTGAGGAGTGGAAAGAGGTCGCGGGGTCCAGGGCGGTTGTTGTGGTGTTTGGGGCGGCGGAGGTTGTGCCATGGCAACGGGAGCGGTAGCAGACGAGTCTCTCCGTTGCTGCGGGCTCGACTTTCTGCCAGGCCCTCTGCCAACCAGGCCAGCACGCTGCGGGTTGAAGCCAGTATGGGCCTTGAGCGGTACAGTGGGATTTTCCTGGCGCCAAGAGTACTGCACATTGCGCACATCCGACACCTTCATGAACTTGCCTCCTGCCTCTTCCATCTTGTCCGGCTCCTGCTGCATTTTCCAGAAAATCGACAAGGGAAGGAACGACCGGACCGCTTCCCGGCGGGCAACATCCATAATGGCGCCATTGCGCTTGATCGAGTCAATGTAGTCCAGGTCGTGGGTGTGCTCCTCCTCCTTGGAAACCGTTCTCGAGATGACGACCTTTTTGTCTGGGCCGTCGGTATAGACCACCTTGATGGCCATGTTGCATGTCTTGTCCGGCTTCTCTCGTTTTCGCCGGCGCATCTTGCCCTCTGGCACTGGCTTGGGCGGCTGCGGCTTCAGGCCTGGTGCTTTGCGAAGACGGCACCAGTAGAGCTCGGTGTTGCTGCCGGGCGCAAGCTCGTCGACGCCGAGTTTGGTTTTTCGCCAGACGTTATCGACGAAGGGAAAGTACTGCTCAAAGTCGGCAACCGACAGTTCAATGGACTCGGGCACAGCAAACAAGCGCTGCCGCATTTGGGCCAGGTCAGGGGGGTTTGAGAAGAGGCTGTAGGCCGTTGGCTCCGCCGGCTCCGCGGCCTGGTCGCCATTTTGCCCGCTATTCTGGTCGGCGGCTGCATCGCCGGCAACATCGTCCTCGATGTCGCTATGGTCCTCCATCACCTCGCTGTGGTCGTCATCAGCTCCATCGGACTGATTCGGCGTCGACATGGCTGCAGAGTGGAAGGTACGCAGGGGATCTTATAGGCGACGACTGTGACGAGGAGGGCAGTAGTCATCCCGTGGGAGGAAGGCGCGAAGAGGAGGAGGAGGAGGAGGAGGAGGAGGGGCAGCGAGAGAGTGGGTGGTTGATGCGAAATGCTTGTAGTTCTCTCAAAATGCTCAAAATGCGAGAACTGGTTAAGCTTGGTTTGTACTGTCTAATTGGCACTGGCCTTGCCTGAAAGAAATTGGTTTCAATGCAACGGTTTCTTTGTTTGACCGACTTGCAAGTTGCGTAAAACTAGTGCCTGAAAACCTGGGGCAGAGGTCCACATGCCATGCCAAGGGGAGTAAAAAGAGCGCCTAAGGACCTAAGGACCTAAGGACCTAAGGACCACCCCCCCTTTAAGAAGGGCAAAAAGTCCTTACTGGGTACAGAGTAATAATACACAGTATTAATTCCCTTAGCTTGGCTTAACGGAATATACGCGTAAAATCGAATTTTGTGACTACACTCCATACCTGGAATTTTAAGTGTGAGACGACGGTGGCAGCGCCACCCGACTTGGCGGGGCTAAGTCCTGCTT
>QQSL01000150.1:0-20650 GCA_003693665.1 Chaetothyriales sp. CBS 134920 | reverse complement strand
GACTGCGCGGGGTTTTTCCGCTGAGTTCGGTCAAGTCTATATAGGCCATAGGCACACATAGACATTAATTAAATTATTATTATTATTATATATATATATATACCTGAACCGTTCAGAAACATGACGACCTTCCGATACCCCCTACTGAACTCCTCACCCGAGAACCAATCCGTTTTCTACACCGTGGCTATCCTAGCCACCTAAACCTGCTACTCGTGTTGATCGTCTTGCAGGCACTCCTACAACGGTGACCTTTGGTGTCCACCATGAAACAGCCCTTGTTGCATGTCAAATAATTGCCGGCAATGCATTTCGAACAGCACGGCTGACTCGGGATCAAGCAGGCCAAGAGGTCGTACGTCTGTCGTTGGATGACATTCTCACTGACAATGAGTACTACTTGATGGCTGGCCCTCGTCCTGGTATATATATCCACTGTGCCTCCCAATGCCTATATGGACCCCGGCTGATATATGTTTCCCTTCTAGATCAACATCCAGTGGTTGCGAGCTTTCAGGATTGGCAGTTTCCGCATGCCAACTTCCCAGATCACTGGCCTGACTTGCAGCCATCCACGCAGAGTCTTCGTTGTGCAATTAGCAATTTTTCTTTTGCAGTCGATAATGCCCATATTGTGCCACGTGAAGAGGCACTCTGGTTTCAAAGAAATGGTATGGGCAGATATACAAGTCCAACTGACGGTGGTGTCGACTCTGAGGAAAACATCATGCGACTTAAGAAAGATCTCCACTCCTGTCTTGATGACAGATGGCTTGCGATCGTCCCGAGGGTCTTGACAACCACGACCACACCCTCAAGCACAGCCCATACTTCTCCTCAATACGTTACCCATATTCTGCAACCACATGCAGCCGAGATATGGCCTACCTATCATAATTTCTGCGTTCAGCATCTCAACAAAGGGGCTCGTCCGTTCCTTTTCGCTCGGTTTGCATGGGCAGTACTGTTCCAAGTCAAGGGCTTTATTACCGCAAATATTCCACGTTTTGTCATTCGAGTTCAGGTCAGCGAAAATTACGACATTACATACAAGACAGAGTTTCTTGATGGGCCACGACTTGATAGTTATTATGGTGGTGGAGGACGAAAGGTGCAATACCTAAGAAGAAACGATCAAAGCCAGATACCCCTGCAGAAAAAGAAGACGAAGACAGTGACATTAGTATGGATAGTGGGTGGGAGGCTGTCACCACTCTTAGTCATGTGGCAAGGCCTACCATTCATGATAGTGTCGGGCCCCATACTAATCGTAGGAGAACCCATACAACGATTCCTACTTCCTCAAGTGTGGAATCGTTGTCCTAAGCGACATAGTTCTACATAGCAATCAACCCAATTATTACTCCTCTACTCCTCCTCCGCAAGGAACTCGTCGTACGTGAGAGGCTCAATGGCATCCGGCTAGTTGAAAATTAGCGGCGACAACGGGAGAGTTGAGACAGTCCACAAAAGAGGAACGTTAGAGAAAGGAGGAGTTCAGCTCCAGAGTGCTCAGGAGCTGTATAAAGTCACCGAGGAGAATGGCGGGACTAGCAAGTCCCAGAGTTGATCGATTGCATCCACCACAGTACTGTGTTCATTTATACTGTGGCTACCGTGAACAATGCCTTGACAATCCTTTCCTTCCTCTCCACACTCCAATTGCTGCTCTCAGCCCTGGCTACAGCTACCGCATGATTGCCTTCAGTCTTGGCTTTGCGGTCACTCTCACCGGCCATTTCCAGATCTGATATCTTCCATGCTCTCACCAGCAAGAGACAAACACATGCACCCATAAACATGAAGCCGACGAAGATCTGCGCGTGCAGGAAATTAGTCGAGTTGTCAGTTCGGAGCCAAAGAGCGATCGGCTCAGCAAATGTGCTGGGGGTGACGGACGACATCCAGAAGATTGACAAGGCCGACGGCAAGAGTTGCAATCCCACCACCTCGGCCGCCACAGGAGCAACGGTGGTGGTGAATGTTGCAGCAACAGGGCCGCAGATTATAGCAAAGAAGATGAGGACGCCGAAGCTTTTGGCAAAGATCCAGACGACAAGGGAGAAGAGCCCGGCCAAGAAGGTGCAGACCAGGGCGGTGTTCAGCCGTCCGAAACTGTCGCTGACGGCCCCAATCACAGGCCGGCCCAGACCGCCGCCCAGGTTGAACATGGCGCCGAGAATGGAGCCCTGAGACGCTGTCAGACCTACGGCGCTCCCATAGCCCGGAATGGAGAACAGCAGGGCGACGTAGCCGAGCACGCTGAAGAACCCCCAGGCCAAGGTGAGCAGAAACTCGGGCCGTTTCAAAAGCTCGGTGTGGAAGGCGATCTGAATGGCTCCAATCGCCTTGTTCCGATCCCGCACCATGACAGCCGCAAGGCCGCAGGCAGCAGCCGAGACAATGGCTAGGATGCGGAAGGCCCAGCCAATCCCCAGTCCCTGAATCATGACGCTCGTGGCCAGCGAATATATCAGGCCTCCGATGCCCGACCCGGCCGTTGCAATCCCATTTGCGAGCGACCGCCGCCGCGTGAACCACTGCGGGATGATGCCCACGGTGGCACTAAACTGCATCCCCATCCCGAAGCCGAAACAGAGGGCCTGACTGAGAAACAGCTGCCAGATCTGGCTGGCCCACGATGCCCCTAGCAGCGCTGCGGTCTGCAGTGTAATCCCAATCAGCAGCGTCGTTCTCGTCCCCCATACTCGAGTCGTGATTGTTGCCACCGGTGCGATGAACTGGGCCATGCTGAGGGAGAGGCCTCCGACAAAGGCGAATTCCAGGTCTGAAGCGCCTGGAAAGGTATTCGTGGTCAGATAATGGGCCAGAAAGACACCATACGACTGATTGCAGCCAAGTTAGCGAGTTGTTCAACTTTGCGTGGCCTGACGCGAGGAGTTCAGCTTTGTGTGGCCCGACGCTTACACTGTTGATTCCCCAGGTATGGGCATTGACGAGGAAGACGGACAGGACACAGATCCAGCCATAGCCACCATCAATTTCGATTGCTGCGGCTGGTGGTTGGGCTTGAGTTTGAGCTTGAGCTT
This sequence comes from Chaetothyriales sp. CBS 134920, assembly GCA_003693665.1. Lineage (NCBI taxonomy): Eukaryota > Fungi > Ascomycota > Eurotiomycetes > Chaetothyriales > Domatiomycetaceae > Domatiomyces > Domatiomyces catenatus. Next base: position 17,600 of record QQSL01000150.1, on the reverse strand, counting down.
GCTCGGGGGCTGTAGTCATCTCTTCGACCAGGCCATCATCACCCTGTAGCTGCCTCTCTGGGGATGAATGGATGGAGTCATGGTCAGCGGGAGTGGTGAGATTCTGCTCAAGCTGCATTTCTGCGGTCATAACGATGAGGCAGATTCTTGTGATGAGACCACAGTGCTTTGTATTAAGCAGTTACATCTTAAACATTATGACTCTTCATTGTCCCTTTTCACCAGTCTGTTCCCACCCAATGGGCTCAGGATTGTTCCCCAGACCCTGGCGCTGGCGCGGTCCTACTTGTACTGTGGTAGGTCAGTTGAATTTGATATTTTGGTTGTCACCTTGCTGGGTGGATTCATGTGTTGTCAATTGTGACTGAATTGTAACTCACTAAGGTCAATTGTGACTGAATTGTAACTCACTAAGGGGCAACTGCTCTGAAAGAGATCAATAGGGTGTGCTATTCTGGCCTAGTGTCAGAGGGTTGCACCTTTGTGACATCATGATGTGACAGTAGTTTGCCTTAGTAACATTAGTCAGCGCCAGCAACCCCATAACTAGGGTGGAGTGTTGTGATTGCCAAGACTAGACATGAGGCACTTGCCCCTCCAAGACGGAACACCGGCAAGAGCGACTGCTTTCTAATTAATTAAATGCTCCACATTTTGGCAATGACACCAATAATCCGATCTGTGACTTGTAATTTTCCAACAACCATCATGAGTGCTACCAAGAAACATCTGGACTCTATCAAAAGTTATCAATGATAAATAATTAATAAAAGAGGTTCAGATTGAGGTCGAGGTAAGAAGAATGTAATTGGCCAATGCTGGGCACGTGTATGGTAAACTGCACCACCACCATCGCCCTCGATATTTTGCTTGTCCACATCACCACACTCAATCACCCCACAACAGGGGTAGACTAAAGTTTGCATTGTTCTTCAGTGTGAATCTCAGCCTTTTGAACTTCAGGAGCCCTCCAGACGACGATCAGCCAGAGTCTAGCTGCTTGAAATGCCCTATTATACAAACAAGCTTGCTTCTCAGCCGCTCGAGGCCAAAATGATGAGGCACACAGGCAAAAGCGGGCTCCAATAGCCAACGAAACATGGTCACACAGCAGAAGCAGCTGAGTGATTAAACAGCATCTAAGAAGCAGAAAGACAGGAGACTGCAACCTCATAGTGCCAGCTCCACTGTACCTGGACCTGTGATGGATCCTCGCGATGCCTATGTCGCCATTTCCCCCCTCCAACACCAGCTGGCCTGAGGCGGGAAGAGCACTGCAACCTTACTCGATGCTACTATCTTGCACCGTCAAGAATGGGCCAAGACTGCTCCCGCTGTCTAAGAAGGGCAAGCTACGGTGAGGTATGAGGCCTGTGATTTGACTGGACTTCTTGGTCTGTCCACCGTACGGATTGTGTTTTGGCAACTTGTTGATAATTTCACCAGCTTGCCGATGTCCTTGACAGCAACTTGTCCGACCCTACCCGCACGCACACTGCAAGGATGGCAGCACCCCAGTCGGGCCGACTACGAGGGTACGGGCTGGAAGACCAATTCGGTGCCCAAAGAGGGAGGGGGTTACATGATGCCCAAGTTCGTCACAATATGCACAGTCCGCTGAGTGGAACGCATGTGGCTGACTAACCACGTGTATATATCTATACGTTGCCGTACAATTTCCCACCACAGCTGACTCTGAGTCTTGGAGAATCAAAAGCACCACTATTCAATCGACTGGAGCAAGAACCAACGCGTTCCTTTCATTTGGAGAGCAAGAACCAACGTGTTTGTTTCATTATCATGTCGAAAGCCATCAAGCAAACATTTGCTCGATGCAAAGCGGAAGGCCGTGTACGTACTTGTACGTGTTCGCGAATAAGACAGTGCTGACTTACAATCAACAGCCTGCCTTTGTGACTTTTGTCACGGCTGGATATCCCGCGGTGGATGAGTCTGTAGACATCATTCTGGGATTGGAAACCGGGGGTGCAGGTATGGAAGATGTCAATTACTTGAGTAAAGAAGTTAATTTCTTCTTGTGCAGATATCATTGAACTTGGTGTTGTGAGTACTTGACCTATTTCACATTGACTAATTGTCCTAACATCATTGTAGCCTTTTACCGACCCTTTCGCCGATGGACCTGCCATCCAGAGGGCAAATACTGTTTGTTGATTTCCATATGAGGTTGAGCTGATTGCTCATTATATCCACAGAAAGCGCTTGCGAACAATGTCACTATTGACACAACCCTATGGCTGGTCCGAGAAGCTCGCAAACGAGGCCTGAGCGCACCGGTGGTGTTGATGAGTTACTACAACCCACTCCTGAGCTATGGTGAGGAGCGATTGTTAGATGACTGTCGTGCAGCCGGTGTAAATGGATTCATTGTTGTCGACCTTCCACCGCACGAGGCTGTCAAGTTCAGGAATTACTGCGCCAAGGGCGGGTAAGTCACAAGCTTTCCATGGTAACCAATGCTGAAATATCCTTGCTGACAATTGAATATAGATTGTCATACATACCTCTCCTTGCTCCTTGTAAGACCTATTCTTATGACCCCCAAGGTTTGCCCAAGTTCTAAACATCCCCCCAGCTACCACTGAGAGCCGACTCAAGTTCCTGTGCAAGCTCGCGGACTCGTTTGTTTACGTGGTCTCACGTATGGGTGTCACTGGTGCCACAGGTACTCTAAGCTCTGGTCTGCCAGAGCTGTTGGCACGCACCAATAAGTACTCTGGCAGCGTTCCGGTCGCCGTTGGTTTCGGCGTCAGCACACGAGAGCACTTCTGGAGTATGGCCGGCATCGCAGACGGTGTTGTCATCGGCAGTCAAATTATCAACATCCTAACCCAAGCTGCTCCTGGAGAGCGGGCCAAAGCTGCTGAAGAATTCTGCGCTGCGATCTGCGCAAGGACAACCCTACCAGTGGATGGAGTTCAAGATCCAGCACATCATGGGCAGTCGAATAATACCAACCATGATATTGGCGAAAGGAATGATGTGCTTGATGACATGCAAGCGATGCTTACTTCTGAGGGAGGGGATCCCGCTCTCCTTTCTCCACGCTTTGGTGAATTTGGAGGCTCATATGCTCCAGAACCAGTAATGAAATGCCTTTCAGAATTGGAGATAGGATTTGAAAAGATCCGGAATGACGCTGAGTTCTGGAAAGAACTGCGATCATACTATCCCTATATTGGGCGGCCGGGTCATCTTCATCTTGCAGACCGTCTTACTGAGAATGTTGGGGGAGCCAAAATTTGGTTGAAACGCGAAGACTTGAATCACACAGGAAGTCATAAGATCAACAGCGCTCTGGGGCAGATTCTGCTTGCCCGGCGCCTGGGAAAGACTGAGATCATTGCTCAAACTGGTGCCGGCATGCATGGTGTGGCAACTGCCACAGTCTGTGCCAAATTCAACATGAAGTGTAAAATCTTCATGGGAGCAGTAAGTGTCACAGGCTCTGCGGCAGTGTTTGCAAAAAACAAGATTTTATATTTAACAGACTTGTTTTCTTATAGGAGGATGTCAGGAGGCAGGCACCGAATGTCTTCCGGATGAAGCTGCTTGGTGCTGAGGTTATTCCTGTCGAACAAGGCTCACGAACCCTTCGAGATGCAGTTAACGAAAGTTTCCGCGTTTGGATCACGAGGCTAGACACCGCATATCTCATCATCGGGTCGGTAATAGGTCCACACCCTTTCCCCACCATCGTGCGCGAGTTCCAGACTGTGATCGGAGAGGAGACCAAGGCACAACTGCTGGAACAACGAGGAAAGCTACCGGACGCGATTGTTTCCTGCATCGGCGGCGGGAGCAATGCTCTCGGCATGTTTTATCCCTTTCTTAATGAGCCAAGCGTCAGCCTTCTGGGAGCTGAGGCAGGCGGCGACGGCCTTGATACGGGCAAGCACGCCGCTAGTCTAACCGGCGGCAGCGTGGGAGTCTTACATGGCAGTAGGACGTATATCCTGCAGGACAAGCACGGACAGATTCGAGATAGCCATTCCATCTCAGCTGGTCTGGACTATGCCGGGGTTGGGTGAGTAGTAGAGTTTTGCATATTTCTTTTCGTCTCTGATGCACCAGACACGGTGCTAACCATGTGAAACAGGCCGGAACTGAGTTATCTGAAGGATTCAGGACGCGCAGACTTCATTGCCGTTACTGATGCCCAAGCCCTCCTGGGGTTCAAGTGGCTCAGTGAGCTGGAAGGGATCATACCCGCCCTTGAGTCCGCTCATGCTGTCTATGGCGGTGTCGAGCTGGCCCGGAAAATGAACAAGGACCAAGACCTTGTGATCTGTATCAGTGGAAGAGGGTATGTTGGCTACAGCATCTCCTGCTGGCGGCACTATAAATTAACCTCTCTACTCTAGGGACAAGGACGTTGAAAGTGTGGCCGATGAACTGCCCCGACTCGGCCCACAAATTGGCTGGGCCTTGCGCCTCTAGACGAAGATCAAGGAGCAATGTTTTTGGTGTATGCTAATTTACTATAACTCGGTCATTCTTTTGTCACTTCATGGACAAGCAAGCTGTGCCGCCGCAGCCTGTTATTGCTGTTGTTGTTGTTATTGCTGTTGTTGTTGTTATTGCTGCTGTTGCTGCTGGTCCTGTGCGCGTTTTCCTTTGGCCAATGGATGTTGGTCTCGTCATTGGCATGTTTCCACTCCTGCTCGATCTCGTCAATCACATCGCCTGTGTGCGCCGAGAGCGTTCGCTTGTGTGCGTGTGTCGGGCTTGTGTGTGTGTCTGGCTGTGGGTTTGACAGTGTCTGCACTGTAGTGGCTGCTGTGCTGCTGGGGTGGTGGTGATGGAGGTCGTAAATGTCTCGCGACGACGACGCCTGGGTTCCTGCAGCAAGGTCTTTGTGTCAGCAACAGACAGGAAGAGCTATCTATCTCCGCCGGCTTCCGTCAGGTGTGTATGCCCTGCATGTACTTGCCATTTCCATTTCTTTGGTCGCTTTGCTGGGCCATTTTTGGTCTGTCGTCGGATTCGATTCGATCTTGTTTCGCAGCTGTTGGGAAAAGAATCCATCAAATAATCACTCAATTATCCCTCACGCCATCTCCTGTGCCTGCAAACGTACACCCTGGACCTGTGACGTGTTATCACACCACTTTCCTGCATTTGAGTTTGTGTTTTTTTCAAAGGAATATCATTACCAAACTCGCATACAATCAAAAACCATCAGGCCGGGTATCCTATATTCATAGACAACAACAAAATCAAAACACATGCACTCCGCTCCCACTGCGGCTCATTACATTACTTTTTGTCATGACACCAACCCCGAGTCTTCGCTGTGTCTATACATCACTATGCGGTGAGGAGGGTCAAGACTCCGAGGCACAGCAATAGTGGTGAGAAGAATGGCGGCGCAGATGTACCGGAGTCGAAGGGACTGTCCCCGCCAATGTTCTCGTCTCCCCTGCCCGTGGTGGTGCTCGCTGCTGACGACGACGACGACGACGACGACGATTCTGTTCCAGTGACACTTGCACTGGAAGATACCTGCGTTTGGGTGACAGTACGAACTGTGCCTTGGTCTGTGCTGCTGCTGCTGCTGCTGCTGCTCGTTGGCAAAGGCAGAGTAATTCTTATTGTGAGGGTCGCAGACGGACCAGGCGTCTCGGTCGCGTCGCCTCCGTCACTTGTGTACGTACTGGTCGAGATGGACAGAGCGGTAACGGTGACAGTATCGTGGACTGAAGCGGTAACAACATCGGAGGCATAGACAGTAGTCGTCGTCGTCGTGGCGTAGCCTGGAACGTACACGGTTGTTGTGGCGCGACAGTCATCGTCGTCGTTGTCATTATTCGACAGGCCAAGCGCATTGTTCCACGCGTCGACTGCGCTCTGCCCAGTCAGGGCGCCGAGCTCGTGGAGGGCGCCGCGGCAGGCGTACAGAGTATCGGTGGGCGCATTGCAGGGTGATTGGAGCTGGCTACAGATAAACGACTCTAGCGTGGCGACATCTGCCGTCCAGCGGTGGGGAAAGTCGTCTTGATTGTCCGTCTCGTAGCCCCATACTGCCGAGCCGGAGAAATTGTAGCCGAAGCTGATGGACGGGTCGGAGCATTGGCCAAAGTCGAGATTGTGGCAGTTGTTGTTGTTGTTATTATTATCACTGGCCTCGGCGGTAGAACGACCAAATGGGAGGAGTAGTAGTAGCGAGGTAATCGCAGGTATGAGGAGCATCGCCAGACAGATCCAAACACACCACTGTCATATACGCGTGTGGACTGTGTAGGAACAGCAACAAATATACCGCTCTTGAAGCGCGTCTGAGGCGAGCCTAGACCGGCTGACAGTTGCTGGAGGTCAATAAGGTCGAGTCCGCGGCGGGCTTGAGGTCAACAAGCTCACAAGCTCTCACCATTATTGAACCTTCGCTGGCGGTCCCAGCCCAACCCCCTACCTTTATTTAATCTTACCTAGACCGCTCTGTTGTGTGAAGAGCCGACCTCAGGCCCGCCCTAACCGGATTCGGCCCAGTGAGGACAACAAGCGGGTCCTGGAAATCTTATTGTGACTAAGATCCTGGAGGGTGCCAGCTCATTGCGGCAGGAGCTGCGCGGATTGGGCTGAGACAGCCAGTTGTTGGCCTCGAAAACTTGATGTAGAAAGAAAGAGTCTGCATGCGCAAGAGAGCAACTGCCGAGATTCCAAGAAGGATGGCCCTGATGTGGTGTACCTTTGTATGCGTTGAATTAGGTTAGCCTACCATAGCCAGACCTGTGCCTTCCACTAATTTAAGGTTGAGCGTGGCTTGCATGCCGAAACATCCTGCCCCACAGAATGCCCCACGCTGCCCCGCCGCCGTCGGCATTTATGGAGCCGCAAATCCACTAAACCCTTGTCGGCGCTCAAGCCACGCACAACCTTAAAATTAGCTGAGAGACAGATCTTCTTACTGTACTGCTACAGGTCTTTCACAATGACCGCGAAGCCGCTCATCACCATCATCGGGTCTCTGAACATCGACTTTGTCACCGTAACCGCGCGAATCCCAGGCCCGGGAGAGACGCTGACTGCCAAATCGCTGCATGTCAATGCCGGCGGGAAAGGCGCCAACCAGGCGGTGGCATGCGGCAAGGCGTCGTTCATTTCCCGGGATCAGCAAGATGTCGATGTCGACATGGTAGGGGCCGTTGGCGAGAACGACCCGTACTACGCATCGCTTGTGAAACCGTCGCTCGAGAAGAGCGGGGTCAACTGTCGCTTGGTTCGCGAGATCGGGGGCAGTCAGACCGGCACGGCCACCATCCTGGTCGAGGAGGGCGGCGAGAACCGGATCTTGGTGGTGCCGGGAGCGAACCACGATGCCATGCAAGATGCGAAACTGCTGCAAACACTTGCAACAACGGGGCAAAACAGGGCGCCCGCGGTGCTGGTGATGCAAGGTGAGATTCCTCGCCAGACCCTCCTCGACCTTCTCGACCTCTTTGGCAGCGGTGCAGGCACAGGCACATCCACCCAGATCATCCTGAACCCGGCCCCTGTCTACCCCGAGGGTATTCCCATCGAAGCTCTCCGCCACGTCGACTTTCTCATCGTCAATGAAACCGAGTGTGCCATGCTTGGCCGAGAAGTGTCCGAGCATATCAGCGGCAGCGGAGGCGACGACCTGTCCGATGCCCAGCTCGAGTCACTCTCACAAGACTTCCACAGCAAGGCCAACGTCGAGCACGTTATTGTCACCCTCGGAGCCAGGGGCGTCTTCTTCCACTCGCGAGGTGCGAACAGCGGAGAGATGGTGCACGGGCTCAAAGTCGACAACGTCGTCGACACTACCGCAGCAGGCGACACGTTCGTCGGCTACTTCGCCACCGCTCTAGCACGGCATGTTGCCCAGCACGAGCGGTCCTCCAAGGGGTTTGACCTCAGGGCAGCCTTGACCAGGGCCAACGCCGCAGCCGCGCTGTGTGTTCAGCGGTCTGGAGCAATTCCGAGCATACCATTTAGCTATGAGATTGAAAGTAGAAGACCTACTTTGTAGACCTGGTCGTAACTATGATGTCATTGACAAGACCATGCATGATTTATTCCCCACAGCTGACTAACCCCAACGGACCTCGGCAAAGCTAGGTTTAACTAACAGCAAGAGCAACTAACGGCAAGAGCAACCAACGTCGACTCTACCAACGTCGACTCTACAAGACCAACCAACGTCGACTCTACAAGACCAACCAACGTCGACTCTACAACAGCAACCAACATCGACTCTACAACAGCAACCAACGTCGACTCAAGCAGAAAGAAAAAGAGGGCAAAAAGGCAGCACCAGCAATGTCGTCGCAGTTCGAAACCACCCCGCCCGACGCCCCCGGCAACTCGTGGGCGCTCTCGGTGCCGGCCCCCTACATCCTGCTCGTGACGATCACGCGCGCCAAGCAGATGAACTCGATCCCCTTTGCCACGCACTGGGCGCTCCACAAGCTATGGGAGTGGTTCGACAAGGAGCCGACGCTGCGGGTGGCCGTGCTGACGGGCGAGGGCAAAAAGGCGTTTTGCGCCGGCCAGGATCTGATCGAGCTGGGCGAGCGGAGCGCCGCCGCTGGGCTATCGAATGTCGCTGGTGGTGAGCATGTAAGTAGTAGTAGTAGTAGTACCCTCCCCTCTCTCTCTCTCTCTCTCTCTCTCTCTTTGATTCCAACAACACCAACACCAACAACAACAATACTCATACTCATTCAAATGTCCCTTGCCCAGGCCGCCGACCTCGCGCTCCTCGCAACGGTCAAATCGATCCAGGGCCACCCGCCGAGCGGCTTCGCGGGGATATCGCGGCGCACGGGGAAGAAGCCGATCATCGCAGCGGTCAACGGGTTCGCGCTGGGCGGCGGGTTTGAGATTGTGCTCAACTGCGACATGGTGGTTGCGTCGCCGACGGCGACGTTTGGCCTGCCCGAGGCGCTGCGCGGCATCTATGCGGGCGCGGGCGGGTTGCCGCGCCTGCTGCGCAATACCTCGCTGCCGATTGCGAATGAAATCGCCCTGACGGGCCGGTTTCTGAGCGCGGATGAGGCGATGCAGTTGCTGCTGGTTAACAAGGTGAGCAAGACGCCGGAGAGCGTGGTGGACGAGGCGGTGGCGCTTGCTAGCAAGACCGCGGCTATTAGTCCCGATGCTATTATTGTCTCGCGGAGTGCCATTCGTGAGGCCTGGGAGACTGGCAGTGTCGAGCGCGCGTATCAGTTGAGTGAGGAGAGGTGGAGGGATGCTTTGTTTGTGAGTTGTTTTCTTCTTCTTTTCTTTTCCTTTTCTTTTCTTTACTAACTATATTGCAGACGGGGGAAAATACTGTAGAAGGACTGCTTGCGTTCAAGGAGAAGAGAAAGCCAAACTGGAAGCCCAGCAAGTTGTAATGTGACTGAGCCTCTGTATTCAAGAGCTGGCTGAGTGGTATGTACGTACACTTGGGATGTCTATCTACTGAACCAGATTCTGCAAGAGAAGCGATGCATGTCCCTATCTACTACCAGATTCTGCAAGAGTAGCGATCCTGTCTCTACCTACTGCCACGAGCGATCCTGTCTTATTACTCATCCCTTGTAACCTTCCGCAGGGTATCAATTAGCTGTCCTGGCCTGATTAGAAAGTTGTAACCTCAACAAAAGAAAGCAAAAGTCTCTGATCTCTGATCTCGAGCTCTGCAATAGTAGTAAAAGTCTCTGATCTCTGATCTCGAGCTCTTCAAGAATAGTAAAAGACCGAAATGTGAAAGAAATTCAACAGCGCCCAGCACTCTCGTCTCTCAACTGTTTGTTTTCTCACAACGACCGGGCATCATCATCCACGTCCTCGCCTAGATCAAGGACCCTCCCCGGCGTTTGGGGACTCGGGCTTCTCGTGCTTGAGAGTGCGGATGTGTTCCAAGTCGGCCCTTCCGAGTTGGCTTTCTTGCCCAATGTGCGTGGCTGAGTGGAATAGCCTCTCAACGGGCGTGGCACTGGCTCAGGTCCCGTCGACAGTCGAGGCTGTGTTAGCGACTTCCGTGCCCCCGCAGCATTGCTTTGCGTCTTCGGAGCCGCCGATCCTGGAGGAGTAATGACACCAGAGTGGAATGAGGCCTGCGAGTTCAGGCTGCTGCTCCTGCTCGGTGTTTGTGACACATACGACTCATATGCGTCTCCCGCGTACTGCTTTGCTCGTCTCAGATTGCCCCAAGCTGCATTGGCTACCAAAGGGAGCGTCTGCCGGGGAGACTGGGCGTACGCGGCAATCTGGGACAGCGTAGGTACAGCAGGGACAAGCGACTGTCCCGTCGTCGACTTTTCTCGGATCGACTGCTCCATCTCGATGTTAGCTTTGAGTCGGATCGCAGCGTCCTTGACCGCGCTTCGGTCAAAGCTGGGCAGAGAGAGTGTGGCAATGAGCTCCTGGATCTCATCCATCCTCACCGCGAGCAATTCCCGGAGCCACTGTATCTCGGCTTCACACTCTTTCAGTTTGGACGGCCCATCCGGGTCAAGCGTCTTGATCTCGGCCACCAGCAGCTCGATCTTCTGCTCCCGGTTCTGCAATTGTTCTTGCAGGACCAGGATTGATTCGCGCAGCGATTGGACAGAGATCTTCTCGGGTTCGCCTTTAACGACCGTCAACGACCCAGATGCAGCACGGGTTGGCGGACTTGCAATCACAGAGTTGGCCGGTGTAGGCAGAGCGTCCAGGGGAGCAGCCTTTGCCGTGGCAGCCTCAACCGCAGCCCGAGCGGCAGACTTGGTAATCTCGAGACGATCTGTCAGGTCCGACACCTTGCCCTCCAGGTGCTTGATTTTGTCTTCCGCCAGCGATAGCTTCTCGTTGAATTGGTATTCGATTCTGTGCCGGTCGTCACTAGAGTTGTGCATCGCCCGGGTGTGGCGGTCGCGGAGATCGGCCAGTTTGCGCTCGTGGGCTGCATGCAACTCTTCCACTGCATGTTGGTGCTTCTCGTCCAGCACCCGAATGGCATTGTTGTGGGCATCGTGCATTTCTGCCAGCACCGTGTCATGCTTGACCTTCTGGTCTTCAAAGTCCTGGTCGGCTTGATCCAGCTTCGACTGTAGGCGGCCAATCTGCGACTCGGCCTCTGCCCGGTACGACTCGGACTGCGTCTTGGAAGCCTCCAGCTCGGCCGTCAGGCGCGCGATCGTCGTCGCAGCCATGCTATCCCGCACAGATTGAGATTCGTTGACTTGTCGCTCCAGTCTGTAGGCTTTGTCCTCGCTCTCTCGCCTCTCGTTTCTCAACTGCCCAATCAGCCCTTGAGCCTGCGCGTGCTCGGCCTGCAGGCTCTCGAAGCGATCCTTGAACGTGAGCGCTTCTTTGTACCGCCTCTCCAGGTCATCCATGTCCAGCTGCACCTTTTCTGCATGACGCTTGGCTTGACTAAGAGCGCCCTCGGTCATTGACAGCCTCGTCTTGAGTTCATTCTCCCGTATCTGCGACTCTGACTGCTCTACAGCCAAGCTGGAGACGACAGCCGCAATCTGTTCTTGGAGTCGGTCGACCTTGGAGTGGAGCGACTGGCATCGTTGCACACGGTCGGTAAGCTGATCCTTGGCCAGCAAAAGAGTGTGCGAAAGCTGCTTGTTCTTCTGCTTCTCCTCTTCGAGCGCGCATTCGAGTTCCTCCTTGAGCTTGCCATGCTCTTCAATCATCTTCTCGAGGCCGTCCACCGTGTGCTCCAGCTGCTTGTAGGCCTCCTTCTCCTTGATGAAAGCATCCAGACGCTGGGCTGCTTGCTTAGAAGATGTTTCATAGTCGGCAGCACGGGCATTGGCGTTGTCAAGAGCCAGCTTTAACAGTTCAATTTCCTCGTCGGCTTTCTGACGCTGAAGTGACTCATAGTCAGCTCGTTCTCGCTCGCGCTCTACCATCGTCTCGAGCCCGTCGGCACGAAATCTGAGCTCGTCCTCCTCTCTTTCATCCAACGCTGGATGACTAGGAGCATCTTCCCCGTCTTTCACAGCAGAAGCTGGACGTTCCACCAGCTTGCGCAACTCGGCCAGTTCTGCCATAATTGTCGCAAGGTCAGCGTCGGCCGGCGGCGACAAGTTTTCCTTGTACGCAGCAATCGCCTCAGCAACAGCTGCTCGAATTCGACTGGTTCTGCGTCTGCGCTTCGCTTCTGGCGCTCGGGATCGAAAGGTGGAAGGGGCATCATGAGCATCATCGTCATCTTCATCGTCGGCATCCGAGTCTTTGAAGTCCGTGCCCACGCTGACATGGCTCTGGGCGCGTGGCTTCGTGACTAGGAGAGAAATGGAGTGCTGGATCGTGCGGAGGGTCTGCTCAACTGGAACCAGGCGGTTCTCCAGCGCGCCGTCAACCAGATTTTGCACATGCCGATCGAAGAACTGCGCCCTCGACTGGACCTTGGCTTCGTCCGTGGTAGATAAATCGTCATCCCACTCACTCACTTGTTCCTTTCCAGAGTTGAGTCGGCGCACGCCGATGCCCAGGCCGTACGGGGGCGCTGAAGCGGTGTCTGAGCTCAGCACCTGTGGAAAATTACGTCGGGGACTCAGGCTTCGAGCACCACTTCGAAGCGTAGGAGCAAATTGCAGGTCAAGCAAGGCAGCCGGATTCAGGGGCGATTCTTCTCGCTCAATTCCGAGTTCAGGGTTGTCCTCGAATTGCTTCATCACCGCATCAATCTCCTCAAACGAGGGCTGCGCGTCATCGTTTTCCTCATCATCATCGGCAACAGTTGCGACATGAGGACGAGCGGCAGTGGCAGGGGAAGGAACTTGATCGCGCTGATGAGCTGGAGAAAGCTGCTCATCTTCAGAGCTGTCTGATGGATCCACAGTGACCTTGACGCTCTTCTTGAGAATTTCCTCATCTGTTTCGTCCTTGGTAAACGGATCTGCAGACGAGAGCGGCAAGCTGGGACCAGCGGCAGACCGGGGTGGCGTAGGCGACGGAGGCGAAGTTGGGATCTCTTCCGGAACTGCCCATCGCGATGCTAGAATACCGGACACGGCTCGAGTCTGCGAGGTAGAGGGTGACTGGACGATTTGTCCTTGTTTCACAGCAAAGGGATTGTCCAGCGCGGTGAGAGGGGTGTGATGAGTATTCGATGGCTGCTGATGGCTGAATGGGATTGGAGAAGATGGCAGGTCGCTCAGTTCTTCACTCAGTTCCTCGTACACCACTACTGTTTCACCAGACGTTGGGGATTTGGCTGTCTTGCGAAGATTTTCTGGATCTTGCAACTGTTCTTGACCTTGATCTTGCCGAGTTTCTTGACCTGGCTGCTCCAAGGGCGATTGTATCTCCACAGGCTTTTCGACAAGTTTAGGCGAGTGTAGGGGCAGAGGTGACTGAGGCGTCTTCTCATGCGTGATCTCAGACTCGTCAGCAGGCACATAGGACCAGCCCTCAATGATCGTCTTGTCTGGCAGGGCTCCTGATCGGTCATCGGTCTCTGATTTGTCAACGAGCTCGGCGGCAGGAGATCCAGGAGTGAAGGCAGGGTCATGGCCGTCATGGCTGCCTGCACGTCGTGCCCGCTTCGTTCTTGCTGCTGCTGGCGCCGGTCTTCCTTCTTCTTCATATTCATCCTCTTCTGGTTCTGGTGATTGAGATTTCCTGTCGTTGGAGCGCAGCCGCGCAGCCGGTGAACCCTTGACCGCCCTCCTTTGTACTTTTGAGTTCGGATCGATTTGCACAGTGCCAAAGATGCTGGTTGGCTGGCCGCTGTCTGAAGTCGGGTCGTCCTGGCCATCATCATTCGAGAGCCGGCTCTTGTCAGGGTGAAACTCGGGAGCATCAACATTAAATGACGAGGAGAAGGTGAATTTTGAGCTGTCTGGAACTGCCGCCGACACGCTTCTGGGTACAAAAGACGGGGCCTCCACGTTGAATCGAGAGACTGAGACCTGTCGAGGGGCCGGCCCTCTGGTTTTCCGCACCTGCAAGCTTGGAGCCTGGACAGGTTGGGTCATTGCCTGGAATGAGCGCCCAGAGAAGTCGAAGTTGGAGCTTTGGAAACCTGCCTTGGGGTCAAACTCTGTGGCCTGTACGTTGAGCCCGGCCAGCGACGGCTGTGACTTGTGGCCAGTACTGGACGGAGGCAGGGAACCTAGTGCAGCATTGCTCAATGCTTGCCAATTGCTGGCCGGACTCTGGTCTCGGTCCGCCAAGGGAGAGTGTGCCACGCTTGGGTTGGTGACAATGTCAGACTTTTCGTCGTCGACGAGCTCGGGTCGTTTGAGGATGGGGAGCTCATGGTGAGCCTCCTCTTCAGCTGCTAGAGCTTCTCTCTCCAGAATGGGAGAGTGCTGGGGCGGTTGCTTCGCCAGCGCGGCCTCCGCCTCGTCAATCTCCTTCTGCAAAGCCGCGCTGAGATTATGGCGATGACTCCGCGGCGTTGGATGCTGTATTTCAATCGGGGTCTTGCTCGCCACTCGCTCCTCTGTTGGTGTTTGAGGGAGGTTATGGAATGGCAGTGATTCTGGGATCGGCCGATATTGATCTGAGCGAGCATTTGGCGGCAGGGCTGACTGTTGGGCATATTTGCCCATGGCCGGGGGAACGACCTCGTCCAGGCTTCGAATTCCTTGCGGGCCAATGGGCAAGAAGACATCGCCGGGCGACCGCCTTGGTTGCGCAAAGCCGGCTGGCTGCATTGATCCATGGTCGAGCGGGGAATGCCGGCGACCAGACCCAAAGGCAAACGAATGTTTATAGCCATGAACAGGAGCATGGAAAGCACTGTACTTGGCCGAAGCAGCTCGCCCGCCCTGGGAAGCCAGAAGGGGAGAGGCGCCGAAGCCGGGCGAGAAGGCAATGCTCCTGGCTCGGAAATGTTCACTCGAATGCCCTATTTGAGGAGACTGCACTGACCCGGTATACTTGGACGAGGGTCGACTAAGGGACTGGGAAAGCGGCGAGACGACCGAAGGCGCCGCTTCAGAGCTGGAAGGGGACACGCCTAGGGCTCGAAGCTTCTCTTCTTGCAGATATCTGATCCAGTCATCCCACTCCTGTTGGTTGGGAATGCAGACGCCAAAGTGCCGCAGCTTACGCTCCGAGTCAATCTCTGACACAGGCGGGAAGTCTGGCCGGCTCTGGCTGCTGATTGAACCTCGCTGCTCAGGGTCCGAGGGCGCGAGATCAAAGCCAGACACTTGCCAACCCTGGGCGATCAAACCATCAAGCTTCTCACGCAGTTCTTGGGCTGTCATCACCGGGGGCAGCCCTGACGACTCCCGATCAGTCATGGGCAGTGCAATAACCAGAGACCGGCCATTCCATGTCACTTTCTTCTTTGGCCGCTGCTGCACCGACTGTATCGACGCCTGGCGTGGTCGTGACGGGGATTGGGGGGATTGTGCTGAAGAGCTGTCTGGAAGAGATGTGCGCCGGGGCAGTGAGCCAGTTTGAAGCGTTCCAACAGCTGTGGCTGCCACTGCCTCCGCGTCGGTGCCAGACATGGCTTCCAAGGGGTCTTGCTGTGCTCGCGACCCACTGCCTGAGCCCTGCCGGTTTGGCCGAGGCAGCCCGCGGAATGTGTCGGGGGTGACGGTATCGAGGCTGTCCGAGGTATAGTGCAGGACTGGCTGTGCTTCTTCACGGCGGCGCTGCAAGGACAACGTCGACCAGTCAGCCACCCGTCTCCTGCTCTTTGGCGTGCGTTCAAGGTCACCGACCCCGTGTTCTTCTCCACTCGACTCCGAGTCACTGAGCCAGTTTGGCCGCTCGAACTTGTTCAACAGCTTCAGTAACCGATTCCTCCCACGCAGTTTCCCTCTCGCGTCGGGTGAAACGGCCTCACCGATATCGACAGAATGCCGGAGACGGCGGCGAGGGGTCGGGCGGTTGGGGCCTGTTCGATCACTTCTATGCGCAGTTGTGCCGTGGCTGGCAGATGAGGGGCGTGACGGGCTCGGCGAGGCGTAGGGGGACCCCCAAGCAGCGGCGTAGTATGCTCCGCTGTCGTCTCGCTGGCGGACCACCCGCTCAGGCGACTTTACAGCGTCGTGGTCTCGAGCGCGCCGCAGAGCCGGGAGAGGCGGAAGGGTGAAGGGAGAGATCCAGTCGAAGTCGGAGGGATCGGAGTCCCAACGAGAGGCGCTGGAGTCGAGGGAACTATCGCGTGGGAAGGCGCGATGTGGGTTGGTTTCCGACGTGGCAGGAGCAGAGTCAGGGCTGGGAACGGCAGTCTCGATGGTAGGCATGAACAGGGCAGTGGCAGCCGCTCGGGGGGAAGTTGCATGCGTTGGGCGGCAGTTGGCGGTCAGAGGTCAGCATATGTGGACCGAGTTAGTGAAATCGCGGTGTCGTTCACGGCAGAACACATGACAGAACGGGCGGGGCAGGGCAGCTGCCAACACTCCATGCACAAGTGACACGACAGCAGTGATGGGATAGGAGGAGATGGCAGTAGATGATCTTGGATCTCGCACTTGTGAATTAATAAAAACGGCCCCTACCGCCGTCAACATCGTTCCTTCTTGATCGAGGTCGCGCTAAGAATTAACGGCCCAACCCGGTGGAGGAATGAGCGGCGCGACCATTCCCAATCTGGCCTAGCGGGGTATACATCCGAGGAACACGCGCCACAAGTAACTTAGACCATCGTCTTCCAGGCTACAGCCATTCGCTTTCCAGAGCCTCAAGATCACAAACCAGCCTCAAGATCACGAACCAGCCTCAAGATCACGAACCAGAGCCTCAAGATCACGAACCAGTTCCTCGGCCGATTCATATTCCTTGTTCCAACACTTGGATGTGACAGTGCTGCAGATATGCTGGTCTGTGGGAAACTGCTGGCTGGCGAACCTGTCGCTTACCTTGTCATACCACCCCTCTTCGCCGTCGACGATATCTGGAAAGACAGCATGGCCCATGATGAGAAAGTAGATGGTGCATCCGAGTGCAAAGAGGTCCGTTTTGACATCGGCATCAAAGGCATCGTCTCGTGGGCAGTAGAACCTGCAGGGCTCGGCGCTCCAGCCGTCAAGAAGCACCTCGCCGTTCTCGGACAGCTGTCTCCCCTGGAAATCGGACAGCTTGATGTGTAGTCCCTCGTCGAGGAGCAGATTTGTCGGCTGGATGTCGCAGTGAAGAATGCGCAAATTATGGATCCAAGCAACCGCCTCGGCAGCCTCTCTGCACCAGGACAATCTCTGCTTGACTGACGGCAGGGGTTTGCCTGATTCAAGTATATAGTCGGCAACTGTGCCATTGACGGCGCGTTCCAGGTAAAGGCCGGTGTTGGAGAAGCTCTTAAGCCTTATAATCCGCTCGTGTGGACCGATTATCTCCAGCAGTTTCCTCTCGACGTCAAGACGAGTCATGTCTTCTCCAGGGGCGAGAGGATATTTCAAGACTGTTGAGTCATCTACCTCGCCGATGAATGCACTGCTTCCCGAGGCGAGGACCTGCTTGACTCCTGGGGGGCAGTAACATTGATAAATCGTAACATCGTCTCCTTCAGTGTTGAACATGGTAGATTGGAAAGACCTGGAATCATATAGATTAGACTGGGAGATTGAACGTTGCCTGCCAAGGCAGACAACTTCCGTACTCGCTCGCGCCCCCTTTGGGGGCGCAAGAGATGTCACGTGATCGTGAAAACAGCAGAATCT
>QQSL01000149.1:0-20672 GCA_003693665.1 Chaetothyriales sp. CBS 134920 | reverse complement strand
CTTACCCAGTGGGCCCACAGCAGGGTGGAGCTTACCCAGTGGGCCCACAGTAGGGTGGAGCTTACCCAGTGGGCCCACAGGACACTAGCCTTTCCCTGGGAGCTCATGGGGTCAATGTTTTGCTGATCAGCCCACCGTCCCCAGGGCTCCCCAGGGCTCCCAGGGCTGACCCAAAAAAAATCATGATGTACCACTACCTAAGGTAGGGGGGCAGGGGGGTTGTATATAAGGTATAGGTGGAGCACCTACTCTAGACCATAGAGGCAAGTGTCACAACACAGCAAAGGCAAGGCAAGGAGGAGCACTGCAGCGCGACAAGACTTGATTGATTAGAGAGCACTACAAACAACAGAATGTTGGCTAAAGAGTCTAAGAGCTATGGTACATGAGCAGAGACTTATAAGGTGTGAGCATGCTAAGTATGCCAAGGTGTAGTTCTAATTTCCCATATAATCATTCTAAGATATCCCTACCCAATGTTACTTCTAATTAGCTGAAGGATTATGAGTGATAAATTCCAGGATCTAGGCTGGGAAATGATCACTTGGGTAGGTCTACCAAAGATTATCTGTGGCCAAAGATTTCTTGTGGCTCTGGATAGCCTGTGAGTCTATGATAGTACCCCCCCCCTTAAGGGCAAGCTCTACAAGCCAACCAGCTAGCCAGAGCCTTAAGCAGGGAGTGCAGGTATAAGACATAAGTAAAGGGTTCCTAGGTTAGCTCATTGTAGCCCTTCCATTTGACAAGATACTGCATAGTCTATCCATGGCAGCACTAATCCAGGAGGTCCTCAACCTTATATTCCTTGTAGTTATCTATCTCCACTGGCAGGGGTGGGGCCTAGTGCTGGAGGGGTATTGGGTCATTGACAATAGGTTAGAGAAGATTTATATAGAATATATTCATCATGAATTTTTTTGGAGACCCACAGTAACCTTAAATGCCCTGGGAGCTTAGTAAGCCCAGGGGTGTGCTTTTAGAACTCTACTTTCCCCACAGCTCCTGCTGGTATTATAATCTTTCCTGGCACAGCCCACAGCTCCTCAGGGGAGTTTTCATACCCATGAGAATTAACTATATTTATATTGTTCCTATTCCTCCTTAAGCTACTGTTGTATTATCAACCCCTTATCACCTGTTGCCCATTGTGCAGTTAAACCTTGTCACCCACTGCATAGTCAAACTGTAACAGGGTCCCTAATGCTGCGGGTGAGGGAGGATTGTTGCAGGACTTCTCGGGGGCACTGGGTCAGTTGGGCAGATGGGCAAGAGCGCGGGTTAAGGGCGAGTCACTGGGGAGCAGCGGGATTGTTCTGGTATAATATAGGTACAACCTGACTTCTATCAGACTGTGAAGGTCCTCAGAGGGGAGGCCCTTCCTAGTCCCTACTTATACTATTGTACATATGTTTGGCTGGGAATGTCTTCCGCAATCAATCAGGGTGGCGGGTATCTTCCTGCCCTGTTGCCTAGGTATGTCTTGTGCTTGTTGTGTGTAGCGCCTGTGCTTCCCTATTGAGGAGGCTGTGTCCTCAGGAACTGCTGTGGGATACTCTAGATAAGTTATCTATTTCCCATTGGTCTATATTTCCACACTAGGTGTGGGAATTGGAGTTTGCCTTAACTCCGCCCACACGCCAAGCTTTGCGCTAGGGTGATTAACAATTGGCATCGTTATTGCTGCTAACAATCTAACTCATTAATCACCCTCCTCCAGAGGGTCCATCCTCAGCCTGGGGGGGCTTGGGTATATCCCATAACAACTATCCTCTCCCTAAGGGGTGATATCTATGTTACCCCATCCCTTTCCTTCAAGGGTCTTTAGGCTTGGCCTAGTGTCGTTGTTTTTGGGTGTGCTTCTTTTTGAACTTCATAAGGGTGTTGGGTGTGTTGAGTAGGTGCTGTACAGGCTTATATGTGTTGTACTTAGAAGGCTAACCTGTCTATTTGATCAGGTAGTAGGTGACCCTATTGATGGTCTTTTGGTTGCAAATCTCCTTAACCTCCCATTTGTCCTGGGGGTCCTTGAGGTCAGGCATCTTCATCAGCTCTATGTCATCAGTGCGCATGTAGTAGGGTTCAAGTAGCTGGATCAGGAACACATTGTGGAGGTGTGTGTATTTCTCAGGGAGTGCTAGGTGATATACCTGTGAGCTAATGTGTTCAAGTACACAGAAGGGTCTAACCCATCAGGGCGCGAGCTTTCGGTCTTTGAGCTTGAGGTTGTGTGTAGATAGCTTGACTAAATCACCTGTCTTGAACTTCCTTGGTATATAATTAGTATTGTAGTAGTGGGTTATATATTCCTGGGATGTGATGAGGTTGCTCCTTAGTTGCTCCCTAAGCTTGTGAAGCTTTTCAATGCAGGTTTGTGCGGTGGGCACTCTTCTCTCAGTGATATTGTCTGTGATATTGATTTAGATTTCATAGTTGGTATTAAAGAGGGCTCAGTTGGGGCTCATTCTAGTAGAGGAATTCCTGCTGTTGTTGTATATGAACTCTGTGAGTAGTAGCAACTTGACCCACAAGTTACTCTCCTGCGAGGTAAATGTATGGAGGTAGTCTTTGACAATCCTGTTCAAGGCCTTGCTCTGGCTGTTAGTCTGGGGGTGAAAAGTAGTTGATATATGACATTTGATCAATTTGATCTCGTAAATCTCCTTCCAGAACTCGGAAGTAATGCGCGAGTCACAGTCACTAACGATGCCTTTAGGTGTTCTAAATCTGCACTTAATGTGCCTGAAAAACAACTCTGCGAAATCCACAGCAGTTGTGTCTTCCCTGGTGGGAATGAACAGTGTGTATTTTGTGACGCAGTCAACAACAGTCAAGACTGTGTTGTAGCTTTCTCCTATACTCTGTGTAAGTGGGAAGCCTGTGATCTAGTCTAGGCTTATCTTGGAAAACAGTGCTAGATCCTTGGGTATTGGCAAGGGTTGCAGCTGTCTATAGGGCTTGTGATGGTGTATAGCCTTTCCTTGATAGACCAGGCAAGTATTGATATACTCCTATATATCCTTAGAGAGTCCAGGCCAGTGGAAGTGTCACTGAATAAGGTCCAGGGTCTTTTCCTGGCCTCAGTGGCCTCTGGATGGGTAGTCATGAAATGTCTTTAATAGCTTAGCTTGAAGGCTCTCTTACTGTGGTATATACACACTACTATTACTACCTAGTAAGCCTTCTGAACCTTTTAGACCACAGCTAATCAGACACCAATTCAAGTCACCTGTGTCTCGCGAGTTAGGCTTATCTCCTTGTTGCCTCTGGTACCACACCAACAGTGGCTTCTGTGCAGCAGGCTGGGGGCTTTCTCTTGACTGAGTAGGGGTGTAGAGCTGATTGACTATCTATCTACACTGTGGATTGGTGTCTTGAGCGCTTTTGATTAGATTGTATAATGACATATCTAAGTCCTCTAGGGGGGAGCTCCCTATCTCCAGCAGCCTTCTGCCATTGACCTTCTGCACTTCTTCATTGGAACTCTGCTTAACTGAACATGGCATCTCCTTAGTATAAGCTGGTGTAGGGGTAACCTGATGAGAATCTACTTGGTGGTCCACAGCCAAACTTGTGTCTGCACTACTACTGCTATACAAATTGCCTTTGGGGTTGAAGCGCAAAACCATATCTCTGGCTTGTGTATAAGTTATTGTCTGGTTTAACAGCGCTTGTGTCTCTAGGTTATCTTGACCTAACTGCACACATGCTCTGGGTGCCACAGTTACAAGCTTGTTTCTCAGTGTAGACATAAGCTTTGAAATAACAGTCTCTAGGGGTTTATCCTCTTCCATGTAGTCTGGTTGCTGGGATAGCCTATTAGCTAGGTTTAGTGATCCCTTTTGGTAGTGGATAGTAAAGTTATAGAGGGTGAGTGTGAGTAGCCAGTGTGCTTGTTGTCTATTTAGGTGAGGTTGGTTCATGAACTGTTTCAAGTTCTTGTGGTCTAACCAAACCTCAATGTTGGGGGTGCCTTCCAGGTAGTGTCGTTATTGCTGGAAGCCTAGGATAATAGCCATGAGTTCCTTGTTGTAGATAGGATAGTGAGACTCAGTAATAGTGAACTTCTTTGAATAGAAAGCAATAGGATGCCATCTGTCCTCCTATTTTAGGGATAGTATACCTGCAGTGGCCATACTAGACACATCTATTTCCAGGTGTATAGGATGCTCTGGATTGTAATGACAAAGAACTAGTGTAGTGATGAACACCCTAATCAAACTATTAAAGGCTGTATCCTAGGGTTCCTGCCATTCTCTGTCAGCAATATTGCTGGGCTTCTTACCTTGCTTTAGGCCCTGTAATAGGTCCTGTAGTGGCTTTGCGATGCCTGCAAAGTTGAATATGAAGTGGCAGTAGAAATTGCAAAAGCCTAGAAACACTTGGATGTCACAGTAGCTTCACAGACAAGGCCACTATGAGATTGTTTCAACTTGTTTGGGATCTATATGGATGCCTTGAGTGTTGATGATGAACCCAAGATATTCTATCTACAATTTGTAAAATTTGTATTTAGTGGGGTTGGCGTAGAGTTCAGTGTTAGTGAGTCATTTGATGACAAGTTCCAGGTGTCTTACATGTTCCTCAGGTGTACAAGAAAAGATAAGGATATTGTCTAGGTAGACAATACAGAAATCATCCAGATATCCTTGGAGCACTTGTTGGATATAGGATTAGAAAGAGGCGGGAGTGTTAGTGAGGCCAAAGGGTAGGATAAGCCATTTGAAATGTCCATAGCGCATCTGGAATGTGGTCTTCCATTCATTGCCTTTGTGGATGTGTATCCAGTGATATACATTGTGTAGGTCAACCTTGGAGAACATGAAGGAGCCATTTAAATGATCTAGAAGCTTGTTAATGAGGGATAGGGGATACCTATTCTTAACTGTCAGATTGTTTAGCTTGCGAAAGTCAACATATAAGTGTAGCTTGCCACTCTTGCACAGAACAAACAGTATCGGGGCGCCTACAGGGCTGTTTGATTCTTGAATCCAGCCTTTCTCCAGGGTGTTGTCTAGGTATTCCTTAAGCACCTTGAGCTCTACAGGGGACATATTGTAGATTTTCATCCATGGGGGCTTAGTCCCTGGCTTCAGGTCAATTACATGGTTAGTTGCTCAGTGGGGTGGTAGTTCTGCGGCCTTGGTGAGGTCAAAGAAGCTGCTGAATTGCTTGTGCAAGTGGTGTGGGATACTTATGAGGTCCTTAGGGGTTGGTTTTGTCTTGTTGTTGTTGTTGTTATTGATATTGTGATAGAGCTGCACTTGCAGAATCTGTGCGCTAGACCTATGTATTTCTGCAGTAAACTTGTCTGGTGTAAGCACTGTAACACAGGGCTTGTGTATGAATTCCCAGTTGTCAATATCATTTTAGATATTGATCCTCAAGTCTTTTAGTGCTGGCCTTCCCAAGAGGATTTGGCTGTCTGTCTTGGCTCTGTTGACTGTAAGGAACAGGCGCTTCACATGCATCTTGCAGTTGAACCTGTCTATAAGGGTCATCTGCAGATAATAGAATCCATAGGTCTTAGGATGGGTTTCCCCAATGCCTTTGATCTTAGGGGTGACATGGTTGTGTTTTGGCTTTGTGCAAGGTTCAAGGCCTAGGGACTTAACAAAGGAAATAGAAATGAGGTCAACCATGGAGTAGGTGTCTATGCTGACAAGAGTGTGTCTCCTGAGAGTCCACTGCAAAGAGGGGGCAACTTCTGCCCAAGTATTCACAGTTGACTCTATACAGAAGTGACTAGTCTGGTGTGTGCTGACTAGTTCACTTGGAGGCTTAGGTCCCTAGGAGACTTTCATGGGGAGCCCTACTTGTTTTTTGACTTCTTGCGCGGGGGCTTGTTGTCAGAGTCCTCTGAGGCATAGTAGTTGTCCTCTAGGCGGTCATCCTGGGCATCTTCAACCTCCACAGCCTACACTTTGGCTTGAGGTTTCCCTCTGTAGCTATGTGAGTAGTAGCCCTGTGGCTTGGGTGTGCTGCTACTGGTAGGAGTACAAGCCTTAGACAGTGGGTTTGGATTGAATAGATTTAGGTAGTTACCAGCAAGATATCCTGAGAGTCTGCACTTAAAACAGTCATTGTTGTCTATATGGTGTTGCTTCTCCTCAGGGCTCATTGGTAACTGGTTGGAGGATCTATGGGTGGGTTGCATGCGGGGATTTAGCGAGTTGCCTATGTTTTTCACTGGAGCTGATTGGTTTGGTTTCTCTGCACCTGCCCTTCACAAATTTCATTCCTACAGGAGATTGTTGTGGAACATATGTATCTCACACTTTATTTTCGCCAGGGTTATTGTGTGCCAAAGATGTCTAGCATAACCCATGAGCTCTTGGACATTGGTATACTAGTGGTCCTGCTCATAGATTTTCTCTCTGAGTGGGGGTAGTAGGCAAGACCTTATGTTATCCAAGTCCAATGTCTTACCTAACTAGAGGCCTAAGTTCAGGAGCCTTAGGTAAAATTGGTTGGGGTCCTCATCAGTGTATTACTGGGCACAAGAGAACTCTTCAGCCATTTTTAGGTGACTGGCATCCCTACACAGAACAGTGTCTTGCATCCAACAACAGAACTTTCTCTAGTGAGAGTGGAGTGAGGGTTACGCTTGCGCTACACTCATAAAGGTCATTTACAGTGTTGCCTCTAATATTGCCTTGGCAAACATAACCTTGTGCTTATTGGTGGGGAATTTGGTGGGGTCCACATTGAAAGCAGACTTCAGAGAAGATAGCTAGTCCTAGTACTTTGGAAGGGTGGAGTCCAACTTTAGCTTTGGTATGTCTAAGGGGTTGAACTTGATCCCCTTGAAGTTGTTTGCCACAGTGGGGTAGTCAGAGTCAGATTCCTGGTTAAGGTAATGCTGTCTAAGAGATTGTGTTGAGGTGACAGGGTGTAGGCTAGGTGTAGGTAAGTCTCTAGTGTTGTGCATTACTAGTTTGACTAGGCAAGGTTGAGGGGTTGGTGTCAAGGTAGGAGATCTAGGGGGGGTGTTTCTATTGAAACCAAGGGCCTCAAAGGTGGTCTTTCATTCCCTAAGGGTCTTGTGGAAGTCCACTAGGTCTATATACAGGGTTGCTCCTGTGAGCTGGAAGTTCAGAAGCTGTTGGTTTATGTAAGTGCTAACACAAGCCAATTCGAAGGTAGCAGGGGCAGCAGGGGGGTTTGCTGCGGGTCCTGATTGAGATAAAGAGGAGTTGGAGCTGATGTTGCTGGGGTGTAACATGGTAGCAGGAGGCTTTTGCAAGAAACATGCGAGGTTGGTGTGTTTGTTTTGTTGTGGTTAGGGATGTGAGAGATTTCTTGTGGGTGTGACTCAGTGAGCAACAACAGTCCCTTTAACACAGTCTGATAATTGTAACAGGGTCCCTAATGCTGTGGGTGAGGGAGGATTGTTGCAGGACTTCTCAGGGGCACTGGGTCAGTTAGGCAGATGGGCAAGAGCGCGGGTCAAGGGCGAGTCACTGGGGAGCAGCGGGATTATTCTGGTACAATATAGGTACAACCTGACTTCTATCAGACTGTGAAGGTCCTCAGAGGGGAGGCCCTTCCCAGTCCCTACTTATACTATTGTATATACATTCAGCTGGGAACATCTTCCACAATTAATCAGGGTGACAGGTATCTTCCTGCCCTGTTGCCTAGGCATGTCTTGTGCTTGTTGTGCGTAGCGCCTGTGCTTCCCTGTCAAGGAGGCTGTGTCCTCAGGAACTACTGTGGGATACTCCAGATAAGTTATCTGTTTCCCATTGGTCTATATTTCCACGCTGGGCGTGGGAATTGGAGTTTGCCTTAACTCCGCCCACGCGCCAAGCTTTGCACTAGGGTGATTAATGATTGGCATTGTTATTGCTGCTAACGATCTAACTCATTAATCGCCCTCCTCCAGAGGGTCCATCCCCAGCCCGGGGGGGCTTGGGTATGTCCTGTAACACAAACCTTGTTGCCCACTGCACAGTTAAACCTTGTTGCCCATTGTGTAGTTAAACCTCATTACCCATTGCACAGTCAAACCTTGTCACCCACTATGCAGTCAAACCTCATTACCCACTGTGTAGCCAAACCTTGTCACTTACTACATAGTTAAACCTTGTTACCTATTGTGCAGTTAAACCTTGTTACCTACTGTATAGTCAAACCTCATTACCTACTGTATAGTTAAACCTTATCACCCACTGTGCAGTCAAACCTCATCACCCATTGTGCAGTTAAACCTTGTTACCCATTGTGTAGTCAAACCTTGTTACCCACTGTACAGTCAAACCTTGTTGTCTACTGTGCAGTCAAACCTCATCACCCACTGTGCAGTCAAACCTTGTTGTCCACTACATAATCAAACCTTGTCACCCACTATACAGTCAAACCTCATTGCCCATTATATAGTCAAACCTTGTTGCCCACTATGTAGTCAAACCTCATCACCCACTATGCAGTCAAACCTTGTCACCTATTGTGTAGTCAAACCTTGTTACCCACTGCATAGTTAAACCTTGTTGCCCACTGCATAGCCAAACCTTGTCACCCACTGTGTAGCTAAACCTTGTTATCCATTGTACATTGATACACTAACCTAGGAATTTCCTGTCTAATTATCTAAAGATCATAGGCTCATTTAAGATCCCTATCACTAAATATATATACTATAATCCTGCTTATAGATTTACCTGGCTAGAGGAGATCATACCTAGGTAGAAAGTAAATATAACTTGTTTCTATATAGTATAGCATTCCATGCTATACCACTAACTATCTCTTGTCTGACTATCTATGCCCACTGCACCATAACCCCATGTCTATAGTCATTCTTGAGGCTTTGTTGCTCTGCTGACTCTATATAGGACCACCCTCTAAATATCCTTGGTTTTATTACTCATATCACTGTTGTTGGCAGAACCTGTCACAGACTCACAGGCTATCCAGAGCCACAGGCAATCTTCGGCCACCGATAATCTTCAGCAGACCCACCCAAGTGATCAATTCCCGGCCCGGGTCCCGGAAATCATCACTCATAACCTCTGAGCCAATCAGAAGCGACATTGTGTGGGAATTTGGAGGAACTGCGCCTTGGCACGCTTGGC
Organism: Chaetothyriales sp. CBS 134920; assembly: GCA_003693665.1. NCBI lineage: Eukaryota > Fungi > Ascomycota > Eurotiomycetes > Chaetothyriales > Domatiomycetaceae > Domatiomyces > Domatiomyces catenatus. The sequence continues at coordinate 11,598 of QQSL01000149.1, read as the reverse complement.
ACGCTCGCACCTTATAAGTCTCCGCTCGCGTGCCACAGCTCTTAGACTCTTTAGCCAACGTTCTGTTGTTCGTAGTGCTCTCTAATCGATCAAGTCTTGTCGCGCTGCAGTGCTCCTCCTTGCCTTGCCTTTGCCGCGTTGTGACAGAACCATTGTCAACCTCCAAGCTATCTTTACCCCTGTTATCTTTAGGATCTATATTGTTACTAGTGTCTCTATTGATATCCATAACTATAATGAATGGTTGTATATTACAGGGTATAGGCTGAACTAAGTCCTCAAGGATCAGTTTCTGCTCCTTAGGATCAAACCCAATAAATATATAACAGAAGCCTAAAAGCCCTTGAATAAGACTATTTACCTAAAGAGATACATGATTATCATTAATCATGTCAATTTATATACTGACCCACTTATCAATCCTACTATCTAGATTTTACTCTGTTTCCTCCTTACACAGCTTTATGAGATCTACATTAGTCTAGATTTTTTTCTCAATCTTGGCTTCCCTCAAGATTTAGGACTTGAACTTCTTATATATCTTTGTCTATATATATTCATTGTAAGACCTAACAATACCTAGTATCTATATATCTTGATTATGATTCTGGCCTAGGCAATGTACTTGACTAATAGCCTATAGAACTGAGTTGATGTTCTCTAGTATAGATATCATAACTACTTTATGATAAGCTTGGTAGAGATTAACACCAACTATAGTTGCCTTGAATGTTGTTATCAGAATACTTACTGTATTGCCAAGGTCATTGAATTATATGATTATTATCTCTTTCTCTTGAATACTTTATCTAGACTAAAGCTTAAGGAAGGGGATACTGAGTAGATACAAGAAAAAGCCAAGTTCCTATAGTTCTACTGGCTAATTTATAAAAACCAGTAGCTTTTGTGGCTTTTGTGGTGTAGTGATATCAGTACCATTACTATAGAGATATCAGTACAGAATCTAGTATATATACCAAAGCTTAACTGAAGACAAAGTAATGAAGCAGAGCAGCTTCCATTGTCTAGGATAGACAGGGTATATACTATCTACATAGATAGTCTTGAAGTAAAAGGTTATGCCTTGATTATTATATTCAGTTGTCTATGTTGCACACTGCTCTACTAAAACTCTGACTTTACTCATAATGTAGTACAGTCAAGGATTAGTAGTGCTTACACTCATTGCACAATAGACTCTGATATCTCATAAGCCATAGCTAGCATTGTCATTTCCACTATTATATAAGTTAGTAATACTCAAGGACAGGGGTATTAGTGATCTAGATTATTGATTACTTCTTGTAAGGCATTTACTCAGAATTACTACTACCTCCCTTGTATAATATAGGGAAATAAGTGTGGAAAATATTATGCAATGTGTATCTCTCAAGAGGGATTAGGTAAAGTTCAATGATATTTAACTTGTAAGGCATAAGATTAGTGCCCACACAGACTATCTACCTGTTCACTTCAAATATTAATGCTATGGTAACCTTGAATTAAAGAATACCTAGTACAGCCTAAAGGATATCAACACCTATGGCAGCATCAAGCTTGCCCTTGTTTACTATCTGAGTAAAAACCACTAGGTCTAGTATAAAGAGGTCTATATTATAAGGGCTGGTATCACTGATAAACTTGTTGCTATAGCCTAGGAAGTCTTGATACACTTTCACTTGGGTAGCTAGTGTGTAAAGTACCTTAGTGTCACAGACTCACAGGCTATCCAGAGCCACAGGTAATCTTCGACCACGGGTAATCTTCGGCAGACCCACCCAAGTGATCATTTCCTGGCCTGGGTCCCGGAAATCATCACTCATATAGAACTGCGCCTTGGCACACTCGCCCCTTATAAGTCCCTACTCATGTGCCACAGCTCTTAGACTCTTTAGCCAATGTCCTGTTGGACTTGTAGCTCCTTAATCAATCAAGTTCAAGACTCCAAGCTGCAGTGTTCTCCCTGTCCTGCCCTCACCACATGACATTATGTTGGCTCTACACCACATCGCAGCTGCGCCCTCGCCCTCACCCTTGCCCTTGCCCCTGATCCCCCCCAACAGCCAAGTCCCTGCCTCAGCCTAGGTTATCCGCCAGGATGGACCCCCTAACCCACCCAACTGACTGGGCAGTGCTCTGCAAGCTGCAGCAACAGCTGCAGCAGCTCTAAGAAGCTGGCTAGCAGTCAGCTGCCACTATTGCCTCTCTTCAAGAAGAGAACACATCCCTCTAATTGAACCTTGAAGCCTAGGCATAGGCAGCTGCTAATGCAGCTGCTGTGGCCTCTATACCCTTGTCCTTATCCCCTGCCCCTATCCTAGCCCCCACCAATGTGTCCCCTGCTGCTTCTTGTCCTTGTCTATCCCTAAGCCACCCTGACCCTAACAAGTTCAAGGGGTCCAGGGCTGCCCTCCCTGGCTGGATTATGCAGATAAGGTTGAAGATCATCATCAACACTAACTATTTTCCCTCTAAGGAGAGGAAAATTGTGTACAGCATCAGCTGTTTAGGCCCTGCCCTGCAGGCCCAAGTCCTCCCCTATATCACTGATGAGGGTTTCTCCCTCAAGACCTATAGTGCCTTCATCAATGTCCTAAAGGACACTTATAGTAACCCTAACTCCAAGGGGACCACCCAACACAGTCTCCATTGTCTACAGTAGAAGAACTGCCCCTTTCACAAGTTCTTCACTGATTTCCAACACCTCACCACTGATTCCAGCTTCAACAACAAGGCTAAGGCCTCAGCCCTGATGGAAGGGCTGAGTAACAAGCTCAAGTCTACCCTGGTCTTTGCCCAGGAATCAGACCTAGCTAGCTTCAAGGCACTGACAAGGTGTTGTTAATACCTTGATAGCCACCAACACACAGCGAAGACAACCCTATCTCCCTTCACCCACAATCACACTGATGTCCCTTGCCCTCTCATCCCTGGTCCCCACCCTCTAGTCCTCGCCCCTATTCCTGCTGCTGCCCCTGCTCCTATCCTAGCCCCTGCTATAAGGGACTCTATAGACCTCAGCACTATTGCCATCACCTGGATAGCTGATAGCTGCCTCACTAAGGCGGAGAAGAAATACTGTCATAACAACCACTTGTACAACTACTATGGTTCACCTAAGCATCTCCAAGGTAACTACCTCTATTACCCTGCCTGCTGTTCCTCCTATCCTGCTGCTCTGCCTGCCACCAAGGTAGCCACTTACAACAATGGCTCTTCCAACTCTAAGTCAGAAAACTGAGTGTCTCTAGGCACTGTCATGCCTAGAGACCCCTGGAAGAAGATATTGGTAGGTTGTCTCTGTACCTGACAGGATCCAAGTCCCATCATTTCACTGCTCTATATACTGTAGATAGTAATGGAAAACAACTCGAGACCTCTGCAATGATCAATAGCAGAGCCACTAGCTTCGCTTTTGTCAACACCTTCTTCACATAAGAGTATACACTCCAACTCAAAAAGCTCCCCTGCCCTCGCACCCTTACTGCCTTTAACAGTGAGGTCCCCTATCACAGCCTTATCACCTATACTGTTGTGTTCTCCATTGCCTTTGGCCCCTATAAGGAAACAATCCACACCTAGGTGACCCACTTGAGGCGATAGCCCATTATCCTCAGCCTTCCCTGGCTCCAGCTTCACAACCCTGCAATCAATTAGGCCTAAAGCACCTTGACCTTCCAAGACCCCCATTGCCTTATATACTGCCTCTCCCTGCCTATCCCGCTTGTCCTCCAGGGAACTATGCCTCATTGGCCCAAGTCTATTTCCCAGTATATTTGTGTAGAGAAAGCCTTGACACCTAACAGGGGAGGGGAGATTTACAATAGTGATTGTAGATCCCTCCCCAGCCCTGTAACACCCACTGCCCATAATCCATACCCTGCCTGCCCTGTTTCTCCACATAAATGTACAGAGAATACAGATAACCTAGAAACCTAACTAGATATCACCCTGATCAGGGGAGCTACCTTCACCACTGCCTTGTAATATTCAAGTAAGGAGGAGGCTAGCCACTTCTCAGTCAGGGACCTAGACTATGCTCTGGTATCCATAGAAGCCAGCTTACAACTCTCAGCCATCAAGGAGGAGGAAACTCCTAACCTCACCTCCCAAGTACCCCTAGAGTACCATGACTTCCTTAACCTATTCTTATGCAAGGAGGCAGACACACTCCCACCCCACTAGCCCTATAACCACAAGATCCTATTAATCAAGGGCAAGCAATCCCCCTTCAGCCCTCTGTATAGTATAACCCATAAGGAACTCAAGACTCTCTATGCCTAGCTAGATGACAACCTGAAAAAGGGTTTCATCTATGCAAGCACCTTGCCCACTACCTCACCCATCCTCTTCATGAAGAAGAAGAATGGATCTCTCTAGCTCTGTGTTGACTACCATGGCTTAAATGCTATAACAGTTAAAAATCAGTATCCTATCCCCTTGATCAGTGAAACCTTGGCTAAATTAGCCAAGGCTAGGTTCTTCTCCAGGTTTGATGTGATCTCTGCCTTTAATTACCTCTGAATTACAGAAGGAGAGGAGTGGAAGACAGTATTCCACACACATCTTGGTCTGTATGAAACACTTGTTATGCCCTTCAGCCTTAGTGGCACCCCTAGTTCCTTCTAGATATTTATCAACAACACCCTCCAAGCCCACTTGGATGAATTTGTTACAGCCTACCTAGACAATATCTTGGTCTTCAGCGAAACCTAGAAGGAACATCACAAGCATATCCAATGAGTGTTTGAGCAGCTGTAAGGTACAGGCCTCCAGCTAGATATCAATAAGTCTGAGTTCTATGTCACCAAAACTAAGTTCCTAGGCCTCATTATCACATCCCAAGGTATCTGTATAGACCCTAAGAAGGTCAAGGCTATCTAGTCATAGGCAACCCCCTCCAACCTAAAGGATATCTAGGCCTTCATTAGCTTTGTGAACTTCTACCAATAGTTCATCAAAGACTTCTCTACCCTGTCAGCACCCCTCCATACCCTTGCTAAGAAGGAGGTCAAGTTCCACTAAGGCCCTGCCTAAGAAGATATATTCCAGGCTATGAAGAAGGCCTTCATCTCAGCCCCTATCCTTGCCTACTTTAACCATGAGAAGCAGACTATACTGGAAACTAATAGCTCTGACTTTGTCTCTGCCAGTGTTCTCTCCTAGTACAATGACTAAGGTCTCCTCCACCCTGTTGTCTATTTCTCAAAGAAGCTTACCCCAACCAAATGCAACTACAAGATATATGACAAGGAACTCCTGGCAATTGTCCGCTGTCTCAAAGAATGGCGCCCCAAGCTCAAAGGTGTGGCCCAAACTGTCTAAGTTGTCTCTGATCACCACAACCTGGAGTATTTCATGTCAACCAAGCTCTTGAATCACCGCCAAGCCTGATGGTCTGAGTTCCTCTCCTAGTTCAACTTCAAGATCCAGTACTGCCCCAGTAAGCTAGGCAGTAAGCCCAATGCCCTGACCTATTGCTCCCAGGACCTACCTAAGGAGGGCAATCTACACCTCCTGTATCAGAGCTAAGTAGTACTCAAGGCCCATAATCTCCCTGACCCAATTTACAGCATAAATGTGCAGGAAATTGAAGAAGAGAACCCTAGTGCAGCCATAGTAGAAGCTCCTAAACCACTGCCCCTAACCACCCTAAGAGACCCTGCCAACAGCCTAGACACCCTGGATAAAGACCCTGCCCTGCCCCTGGAAGACCTGATCACCCAAGCCTACCAGAATAACCCCCTGCCCTCAGAGATCCTCCAAGCCCTTACCTAAGGAAGCCCAAGGCACCAGTATATCTCCCTGGGAGACTATAAAGAGCGTGCAGGTAGGCTGTACTACCACAACCAACTCTGGATTCCTGAAGACAATGCCCTCTGTGCCCAGCTGTTCCATGATCACCATGATACCCTGATAACAGGCCACCCAGGTAGTATGAAGACCTATGAGCTACTGCAGCGCCAGTTCTACTGGCCCTATATACTCTCAGATATTAAGTGCTATGTCTAAAACTGTCACCTCTGTCACCAAGCCAAGCCCTCACAAGAGCATTATCACAGGGTTCTCAAGCCTCTGCCAGTGCCCCAACACCCCTGGACTGACATCTCTATGGACTTCATCTCTAGCCTCCCCCTCTCTGATGGCTCTGACATGATCATGGTGGTAGTCAATTAACTCACCAAGATACACCATCTCATTGCTTGCCAAACCAAGTGTTCTGCTGTCAATACTGCCAGGCTGTTCTATGACCATGTATAGAAACTCTATGGTCTCCCAGCCTCTGTGATCTCTAACCACAGCCCCTAGTTTGTGTCCCACTTCTGGAAGTATCTCTGCTGCTGCCTTGGTTCTAACACCCTCCTCTCAACATCCTACCATCCAGAAATAGATAGGTAGACAGAGAGGGTCAATGCAATTATGGAGTAATACCTACACTCCTACTACTCCTATCTCCAGGATAACTAGAAGGAGTGGTTGGCAACTGCAGAGTTTGCTGCTAACAACCATGCCTCTGAGATAACCACAGTCCCTCTATTCCTAGCTAATTACAGCTTCCTTCCCTATCTTGACTCAACCCCAGCCATTATCCTAAGTGATACCCCATCAACAATTACTGAGTTATTTATCAAGAAAATGACAAAGATCCACAACCACCTCCAAGCTAAGATAACCGCTGCCCAAGCCCACTATACTGATGCTACTGACACCTCCTGATCCCCTGCCCCACACTACAAGCCTAGAGACCTAGTCTACCTGAACTCCAAGAACATCCAGACAATCCGCCCCTGCAAGAAGCTTGACTGGAAGAACTTTGGCCCCTTTGTGATCACTGAGAAAGTGAGTGGATATGCTTATCACCTCTAGCTCCTGGACTCTATGTATATCCACAATATCTTCCATGTCAACCTCCTGCAACCTGCTGCTAATGACCTGATGCCCCTGCAATACCAGGCCCCTCCCCCTCCAGTTGAAGTCAATGATCATGAAGAGTATGAAGTTGAAGATCTCCTGGACTAACATCACTGTGGAAGGAGCACACAATACCTTGTTAAGTGGAAAGGGTATGACAAGCTAACCTGGGAACCCTTTGCTTATGTCTCACACCTGCGCCCCCTACTTGAGGCTCTGGCTAGCTGATTGGCTCGCAGAGCTTGCCCTTAAGGGGGGGGGTACTGTCACAGACTCATAGGCTATCCAGAGCCACAGATAATCTTCAACCATAGGTAATCTTCAGCAGACCCACCCAAGTGATCATTTCCCGGCCCAGGTCCCAGAAATCATCACTTATATAGAACTGCGCCTTGGCACACTCGCCCCTTATAAGTCCCTGCTCGCGTGCCACAGCTCTTAGACTCTTTAGCCAATGTCCTGTCAGACTCGTAGCTCCTTAATCGATCAAGTTCAAGACTCCAAGCTGCGGTGTTCTCCCTGTCCTGCCCTCGCCACATGACACTTAGTTATGGTGACCTTGTTATTAGTATAATAGCTAATAGACTATGATGATCTCTAAAACAGCCATAGATACCCAAGCAGATTGATAACTAAATTCAGCATCAGGGTTGTAGACATAATCTAGTAATGTTTCATAAAACTATACTAGATATCTATATATATCTTTATATATGGATTTTTAACTTTCTAACCCTCATTACACACCACTTAGCAGAATCTACCCCACATTAGGTTTATATATACAACCCAGAGGTTATATTCATGCTTTCCTGCCTAGGTCTTTTTTATTAAGTTCAGTGTGTTAGGTACAAGCTTTCAGTCTTTTATGAATTCTGGGAATTAAAGTCAGCTAAATGTATTATAATAGAGGTACCAGGGTGATTTAGGAGCTGGATTATTAACAGTGATAACAATATAAATCTTTAATTGCCCTGGCAGAGGTTCTTACTAGAGTTACCAAAGCCTTCTTTCTTGAGGAAGGTAATGTTGTCACAGTGTGTTATGGTCTAAATATTGTGTTAGGTGTGTGTCTTATATAATATGAGGATGATAACCCTTGTAGATACTAGGTTAGTTAGAGGATAAAATCACTTAAGCTTGTCACTGGCCTCCTATAGGTCTGTTAGTAAGTATAATAGTCTCTACTTGAGGGATAATGTCTCTTCTGACAAGCTTGAGTAGTAGAATTATACCCTAAGCTAAGTCTGGAAATATGTCTTAACTTTGTTGTACTAGATAGGAATGATCACAGCAGGGTAGACTACCAAGGTTAGCTAGGCCTTGATTATCACACTGTCTTTTGCCCTTAACTTAATTTACTAGGCCTATAGAATAATATAGAATAATATTGTCAATGTTTTCCTGAGTCCAGCATTAAGTGCTAGGATACCCCTGCTAATAAGGCTTGCTTCTATCTAGTATATCTAAGCCACTGCTAGTACCTATGTATACTCAGGTTAAAACAAACTCTCTTTGATGTTGATGCCTTTATTGCCATGTATAGTATCCTCTTCTATGAAGCCTAGTGCTAGATATACATTAATCCACATAGGTACTTGGGTTAACAGCATAGCAAGGTCTCTATACAGGTTCTAGAAGTTCTCAGATATATTGTAATCAGGGTTAGGGATAGCATCAGGGTCAAAAGCACACACCTCTGTAGCTGTGATATAGTCTTCTCTATAGAGGGATAAGACAACATATCCTATGGGTGAACTTAGTAGTAGATTATCATGTTATACTTCAGCCTATATACCCATGATTTATAGGAATTCTCTGATCTTATTAGTGTGTAGAGTAGGGCACTCTAGTCCCTTGTTATCTTGGCTATAGAGTCACTTAAGGAACTGATTAGCTGTATTATCTAGAATATCAGGGGAGTCAGAATCAGTGCTTTCAATAATATTACTATTATTAGACTTCTCAAAGTCTTTTCTTGATTAGTGTACTTGGTTAAGACTATAGAGATTGATGGCAGTGTAATCTACACTACTATATACCTTGATATCTAGGTAGATATATTGGGCTGGGGCACTTGTAGGGACATCACTCATAGATATATCAGGCCCATGTTTTGACTTGTTAGCAGCAGGATCAAACTATCATATCTATATGGCAGGACAGAGACCACGGCCTTTCATGAGGTCCTTCTGTTTTGCCTGCCATATATAGTAGTGTTAAATCAGGTAATATACATAATACACATCTTCTTGTGTATATTTGCCCTATCTTAGACCAGTGAAGTCAGGATTATATATATCCACAAACCACTTCTATCCTTTCTATATCAATAAGTAAATAGTTATAACCCACACAGGATAGTGTATCTAGTGATCTAATGTGCTCTAGCCCTAGAAAGCACTATCCTTTGATGGTTTGATATACTCTATCTATATCAGGCTCTTTACTTGGCTTATGTTGATCTATTGAAAGAGGCTGAAGAGTGTCTTCTTCTCTACTACAACACTTACTCTGGTATTAGGCACACTATACCTACTTGTCTGTATTTTGATGAAGTCCTTCTACACCTATCCTAGCTTCTTTAACTGAAAAATTGCTTAGATTTTAGAGGTGTCCTTCAGCCTAAAATATCCAGTTAGTACACCAGAGTCCCACTCTAATTTAGAATATATAATATATATTCTATACTGCTTGACCTTCTTGTGTGTGGTAACAGTATCCTGTTTAGTGTCTTGTTTAGTTAGTTTCTTCTAGACTTTATGTTGGACACTAGCCTTCTATACTGGTTTCTTAGACTTCTTACTGGACTAGGCTACTTTCTTTGGGATAAATCTCTGTGATGTACTAGCTATACCACTTTCACTGGAGTCACTAGAATTATTAGACTTATCAGCATCAGAATTATCAGTATCATCTTCTCTGACTTCATCTTCACTAGATTCATCAGATTTATCCTTACCATTATCAGAATTAACTTTATCTGAGCTATCATCACTGTTATCACTGTATAAAGTATCATTATCTGTATTCCCATGGTATTTACTAGGACTATTATCTTTACTGGTACTACAGTCCTTATCACTTGACTTACTAAGGCAGATTAAAGATTAGGATCTTCTATCTATCTTGCTGTCTAAGTTAATAGACTGGTCTTTGGTATCACTGTTATAAATATCTTGTTTTGTTGGTTGTATAGGCTCCACTTGTTTATGATATTTTACATCAGAACTTGGTCTAGCAGGTAAGGCTAACCTTGCTATTCACTTCTATCCTCTAGATACTGCTTTAGCTGTGGTTAACTTTGATGATCAGATGTATACTGGGACTATTTAGGCTACTCTTGTTACTGTATCCTTCTTCTTTGACTTAGGTGTCTTAGTCCACTTGGTAGTTATCTCTTCCCTATCTAATGGGTCTGTTATGGTAGTAAAGACACTTTCAGTATATTGATAAGCAGGGATATCTATAATTAAGATTATGATTAATATAGATCAATATAGGCTGATTTACAATCCTGATCTACACTTATCTCAAGTTAGGCTAGTGGGGTTGGAAAAGGCTATTTTGGGTTAGCTTAATATATCACAGGGCCTTGTAGTTGCGCTGAATACTTATCAGGAGGTAAAGCAGAAGTCAGTGATAGTCTGATTTAAGGTTAGCAGTAGTACCTTGTAGAGAGAGTATTGGAAGTAGGGTGGAATGACTAAAACCTATCTATCTTGATTAGACCAGGATATGAAGTAATGAGGAGAGAGAGTAAATAAGGTTAGGAGAAGTGTTAAGTAGGTTATTGAATGCTAAGATAGTCAATGAGAAGTGAGGACAATATATAATAAGAAGTGAAGACAATACACAATAGGCAGTACCTTAGCTAGATAGCCTAGAAGACTGTTGTAGCTTCTTGTGAATACAGGATACTTGAAGTGAGAGAATAGTATTGTGTGTGTGCTAAGACATAGAGTGAGGTGATAAAATAGATACTAGTTATAATGATAACCATGATGTGAATATTGATAACAAGGGTAGTTGTGATGTAAACCTATGTAATGGTTTGATTTATAGTTAATAATCCTGATTGTAGGTGTGCCTAGTATATACTCCTCTTGAATATTGGAAGTAGTATCATTCATCATGATGTCTATAGCATGGTTCTTGATGTTCCACAGGGAGTAACAAAGTATCTCTACTAGAAATAATATTTATTTAGATTTAATTTATCTTTTTTAATATTTTGAGTAAACTAGGCCTTAGCTTAATGCCTGCTTTCATATCCTGTTGATACTTATATGGTTTGCGAGACTATAGCCACTGGCAACTTTGGCATTTGTTTGCTTGGAGGCACTCTACACAATTGTGTGTTTCCTGACACTATCTTGTTAGTGGTGTGGTAATAACCTGGTTATAACTATTCCAACTGTCAATATTGTCTATCTCTATTCTATCCCTGGTTTTGTCTTGCTAATTATCCTCATTATATATCAGTGTCCTGATCATCACTATACTGTTGTCTATCAGCCTCAATCTCTCCTCCTCTATTACCACTATCTCTATTACCACTCCTCCTGTATTATAACTCTTGCCTTGAGTCCACCACTAGTATAATAGATGTCACAGACTCACAGGCTATCCAGAGCCACAGGTAATCTTCGACCACGGATAATCTTCGGCAGACCCACCCAAGTG
>QQSL01000014.1:0-312719 GCA_003693665.1 Chaetothyriales sp. CBS 134920 | reverse complement strand
TTATTTCGCCCAGTTGGGAGATGAACAGGGTCAAAATGGAGGAAGAGCAAGCAGATTTGTAAAAACGCAGGCCCGATCTGCGGCGCCGCAATCGCCTATTCGGAGAGGATAACAGTAGAAAATCGGATCACGTGATCGAGAAAGCGCACTGGGTCACGTGGGAGGGAAACAGCAAGTCTTTACATCACAACAGAGCACGCATTTCTACGTTAAACCTGGCGAAACGTACACTGCAGCTGCAGAACAAAGCCTGCAAGGAGTACCCGCAAATGTAACGGGAATGGAGCCGAAATGGGGGAGCTGCGTGCGGATTTGCAAGTTGCGAGGCCAAAACCGCGAGGGTGAAAACGCGGATCACGTGATCGTGAAAACAGCAGAATCTTACTCTACTGTGTGCCGGGTCACGTGAGGGAGAACAGCGGCCGTTTCCAACGCAATTGCTCGACGAATCCTGCGCAGATCTGGATCAAACGTTTACAGTAGGGGGAGAATAGCAATAACTACGCGTAGGAGCAATTGTAAAGTGAACAGAGCCAAATTGGAATTGATGCAGGCGAAAAAGAAAGATGTGTGTAGTCACGTGGTACGTGAAAATCGGTAGAACTTCGGGGAGTGTTATTTTATTGTATATATAGATTGAGCTAAGATCATCTCAACCAATCATATCAAGCAGCCCAGTGTCACGAGCCACGTGTCAGCAGCATGAGTCTGAAACTGATATGCATGTGGTGGGGCTATGGCGAGTTGGTTGTGCTTCAATCGATGAACCTGTACTTGCAGAAGTTCGCGTCAAGTCTCAGGGCTCAAGGCTCAATGAACCAACCCCTTCAGCAGACACTACCCATCACCACTCCACTACCCCGCCCAGCTTACCGAAGCCAAAAGCACCAGCCGAGGCTAAGAATCCGCATCCAGCACGACCGATCGGTGCTCGAGAAGTACCCCAGATGTCACGAGAAGTACCCCAGATGTCACGGTGGTCTTGGTGTTAGTATGGGCAAGGCATTCACCCTCTCTGACATTCTGTTCCAAGAAATTTAAACCGCGGGGGTACCCAAAACATCCTGGAGGCACCGTAATCAACGGGCTCGTTACGTGGCAATAAGGGAATGTGTGACTGCAGAACATAAACACGTATATATTATGACTCAAAGGCAGAGTGAACTAACTGTCCCACAGAGATTATGGCTGTCCTTCAGCCCTAGACCTCGTAATCCTGCCATAGAACTTCCTTCGAAGTCGATAATTGTCCAACTGCTTGCTAGAGTCGAGTGGCCCGGCCTAGTATGTCAGCATGGAACATACGATATGGCTGTTACATACTCTTCGGAGTAGCTCAACACTTCGGGCAAATATTACCAATTACCCTCACAACTGAGCTTCCAAGATAGACGTCCTTGTACCCTGTGCAGTTTGGGCCTCCAGGATTCCGGCAATGAACCAGTGTTTTGTCTTCAGTGACATGCTTTGGTGTTGCAGTACAGTTTTGATATTTCCTGCGGACGATACGTCGTTCACATCCACAAGGCATGATGATGTCTGATGTTTCGTTTAGCTGGAGATAAATTCTTTCTGGTGTTTGGGGCTGTGACGAGCAGGTCAGAACAGGTGCTGCAAAGCATTTAATATATCTTCCTCGAGCAAGAATCTTTGACTTGTGCTTGATCAGGTGCCTTCAGTCTCAGTTCCCCTAGTGGTCCAGCTTGTTCAGACACCCTCCAGAGAAGCAGGCATATTATTCGTCTTCTGGCAGCAGACATTAGGCAGCAGTCCAAATAATAGGCAGCAGTCGAAATAATAGACAGCAGTCCAAACAATAGGCAGCAGTCGAAATAATAGACAGCAGTCCAAACAATAGGCAGCAGTCCAAATAATAGGCAGCAGTCCAAACAATAGGCAGCAGTCCAAACAATAGATACCATGATACAGGGATTAATTTTTGGCATGGGGCTATTTTTAACAGCCAATCTTCGATCGTCTCTAGGCAGCCGGACTCCTCCCGGTTTCTCCTGCTGTGCTATAGCATTCTTGGATAATGACCAGGCATAGACATGGCACAAGAGCACCACCCTGGTGTGTACCCGCAGAAGAACAGAGAGATCCGTGAGGGGTATACAAAGATCAGATTGATCAGATGAATCGTCATTTCTTTCTGGTCGTGGACATCAAAGTATTCAAGAGCTGCCATCACATACTGTGCAACCCCAAGGTGGGCGAAAGCGGCTGCTGGGGGCCAGCCGCTCCAGGTAGCTCGGTAATACTCCCATATTAACGCCATTTGCACCTCCTCGACCCAAATCATTGCATCTGTCCCCTGGTCCCCTTTGGCTGGCTCATTATCGTACACCTGCCCGAGGCGAGTTTACAGAATCCAAGCTGGAGCTGGATCTGCACCAAGGATCTGGCGCTATGCTTGCTCACTTAAAACGCCACAGCATCGCGGTGAATGTGCCAGTTCTGGTAAGTCTCGTCCAAGGGCTTATGCGCTTCAAAGAGGATTTGCCGGCCATCGTAGTCGACATTCTTCTTGATCTCGTGGAATCGATTGCGTTCCGGCACCAGTGCGCCCTGGGTCACGCCTTCTTCCTCCAGTTTCATGATCTTGGTGGCCAGCACCGCCATCACCGGGCCTTCCCACACTCCTTCCTTGCCCGCCTTTCTCAGCTGTGCGACTGCTCTCCGCCGGAGCGTCCAATCCCGACATTTTGTTGCCACAAAGAAGAGGGGGTGCACCAGACCCAGCTCCATGGTGAACTCATTGGCGTTCTCAACGTCCAGTGGCTTCGCGTCCTGCAGGGCCAGCGACTGGAACAACTGCTCCGACCGTGAGACAATCTCCTCGAACTCGCTGGTGAACTGGTCGTATGTCGTCTCTGGTTTGCAGTCGATGCTTATGCGCACCATGATCAGTGCGACTCTGATCTGCAGTCGAAGGCCGAGCAGGCTCTTGGAGTCGTGCTGACTTAGCGCCAGGCCAGGCTGCCTGAAGAAGCCCTCAATTGCATCGAGCCAGTTTTGGAACTGGGTCACCGCGTCTTGTTTCCGCTGCTGCCAATAGATGGGAATGTCGTCTTTGTTCCAGTAGCGGAACATCTGAAGATCCGACTTGGCCATCTGGTAGACGCATATCAGCAGCGTATCCAGGTGGTTCCGCACCTGGGTCAGCGTGAAATGTGCAGGGAATTCCGTAGGCACCTCGGCCGACACTCTCTCGGCGCGATCCTTGGAGAAGGTACAGGCCTGGATGTCATATCGGCAAAACACCCGCAACAGTTGGTCGAGTTCATTCTGCGGTATCGTTCGTACTTTGTACACCGGTCCTGCCTCATTTGAAGCAGATGCCATATCGCCGACCTCGGGAAGGTTCATTTGTCGCATTAACTCTCGCATTCCTTGTTGGTAGTGAATCACAGCGGCCATGTTATTGCGTCGCAGAACTTCAAAGCAGGCGAAGAGAATGCTGCAGATGATTGCAAGCTTAGCGTTTGCCGCGCTAGGCTCATCAAGCTGCCTGTTCAGTTGTCGGAGGGCCTTGCTGTACAGAAGGGTTACCGAACGGTAGCTGTCGTCCTGGAGCAGGGCGCCGGCCTCGTATCTGCCACTGCGAATCTGGTAGTCTTCGTGGAGGGAAGCCAAGGCGATGATGGCGTTGCGCACAACTTCTTCCTGCTGGCCGACCTGAAGCACCAGTGACTGCCAGAATCCAGTCTCAGAGCCGCCGCTGAAAACTGGGACTGTCCGGAGCTGGAAGCGGTGGAAGACCCTTTTCTCTTGAACAGAACCTTGGAATGGCGCGGTCAGGGAGGGCGGTAATATAAGGCCGGAGAAGGTGGTGGTCCGTCTCTTTGGAAGTGGCAAGACAACAGGAGGTGGCGGCTCTGAGCACTCTACTTTGGGGCACTGGTATCCATCACATTTTCGCCCCGTAGATGTACACCTCACACCTATGCAGGCAATACATGAGCATTGTTACTCCAGACATGGGCCGACTCGACGACGCTAGACTTACAACTGGGCTTGCTTTCGTCACATTTAATGCGGCGGATCTGTACGAGAGCATTAGTCTTGGGATGTCATGCATTGTGCACACCATATGACCAAGCATAGGAGGCCAAAGCTTCAGCTCGTATGTCGGGGGTCGGCGTAGAGTTAGTAGATTACAGAGTAGATCGATATGGGGGCCGAACAGGCCCAGAGGGTGAGGGTGGGGATGAGGAAGATTCAGTCATATGCAGCTTGCGAGGATTCGGGGGGAAGCTTACCTTGCAGGTAATACATCCTGTTCGTACTTTTGGGTGTGAGGCTCGCTTTCGGCGACTGGACGCAGCCGCTGAGCTGGGCCGCACCGAGGTGGCCAAACTGGGCAGCGATCCAGAGGCCACGTATTGGCTGGCAGGGCGACTGGAGGGTGCATATGGCAGGCTGGACGCGGCCGTGATTGTACTAGGTCCGCCGTAAACGGAACTGTCGGCAATCTGAGGGTAGGGAGTCGCCCATGCTTCAGCACTGATTGCAGCCGACATGTTGGTGGCGAGAACAGTGGTGAGGAGGGCTGGTTGCGAGCATGCGAATCACGGACACTTTGTATGCTACTACTCCCTGGAAGGAGCCCTGACGCACTGGCTTGTTCACGTCTTCAAGGGGACGCCGACACCCAGGCACCAAAGGGCCAGACGCGATTGTGCAACGAGTATAGGCACGGGGCCCCAGGGGGGAGTGGCGGGGCGGCCGTTGGGCAATGAGCGAAGAATTGGCAGGAGTTTAGGGCTCATTCGCACTGTCGCCCATACCGATGCTTAGGCCCTCTCTTGCCAAAGTACCAGAGGAGGCGGCTCAGACGAGAGATGGCTGTGAGGCCGAGACCCCCGCCATGAACCAAAGTGCCAGGACAGAAGCCAGAGTGCGCCAAGTCGGGCCAAGGCCATCGCCACCACCGATTGGCTGTATCGTACAACGGCCCGCGTAGGGAAGGAGCGCAAGAGAACAACGGCGGCCACATCTGCCGGCGTGCGCGACCACACCCGCACTGTGTGGCTGTTCTGTTCAATCTTCACACCAAACCCAAACCTTGCCAGGATACGGCTCGGCAGGCGATAGTCTCCAAACCTTGCCTCGTCATAGAGTTCACTTAGTCGCTTCCTTTTGAGACTTAATTTAGACGGTACTTTTCGTACTTTTGGAACTGAAACGCGTAAGACAGGTACAGCTCACTGATTCGGCTGCGCTCTCTCTCACGCAGCCACAGCTCTGTAGATAGAAGCTCAACCTGTCAATGAGCCGAGTCAGCCGCAGCCAGGTACCACGAAAACCTGGCGGCTGATGTGCTGTCTAGGGCCCCTGCCTTGGACATTGCCATCTTTGCGACAATCCGCAGAGACAAGGACAATACCCATAGTCGGGAGCAATCCGAGGGTATAATTTTGGGTACACATGGCCTGATAATCTGCAACAGCTCCTCGGTCTTGTTTGGATTGTCTGGCCGACTATTTCGTTCTTCAATCTGCAACAGCTCCTCGGTCCTGTTTGGATTGTCTGGCCGACTATTCCATTCTTCAATCAGCAACAGCTCCTCGGTCTTGTTAGGATTTGCCTGGCCAACTCTTCCATTCTTCAATCAGCAACAGCTCCTCGGTCTTGTTAGGATTTGCCTGGCCAACTCTTCCATTCTTCACTCGTCTTGAAGCAGAGTTGCAGCCAATGCTCTTGGGCGATGAAAAGCATCATTTTTGCACATCGCTGCGATACTTGCGCGTGCCGGATGGGTGTGCGTGTACATAGGATGTCAATGCGCCATTTATTTGAATCAGCCTTTTTTCGTAGTGCCTTCGTGCCGTACCCAGTCGGCGAATTCTTTTCGCTTTGCCTATGGAAGCTGTCAGATCGTTGTGCAGGGCCGGGGGCATGCAGCTGGCATTCATACTCGAATATCCACAAAGCCGGGCCGCTCCTCCAGAGCCGCAAATGGGCTGGGACCGCCCTCACGCTCAATCTGGCCGGCCCAGGTACTCCAGGAAATGGGCTTTAGCGGGTCAGCGCCGAGCACAAGGCCGACAGAGGCGACCAGGACGGAGACGACGGCTTCGAGCTTGATGTCAACAGGCAGCGGCGCGGTTTTGTGCTGTTCGGTTGATAGCACGGAGAACTCGTGGGCTGAGTAGGCACTGCCAAAGTTAGATGGGCCAACCGAGTCGAAGCGCAAGGGACTCACGCGTGCAAGAGGGAGGCCAGTCCAACAAGGACCAGCAACCTCGATAGGACGCTCATCTTGGCAGGTCAACAGCGGGCTGTGCAGTTGGTCGATACGCAGGCTGGCTTCCTACCCACCAACCCACCACTTTGCTGTCACATTGCAAGGACCGAGCGGAGTTAGGCGTTTGGTGTCTTGGCTCAGACTAGCGCGGTTGCTAGGGTCTTGGCGAGGCGCGAGATGAAGCGACGACAAACCTCTCCCCTTGTTGCCAATAAATTCACCCCTTTGTTTTGCCAGTCATTCCTTTCACTGTCTCTCATTTCAGTCTGCAGTACAAATACACTCTTTTTTCAAGCACAACCACATTCCCAACTTGTTCTAATATCCCTCGCCATGGCTCTGCGCTCAGTCCTCTCAGCCGCTCTGGTAGTGGCACCTCTGGCCGTGGCCGCCACTGGCACCCTGGGCTTCGCGGTGGCAAATACCAACGCCGACGGCTCTTGCAAAGTTCAGAGCGACTTCGAGGCCGATTTTGAAGCGATCGCGGCCAACACCCAGTCAACCCTCGTCCGGTCGTATTCGTCGACCGATCAATGGGGCAACGCGTGCAACACCCCGTCCGAGATTCTGCCCGCGGCCAAGGCCTCTGGTTTCCAGGTGCTGCTGGGCTTGTGGCCTGACGGTGGTGCGTACGAGAAGGAGAAGGCTTCGCTCGTTGCTGCCAAGGTAGCCGACTATGGCAGCACACTGTACGGCATCACCATTGGCTCTGAGGGCATGTACAGAGGCACATACTCGGAAGATGATCTTCTCGGTTGGATATCAGACATGCAGTCCACCTTCCCCGACGTCTCCCTGGGCACGGCAGACAGCTGGACTAGCTGGGCCGATGGATCTATGGACAAGGTCATCACCTCGGGCATCCAGCTGGTGCTTGCGAACGGCTTCGCATATTGGCAGTACCAGGAAATATCAAACGCGACCAAGACTTATTTTGACGATATGGCGCAAGCTTTGAATCGTGTCCAAGAGCTGACCGGCAGCCTCGATGCCGTCCACTTTATCAACGGTGAGACAGGTTGGCCAGGTATGCTATGCCAGACAATGCCGCTGTCTTGAATTTTGCTGACTTGTATTCTAGGCGACGGTGGTTCCGATGCAGGCGCAGCCAAAGCCGGTACTGATAACGAGGCCGCTTACTGGAAGTCGGCAGTCTGCGGCCTACTTGATTGGGGCGTCGATCTCTTTTGGTTCGAAGCTTTTGACGAGCCCAACAAGCCAGACGCGATTGGCACGAACGGACAGGTTGCTTCTGAGCAGCACTGGGGCTCCTTTACTTCGGACAGACAGCCCAAGTTCGACATGCGATGCTAGGATCGTTGAGCGATCCCGCACGTGCACCCACCCCGGCGGACATGTATTTCCCTTCTCAGCCCTTTGACCACAGATTTTCCTAGCGGTTCAGGAGCATCTGTTCCGCCCTTTGACCACAGATTTTCCTAGCGGTTCAGGAGCATCTGTTCCGCCCTTTTCGCCACGTCATCGGCATCTCTCACCCTGTTCTCCGAAAGAAAAGTCGACCATGGTAGCTAGACAGACGACGTATGTACGTGTATGCATATCAGCCTGAATCTGGAAATCACACCGAGACTCGGAGCTGTATCCTGAAATCACACCGAGACTCGGAGCTGTATCCTGAAATCACACCGAGACTCCGAGCTGTATCCTGAAATCACACTGTCTCCTGATGCTTGGCAAATGATCCTGTCTCTGATGGATTGGAAACGGTGAAACACAGGCAGATTGCTGTTGACGTCACTTACCCACTCTATCAGACTAGGCCGAACTAGGAAACTATGACACTCTGTTTTTGTCTTTCCGTGTATAGAACTCCGGCAATCGGCGGGCCAAATGTATGCCGTGAAAACAGCCGTGTTGTTGTATACTTGTCGGACTGCAACTTCAGTCTGCTCGTCTGTCTCGTCTATATCTCCTTGTCGTGTCTGGCGGGTGTCGCAGAGGGCCATGTCTTCCGAATCCAGCCTGGGGGAGAAGCTCCGAGAACTGCACAAATACTCGGCATGTGATGTACTTGAACCGGCTCAACGGCCTGTGCCACTGGTGTTGATTTCCGTTCTTAGGTATCTGATGCTCTGCTGAAGCTGCAGAAGCCAGCAAGCGGCGAGGTAGCCCGTGCGGGACACCTTGCAGATATCCGTAAGTAGGGCAGCAACCATGTTAGAGCGCGCTGTCACCTGTTTTATGAGCGCGCGAGCGCTAACAGACGGTGGAGGGCCCTTTGCGCTCGGTCAGGTGCCTCTGCACGACGCAGACAGACACGCCAAAGTGATTGCACCTGCGCGCACTCTCAAGCTCGTGTCGAAAGGGTCCCAGACGGCGGAGGAGGCGAGTGGACATGCCGTGCCCAAGGGGAGCCATTGGGCTGACATCACCGAGCCGGGCACGATCCTGGTCATTGAGCAGCCTGAAGAGCAGACGTGTGCGGCGGTGGGTGGCATCATGGCCCAGAAGATGAAGGTCAACGGCGTCCAGGCCTGCGTCGTCGGCGGCCGAGTGAGGGACCAGCAGGAGCTGAAGGACTCGCAGTTGGCGGTAAGTGGTAAAGAGCGATGCTCTGTACCTGAGTCTGGCTCAGTCCTCACACAGCCATTGCATAGATATTTGCCGCAGGGAAATCCACGGTGGGCAGCGGCGCAGAGTCGGCGGTATATGGCCACAACCTGCCGGTGACCATCAGGGGGGTAACTGTGAAGCCAGTGAGTCCAGCTGATCCTGAACAGCAGTGTCTGCCTGCTGACAATGGCGCTCCAGGGTGATATTGTCTTCTGTGACCCTGGCGAGGGGGTGGTGGTCATACCCCAGGCCCTTGTTGATGCCACCTTGCAGCTCATGCCACGGCTTGTGGCCGCCGACGACAAGGTCAAGGAGGCCGTCAAAGAGGGCCTGTCCGTGGCAGCGGCGTTCAAGAAGTTCAGAGGCTGAGAGAGGATGATGCCGAGAGATACACTGATGATAAACTGATGACTGCTGATGGCCTTTTCATCTTCTTCTCACTCACCTTTCATCTTCTTCTCACTCACCTTTGTCTGTTGTGAACTGACCTGGCTCACTCACCTTTGTCTGTAGCTGGACAGGCTCCTCATTGCCTAGCAACCAGCCACTGTCTTCTGTCCAGAACAATGGATTCCTTGTCGCGGCTCGATGACTCCCCGCCAGACAACAAGGGCAAACGCACCCAAAGCGAGTCAGGCGTCTTCAGCGCCTCAAACCGCTTCTTTAAAGAGCCAGCGAAGAGAGCCAGAGTCGGAGGGTTCGCCCCTGAGCTATTCGGCAGTCTGACGAGTGCGGCTGCTCTTGAGAGTCCCCTCTCTCGCCCCGATCTCAATCACCAACGCCCAGCCTCTTCAGCAGCATCGCTTCCTTCCAGGTGAGTGCGGCCACCGCGTTGAGCCGTCGTCAGTGAACTTAGCATCTCCAGCCCCAACGCTGCTGATTCTGATCATCAATCCTACCACTCCCCATCATCAGCCTACCACTCCCCATCATCAGCCTACCACTCCCCATCATCAGCCTACCACTCCCCATCATCAGCTGTCTTCCCCCCCGCCTCTCCCGAAGCGATGGCAGACGAAGCCATGCCAAGCAGCCCTTCCTCCGTCGCCACAGTGCGGCCACCAGCAGTCTCGGCCTATTCAGCTCCTCCTGAGCCCACGGCAGCAGCACAGGCAGCCGCGGCAGCAGTCTTTGCCCATGCCGCCGTCCGCAAGAGGATCATCGGCTACCTAACCTGCCACCAGGACCGCGCTCTGCGGCCTTTCTTCCAGCAGGGCATGCTCCGGGGCTTCCTGGCCCAGCCCAAGACGCGAGCAGACGGCCTGCCGGTTGTCGACTCTTCCGATCTGGCGCGCCTGAACCGCCGCGAGATCGTGGTGGACAACTTCGACTTCCCCGAGCTGCTCACCTCGAAGCTCTTCGCCCACGACTACACGCACGCATTCTACTCGCAGAACTACTTTGAATTCGACGACCCGCGCGCAGCCCTCTGGTTCTTCAAGGCCATCGGGCCGCGCAACTTGACCTCGCTCAAGCACGTCCGCTTCAACATCCACGGCGGCTTCGACTTGACCGCGGCCACGCGCACCAGCCTGACGGGCCAGTCGTACGAGGAGCTCTGGGTCAATGTGTGCAACTTCCTCAAGTACCGCCACTGCTTGCGCCACCTGGCCATCGACGTTGTGGCCATGCCGCCGCAGGCGCAGCTGAGGCGCGATGTGCAGAGCCAGCGCCTGAGCATGGAGGACGTCGAGGAGCGCGCCATCTACGTCGCCCGCCTGCCCGCGGCCATTCAAAATGTGCGCGGTTTGGAAACAGCCTGGCTCCGTGACACAGGCTTTGAAATCTTCCGCGATCACGCCAGCCTGCAGCGAGCCAGCCTGCTGATGCAACAGGCCCAGCTGGTCTACGACCCGGCCAGGGATATGCGCAATCTCTCGCTGTCCGAGACCCTCGCCCGTGTCAAGGCAGCAAGGGCACGTCAGCAACAGACTCCTACTACTGCTACTACCGCCGCCGCCGCCGCCGCCGCCGACGGTGGTAATGCTAAGAGTACCGTCCACCAGCAGCAGAAACACGTCCGCCCTGCTCCCCGCCGCCCCATCATCCACAACGCCGTCGCCGAAGAAGCCGCCGACCTGGACCTCGACGACACCACCACCACCGCCAGCACAATGCACAGCGCCTACATCGATCTCGACCTCGACCTCGACCCCAACCCGGCCACGGCCACGCACGCCAACGCCAACGCCAACGCCATGGACCTGGACATGGAAATCGCGCTGGGCCTGGACCTCGAAGCACGAGCACAAACACAAACACAAACACGAGCACAAGCCGCGCGGGGGGGCGCCCGCGACCTATCTTCTCCTCCATATTTCGCCCCGTCGCCGTATTCTTCCGCCCCTGTCACTACCACTACGACTACGACTACCACTACCACTACCACTACTACTGCCGCTGCTGCTCCTCCCGCCATCATGCCATGGCGCACATACGACCACCTCGAAGGAGGCGGGTCGAAGCCCGCGTCGAGCGACCGGGATTGGGTGGCCAAGAAGGAGGAGGAGGGTGATGATGATGATGACGATGACGATGACGATGATGACGACGACGAGGGTGGCAGCATGCTCCCTACCGTCGCTGGCACTGGCACTGGCAAGGCGCGATTCTACGGCACAAAGAGGCGGCATTTTGGGCACTTTTTGTAAGGGGGGGCCATGGATGACAAACCCCTTGTTTTTCCTTTTGGTTTTGATTATGCCCATGGAGAAAAGATGGATAGATGGGTGGTGATGGTGATGGTGACCGTGGGCTTGTTTGGTGCTCAGCGCGCTGGGGGGTTCGGAGGGAAAAAAGACGAGTTTTTTTCTTTTTTTTCTTTTTTCAAGAATTATTATTAATGATCAAGTCTCATCACCATCGTCGTCGTCGTCGTCGTCGTCGTCCACTTCACTCCCTTCTGGTCGTTCACACAACAGCAGCAGCATCTTTTTTTTACCTTTTTTTTTTTCATGTCTGTCCTGTTCAAACGGCAGCGGCTTGGTGGGCATCCGCCTTCTCAGACCCAACGCCAAGTGCACTGCTCCGTCTCCTCCCTGTAGCGGCGGCAACTACACTAGCCCGTCGGGCCTGCTCAGTCTCCTCGTACTTGACGAGCGCCTTGCCGTGCTTATCGAACCGGTGCGGCTCGCGGTCGGCCACCTTGACCACCGTCCAGACCGTGCTTTTCTGGAATATCGCGTCCATTTCCTCGAGCGAGCGGTACGCGGTCTGATAATAATAATAGTAATGAGCAAGGGGCCAGTTCCGTAGGAAGAAAGAAAACTTACCTCTGGATAGAAAAAGTAGACAATGGGGAAGATGGCGGCATTGATGACAGCAAAGATGGTATAGGTGTGGTATTTGATGCTTGAAAACGCAACCGGCGTGATCATTACCACCATGAAGTTCCAGATCCTGCACGTCGACGGTCGTTAGTTTATTGGGGCAGCAGCAGGAGGGCGAGTGACTCACCAGTTGCCAGTGGTCGAGAGGGCGTTTGCGGGTGCTCGGATCTTCAGAGGCACAATCTCAGCAGGATAGAGCCAGGTCATGCCCAGCCAGCCGACGGCAAAGCAGGTGTTGAACATGAACAGGAAGATTGTTTCTGCAATCCCGGACTTGGTCGAGCCAATGCTGTCGGTGCCAGCCAGGATGGCCATGCAGATGGACATGCCCACTACGCCCCAGAGCATCAGCTTCCGACGGCCGATCTTCTCAATCGTGAAGACTGCAATCCAAGAGGCGATGAAGTACTCGGTCCCGTTGCAAGCAGCGATCAGCTTGGCGTTGAACGAGGATAAGCCGACCTGATTTTCAAGCACATTCGGAATGTAGTCTGCCACTGTTAGCCTTGTGCGACATCTCCAAGCTTTCTCTGCTCGATTCAAAGACTTGATTCGAATCAAGTCTTTGCTAGATTCACAGAGGGGGGTTCGGATCAAGTCTTTGCTAGATCCACTGCAGAGGGCTCGAATAACGTCTTTCTCGACAGATTGATACTCACAAGTAATCAGGTTGATGCCCGAAATCTGCTGGAACATCTGGTTGACGTAGCCGAGCACAACGCGGTGGAAGTGCTTGTTCTCGCCCATGGTAAAGAGATCTCTAAACGAGCCCTTGGATTCCTCAAGCACCGTATCCGCGATCGCTTGAAACTCGTCCCGCACAAACTCGCTCTCTCTGGGCTGCCCGTTCAGCGCGGCCAGCACCGAGACAGCTTCCTCGTCTAGGCCCTTCAAGATCAGCCATCGCGGGCTCTCGGGCAGATGCATGACAAAGGCTAAGATGGGCAAACAAAAGACAATCTGGAAGGCCAGAGGGAAGCGCCATGAGACTGGATGGGGGTCGGTAAAGTAGAGAGCGAAATCGATCCTACAGCCAAGGTGTGAGTGGGAAACGGTGCTCTTGCTCTCCCGTAAATTGAACAGAAAACACACCAGTAAGCAATCATGATTCCACAGGTGATCAGGGCCCCTTCAATCATCACCAGCTGGCCTCGACGGTGGGACCGACTGCATTCCGACTGCCACGTCGGCACCGTGCTGGTATTCAGTCCGTTGCCAATGCCAGTCACGATGCGTCCAACAATGAAAAGGGGAAGGTGATAGGATGCTGCCTGCAGGATGGCACCCACGATCATGATCGAGGTACCAACAAAGATGGCACGTCGCCGACCAAGAGGATTGCCGACCCAAATACACGCTACTGCACCGAGAAAGCATCCTAGATTGTAGCTTGCCACCGATATGCCCTGATACGTCGACCGTGTGCTGGCTTGTGCCTGGGAAATATTTGGAGCCTGATCATACTCAGTCAGTAAATGGGCCCACGACTGTACTGCAGTTGCTTGCAAGGTTCAAGCAAACCCGGGCCTACTTTGGCGTCGATGGTTGGAAACTGCTTGCGGAAGCTGTCGAGGGTCAAGAGGCCGCCCGTGACTCCCTGGTCATATCCAAACAATAGAAAGTCCAGGCCGGCGAGCACGCCAACGGCAATCTGCAGCCTGGTCCCTTGCAGGCCCAAGAAGGGCTGCTTCATGCTGATCATCATATTGAAGAGATGCAATGAGCTTGACTCGAGTCAACGGCCGAGCGGAGGCTGAACTGGGGGGCAGAGCCCAGTCATCTTGTATCGCTTCCATCTGTCCATTTTTGGGAAACCGAGGGACCTCCGTACCCAGGAGCAAGTCACAGCAATTCTCCAAGTGCAGAAGCCCGACCAGAGTTGATCCGTCGCCGCTGTTGGACTGTTGGTTGATGGGCTCGGAATACCCAGTTGGGCTTAGCGGCCACAATCAGTTGGGGGTTTTCGGAGATGGCCTGGGATACGATACCACGAGCGGTGGTGAAGGCGCAGGGCCGTAGCCGAGCGCAGGGGTCGTTGTTTTGCTCTGCGGAATGCTCGCTTAAGTCGTGGTCACACTGGTCGGCGGTGGACCGATCGGGGTGTCACGTGCCCACAACAAAGGCCGAACCGAGCGACGACTGACGACTGACGACTGACGACTGACGACTGACGACTGACGACTGACGACTGACGACTGACGACTGACGATTGACGATTGATGCTGCTTGCTTGCCGCTCACATCTCCTCCATCTCCCACTCGGTCACAGTGAGGCCGTGTGCCTGGGCAAGGTCGACAACCCACTCCCTGCCCACGTTGATTCGCCAACGCCCACCTCGCTCGTCGTCTAAACAGGTCACTAGCCTGAGCCGCTGCAGCTCTCCCATCTCCCTGTAGATCCTGTCACTTACGCCTTTTGTCCGCGCTACCCCGTCAGGATGGATCGCTCTCACAATCGCCAGCAGTCTTTCCATCGCAAAAGCTTTGGGCGCACCGAACTTGACGTCGAACACATTCTTCGTCCTCGCCGCCATCTTCTGCTCACGCCACCCGCCTTGTCCTCCTGTCCCGCCATCGCTTCTAGTCGGCGTTGTAGCCGCCGCTGCTGCCCTGGACTGCGATTTGAACGGCGACTTCTTTGGTGTTCTGCGTATTTTGCCGCTTTTGGTTGTTGAGGCCGAAGAAAGGCGGGAGAAGAGGATGATGTCTTGCTTGGGAGGCGTGTGCGAGGCTAGATAGGCAGAGAGAAGGAGGATGGTTGAAAAATGCTTGAGCATAGGTGGTCCGGCCGATTGACTGGGCTGCGTGGGACGAGGAGCCGAGAGACGGCGTTTTGAGGGTGTTGACGGTGCTGTTGCTACCTCATCAACGGTCTGTGCGTGGAGCGTGTCAAATGTTAGCGGCCTGGACCTGCGATGTAGCTTGTCTACCAGCTCCTCTTCTCCCTCTGTTTGGAACAGCATTCTGTTCTTGACCAGCAACAGACCATAATCCCATTTTGCGCACCTCCCTGGCGGTGCCTGCCCAGAAAGAGCTGGCCAGATGAAGCGGGGCCATAGTTTGTGACAGATCTCTTCGAAGCGTGGGAAGGAGGCTGATGTTGGTCCAGCCAAGGAGTCATACACAGTGACCACAAAGGATTGCCAGGTGCGCTGCAGACTGTCAATGTTGCAGTCGTGCTCGAACGACGGCAGAGGGACATCTTGCTGTGCAATCAGGCGTACTGCCTCGAGTCGTGTATAGGGAGGGAAATGGATGCAGGGGATGCCAGAGTGAGACAGAGGCAACGGTGTGGGCGAGGCAGTCGTGAGCAAGAGCGACATGGAGGGCACCTCGAATTGTCGTTAGCACGGGAATAGAGGAGTGGTAGACACGCAAACTGACCATGTCTGGGAATCGCACCAGTGCCGCCACAAGCATCTGACTGCCGCTCATCAGGCTGTCCAGCTGGTCGAGTACAAGCACAATGCTCGCCTCCTGCTTCCGAAACAACCTTTCC
Source organism: Chaetothyriales sp. CBS 134920 (assembly GCA_003693665.1). NCBI lineage: Eukaryota > Fungi > Ascomycota > Eurotiomycetes > Chaetothyriales > Domatiomycetaceae > Domatiomyces > Domatiomyces catenatus. The sequence continues at coordinate 297,067 of QQSL01000014.1, read as the reverse complement.
AGATTGATGGCCAGCGCATTGACACTGTCAATACGGTCATATTCGTCCGCCTCGTCTTGTCGGCCCAGAAGGGTCAAGCAGGCAGTAAAGATCTTGTTGAGGAGATGTCTTGGGGATACGCACTCAGCGCAGCGGACAATCGCATGGCGGACCTGTCGCACACCGAGCACGGCCGTGATCACATCGAGCTTGTGTGTTGGTTCAATACCATAGGCAACCAGGGTCGAAGGCGGGGGGAAGCCGTCCTGATACGTCGCTGTTAGTCGGCAATGGAGGTGGTGGGCAAGGACTTATGGTACATTGTACAGTATTGCAAGCTCGTAGATCTGGCGTTGTCGACATGGAAACTGCTGCAGAACTGTGTCCAGGATCTCGGGAGGGAGTAGTGTCCCCATCCTTCTCTCTGCCGAACCATCAGTCTTCTCGCAGTCTTCCCTTTGTCCTGAAGATGACGTGTCTACGCGTTGGCCAATAAGAGCGACTCGGGTGGAGTGGGGTCGTGGGATTACACTTCTCAGACTAAGCCAGATTAAACTTAGCTCAGCCTTGAAGGCTTCTTAGCCCGATCGAATGCCAAGGAATACAGAAAAAGGGGTTTGTCTATGATACATTTCAATGCTAATGCTCTGCGGTTAAAGTCTAGCTCAAGTCTGCTATGGTACACATGGTTCCCAACGACCTTGGGCCCTGATCCAGATGATCAGTGCTCCTGGCCGTAGGCTCCCAATGCCCAGCCACTGTGCTTCATTCATGGATACATGTCACCCTCTCTCCCCACATCAGTCATCAGTCGCGAATCAACCCTTGTTCATGCCCTCGCTGCTAATATTGCCCGATTGATGCATATTTCCGTGTTCGTGTTCGTGTTGGTATCCATGTGTGTTCGCCGTGCAGATGCTTGGAACAAGGATGCATGCATGTGGTTGTTTTGGTGGTACTGATCACGGCGGCGCCAACTAAGAGAGGTGTTAAAAAGAAAAAGGAAATGCTCATTTCCGGTCCGATGCTTGGGGGCGCCAGTTGCCCGGCATGCTCCTGTCGTCCACTCTTCTATTCTTGATTTCTTCATGAGTGAGAGACGAGCCATGCAATTTGGCAGGATGAGCCCGTTCGTTGATACACACAAAATGTGGCCGTAAGCGTCGTCGTATCTGTCTTTTTTTGGTTTTGTGCCTGCTGGGTAGAATGATACATGTCGTTCGTCTGCTGCCAAGGACCACAGCTCGGAGCGGTGTCTATGCAAAGATGATTGACAAAAGAAAGAGAAAATTCATCAGCCGTGAGGTCATCAATCCAACCCCGAGGTCGGAGATTCCGTGCTCATAGGTATGAGCCACCCAGGCCTGGGCCGTAGGATCCATAGCCGTTCTGGGCAGCCGCGCCGAAACCTTGAGCTGGGTTCATGGTCACTGGCGACTCGCTAACGTCGTTGGTCAGGTTGGCAGTATAGCCCGCATTGTTGGCGTAGCCATAGTTAGTCCCGTTCAAGTTGTCTCCGGACCCGGATGGGAAGCCGTTGCTCGCCCGAGGAAGGTTGAAGCCACCGCCCACAATCTGGATCTGGCGACGACCGCTTGCTCGGCTAGTGGGCGCACCGCCACTACCACCAAAGCTCTCACTGCCGTTGACACGTCCAGGGTTGTCGTTGGTGCCCATGATTTTGCTTGCAATGCGACGACCATGCGGTGTGGATTTGATGGCAGGCAGGATAGGTCGAATCGCATCAGTCAGGCGAGCCCGAGACTGCTCATCAGCAAACTCAAGCGCGGTTTGGACGACGTAGTTGGCAAACGAGTCTCGCAGCATCTTTTCCAGCTCATTGCCCAGCATCATCTCCTCGATGAGAGCACGCTTCGAGTCCTGATCGGCAGTACGAAGGCACTTCTCAATCACATTTGACGAGAATTTTTGCTTCGACAGAGCAACCACCCGACCCTTGAAACTGTCACACAGCGGCTTTGTGAATGTGGGCTCGTCGAGATCGAGAATGTACTGAACGACATAGTTGCCGAACGGGTCTTGAACCAGATCAAACGCGCATTCGGTGATACGGGCAATCAGACGAGCTCGCTGAGCACCCTTGGCGTGATCAATGCAGCGCTGCAACACACAGCAGCCGTGACGATGGGTGCCGACGACAACACAGTACTGCGCGACAGCATTGTAGATGAATTGAGACGTCTCAGCACCGAGCCGGGTAAGGCACTTCTGGATGACGTGGTTGCCGTTCAGGTCCTGAACAAGGTCGACGACACGGTACTCGAGCGACTTGATGATCATGGCCGTCTGCTCATCTGTGTGGACAAACTCAATCATTTTCTGGAGAGCTCTGGTGCCGTGCTGGTTGAGGGCGATCGTTGGCAGAGCGTCGGATGCAGCAGCAATCAAGGTTGTGCGCTGTTCCTCGTTGCAATGCTCGAACAGCTTCTGACAGAGGTAATTACCAAAGGGATCAGTCATGAGCTCACGGATGTGAGGACAGGTTTCGGCGAAGATGGTTTGAATGTGCTCGGGGTCACCATCTTCCAGCTTGCGCTGAAGGTAGCGACAGCCGTGCTGGTCCTTGCAAAGCTCATACAGACGACCACGGTACGACTCGAGAGGGACATTATTAAACCGATTCTCGTCATAGTTGTGGCGATGACCGGAAGTGGCGCGGGCTTGCTCCTGGGTTTTGCCATAGCCGGTGCCATAGCCGTTAGCCAGGCCAAAGATGGTAGAATTCTGGGTGCCAAAAGGCTGAACGACGCCGTTGAGATTTGGCTGACCAAAGGCTTGACCATTGAAGGCGAAATTTGGAGAGGTGATGGCGGCTGTTGGACCGCCAAGGCCGATGAGAGAAGCGTCGGCAGTGCCAGAGTAGCCGGGGCCGAATGGGGTAGCGCTTGCCTGGAGAGCAGATGCAGGTGTGGCAACCTCATCGACCGTGTACATGGTTCCGTTGGTCATGTCACGGCTCTGGCGGGAAGAGGAAGCGGGAATTCGTCCCATGCCGACATTATGGTTATGGAACTGATCCGACTGAGGCGAGGTATCGGTAGTGAGACCCTTCTTGACGGTGGGGACATCGTTGGTTGAGAAGGATGTCTGCAGAGAGGCAGGACGATTCATGGGCATGCTGGTGGGAAGCCGGCCAATGTCGTACTTGGGCCCTTCCTCAAACGTCACACCAAGCGAATGTCTCTGGGACTTGCGGCGAGAGAGTTCGGCCGGGCGATCGGCAGGTGGGCTGCTCAGGTTAGCCAGGATGGGACGGTACATGCTGGAGTCAGTGTGCGGCATCGACTGATGGCTAGGACGAAAGCGAGAGCCAAGGGACCAGTCAGCATCAGGCGTCTTGGAGTTGGCAAGATCAAGCGCAGCGGGGTTGGCAGAAAGCTGCAAGTTTGATTGTTAGCAAGGATGTCTTGTCATCATACAAAGACGGGTGGACTTACTCTGAGTCCGTCAGAGGTGAGAGTTGGGAAATCGTCACCCTCAAGCTGGGCAAAGGTCTTCGCGATGGGTGAGGTGAGATCAAGACCACCGCCACCAAGAGGAAGCTGATCGTTGTCTGTGTCGTCGAGGAAGCTGGTGCTGATAGGAGCAGCGTTGTAGCTGGCGCGCGTCTGAGCAGGGTTCATGCTGTAGCGATGAGAGGCACGGCTGCTGGCAACTGGCATGGAGAAGCGGTTGCTACTATTCGAAGCATGTCAGTTCTGCAAGCTGAATGAGAGCAAGAGGAAAGAGGGGATGGTTTGGATTGGGGAGTGAATGGGATAGATCAGTTCCAAAGTGAGGTCAATCGACTGTAGCAGGTGAAGGAGTGTATCTGAGGCGGCGTGACAATAGACTGATTCAAGTCGAAAGTGAAAAGCAGGTGAAGGAGTGTATCTGAGGATGCGTGACATGACAACAGGCTGATTCAAGTCGAAAGTGAAGAGCAGGGGAGTGGGCCACTTACCCATTGACCGGGCGGATCTGAGGAAGATGGTCTGGGTAGTCCTCTTCTTCATCAGAGCCACGGCGCGAGCCAGGCACACTCTTGGCAGAAGGCTTCGGCGCCTGGCTGTACATGGCTCCGGAGAAGCGTGTGAGGCCGGGAGAGGTGATTTGGGAGCTGGGTTGGGAGGCACGGTTCGTCAAGCCAGGTGGGGAGATGGTGCTGTTGGTGGACACTCGGCTGGAGCGGGAGTAGCGGTTGCTGAATTGGCTGTCGGCGTACTCAGGAGGCGTAGTCGGCTCGCTGACAGGACCGGTCAGGCTCATGCGATGGAGGCGAGTCGAGATCGACTCGAGCTCATCTCGGCTGGCACCCATCTGGATGCTGCGCTCCTGCAATTCCAAGAGACGGAGTTGCTCTTCAGCCTTGCGCTTCTCGCGCTGGATTTCCTCCATCTGCTTATTCTTGATCTGGATCACACGAGCTCGATCAGCAGTCTGGACAGAGGAAGGATGAGTAGGATGGAGAGAGTGCTGGACAGGCAGAGATTGATTCAATAAAGCCTGAGACCACAGCATTCACTTGCACTGCATGGCCGTGTTTCATGTCCATCCAAGGCGGAAAGATGGCCAGTGAAGGATGTGAGGGTGATGGAGAACATACAGTCTGGGCACTGACGGCGCCGAACTGGCTACCAAACGGCCGTGCCATTGATATTTTACTTGAATCGGTAGTGAATCTTCTCTGTAGACTGGCTCGCGGGTCGTTGAGGGGCGGGAGGGCGGAGAAGTACGAGTCGGCGCGGCCGGGGTTGGCGCCATTGGTAAAGGAGTCGAGCTCTGGAGAGCGAATGCTGGGGAAGCGCAGCTCCTCCATGCGCTCGCTCAGGCGGTTCGAGGAGAAGGACATCTTGACACTGTGGCCCAGCAACAAGTCAGTCAGCTTAGTCGGACTCGGCGTGGGCACACACACAGTCGACGCTGAGGGGGGGGGCACTCAGCCAGGGCAGTGCTGGCTGGCAGCCGCCGGTCAGGGAGAGGAGAGAGACAGACCTGGCGGAGGATGAAGGAATGACAATGGTATCACGGTACAAAGGCTGGTCCTCACACTGGCCTGCTTCCCGCTGGTGCATGCAGTCTGGTTTGGTGTGGGGTGCAAGCTCAACCCTGCACTGGCATCCAAGACAGTCGGGATAGGGCCAGGCAGGCAGGGCTCAGGTAGTCTGACACAAGCAGGCTATAATGACAGTGGTAAAGGCAGCAATCCCATGGCAAGACAAGTGTTGGTACAAAATGAGGGGCAGCGAGATCATGCGTGAGCTGATGAAGATGTCTCGGTCGCTGTCGAGGCGAGGAGACGAGGTTGGCTGGTGAAAGTTGGGCCTCGAATTGCCCGGCTGGCTTTCGAGGCCGTGCCCAGTTGGGATTGGCGTGGGCGAGCGCCAAAAAAGCGTGCCTAAGGACGCCAAGGCATGCCCACAACAAGCCCGCACAAGCCCGCCCAAGCCCACTATTATTCCCGCCACGCAGCTGACTGTGTGCGGGCGCCGCGATGGGGGTGGTGCCGCGCTTTTGTTACCGCTTGAATTTCGGCAGGTTGAGCCAGAGTCGGCCAGGTCAGCTACTGCAGATTCCTCCGTTGGCGAGGCCAATCAGGCCAGGCCTCCGCCGCGAGCCACTCCCGATTGCTTCCCCACACGGCCACTGAGGGGCGCGGCCGAGTCGGGGGCTGGTCGATCATCGAATAGAGAAACAAGCGGTCAAGAAAGAAAGGGGCTCCACTGCAGTGGCGTGCCACTCCCCTGTCGAACCACGCCCACAGTGCGTTTTTCTGCATGCCTCAATCTCGCCAGCTTGCCAGCGTGCCAGCGGCCTGCCAGCTCGCTCAATTGCCGAGTGTGTGTGTGCGACTGCGACGTGGTAGCAGCCAGCGACTGATACATGACGGACCCCTTGACAGCTGCCAATCCACAGTGCAACATGGAGCCCATGTGGCGGCCTTTTTGGCGGCATCGAACATGCCCAGCCATGCCATGGGGAACGGGGACCCTGTCACGCTGAAATGCCGTGCATCGGCATAGTGCACATCGCCAAGTCGTGCCGATCATACCCCTCTGCAGATCAAGCCAATGTACATAGTAATATGAGGGAAGGGCCCGAGGATTGACCGTTTGTTGTGCAGGGCGGTGCCTTGCCTGCATTGTGGGCACCAGGCACCCTACGCACAGGCGAGCCAGGTGGATAGGCCTCGCCCCTCAACCCCCAAGACAGAGCTAGGAAAGCTTCTGGAAGGGCCCTGGAAGGCCCCTGGAAGGCCCCTGGAAGGCCCCTGGATCTCGATCATGATGCGCCCCCATTAAGCAACTTTAGCACCTGGGAAGGAGCTAGTGGGCCTTGACCAGCCAACAAGCGTGCGCTCGTCACGCTCTGCCGCCCTCTAACTGGCCCTGACCGAGCCGCCCCACCAACTTGGTCCAAGCGCGGCCCCAGCGTAAATCTGCTCTGGTTTCAGAAGTCATGCAGGACAGACAGACCAGCAACCAGCAGAAGGAACATCCCGCAGGGCAAGATAGTTGGAAGCTTGTCCACCTAGGATAACTTAACTCAATCAAGCAACTGTGAATTTTCAGCAATCGCCTTTCCATTGCCTCGGGCACGTTAAACACTAGCGGTGTTTGCTAGTACCAATATGGAATGGTCGTTTCTGCGCTAGAAGAGATCGATGTGTAGAGACTGTGTATACCAGGACACAGCAGTACACGTGTAGACATGACTTGGGCCTCCAGCAATAGAATATATCGTCATTCATATCCACACAGTGTTTTGTTTATGGATGCTGCATGACGAATCCGTAGACCGAGCTATTCCGGCTAGCATTCACTGTAGTGTAGTACCCGAAAGGCCATATGAGTCATATATGGAGTACGGACACGTGTAGTGCTGTATATGGCCTATTCCATATCCGTACCGCCAAAGGATTCAGTCCCAGGAGCAGATTGGCCTCCTGCCGCCAACCCCTCGCTTGCCCCCAAAAACCGCGGCGGGGCTGAAACCCTCCGGAGTTAACAGGCTCACCGCCTTCATCGTGGGACCGGCAGAATAAAAAGTTTCTTGGCATCGCTGGCACGAAGAAGTGTGGGAGAAGATCTGGCTATGCGATTTGTGCAGGGGTCGGCAAACTACATGGTTTGGCCCTTGAGATAGTGAAGCGGTGGGCCATCTGGACTATGCCTCCCAAGCGGAAGGTCGGCGGCGCTGTGGCTGCCCCGCCGCCCAAGCCGCCACCCGAGGTAAGGAAGACCCGGTGGCTGCACGACCAGCAGAAGACTGATGGGACAGTAGAAGGCAGTGCCTCGTCCACGGCCTACGAGAAAGCCTCAGTCAGCAGACCACAATGGCCAGAATGGCCAGAATGAAGACAACGCCGACCAGTCTGCCAAAGCGCAGCGAAAGAGCCATCACCAGGTCGACAGTTTCGATGCCGCCCTCAATCCCTTCTACTACGACCGCTCCCTGACCGACCCCATCGATACGGCCCGCGACAAGTGGAATCTGCTGCCAGCCTTTCTCAAAGTCAAGGGCCTCGTCAAGCAGCACATCGACTCGTTCAACCACTTTGTTGATGTTGAGTTGAAGAAGATTGTCGACTCGGACCGCATGATCACCAGCGATATCGACCCCGCCTTCTACGTCAAGTACCTTGACATCTACGTCGGCAAGCCATCACGCTATGAGGAAGAGTACTATGGCGATACCCGCTCTGGGCGCTCGGGCAACACAGTCACGCCGAACGAGTGCCGACTGCGAGACATGACCTATGCGGCGCCGATCATGGTAGACGTGCAATACCCCAAGGGCCATCAGGTCTTTGTGCGCCGGGGCATGACCATCGGCCGCCTGCCAATCATGCTGCGCAGCTCGCGCTGTGTTTTGGCTGGTCTGACCGAGGCCGAGATGTGTGTGGTGGATGAATGCCCCCTCGACCCCGGAGGCTACTTCATTGTCAATGGGTCGGAGAAGGTTATCCTGGTGCAGGAGCAGTTGAGCAAGAACCGCATCATCGTCGAGGCCGACAGCAAGAAGGAGCTGATCACCGCCTCGGTGACGTCGTCAACCCATGCCAGGAAGTCCAAGACGTATGTCTTGCTCAAGAAGGATCTGTTGTACATGAGGCACAATATTCTGAACGAGGAAATCCCGATTTGCATCATTCTGAGGGCCATGGGTGTAGCATCTGACTGGGAGATGATATCCATAGTCGCCGGCAGCGACCCGGCGCTCAAGGACAGCTTCGCCCTCAATTTCGACGAGATCATCCGTCTCGGCATCTACACCCAGCAGCAGGCGCTTGACTACATTGGTGCGCGCATCAAAATTGCGCGGAAACAGACGCCGTATGGCCAAGCGCGGCGGAACTACATCCAGGAAGCGCTCGAGGCCGTCAGCAACGTGCTTCTTGCCCATGTGCCGATTGAGAATCTCGACTTCCGCCCCAAGGCTCTCTACATTGCCCACATGGCTCGCCGAGTGCTGATGGCCAAGGAAGACCCTTCGCTGGTTGATGACAGAGACTACGTCGGCAACAAACGACTGGAGCTTGCTGGGCAGCTGCTCTCTCTTCTCTTTGAAGATCTGTTCAAGAAGTACAATTTTGATGTCAAGATGAACATGGACAAGGTGTTGAGGAAGCAGAACAAGACCGAGGTTCCCGACCCGTGCTCAGTAATGATTGGGCATGCCAACCAGATTACCCAAGGCATGAACCGAGCCATCGCGACCGGCAACTGGAGTCTGAAGCGATTCCGCATGGACCGTGCAGGCGTGACCCATCTCCTGAGCAGACTGAGTTTTATAGCCTCGCTTGGTATGATGACACGAATATCGTCGCAATTCGAGAAGACGCGGAAGGTCAGCGGCCCGCGTGCCTTGCAGCCTTCGTCCTTTGGCATGCTCTGTCCGGCCGACACACCGGAGGGAGAGGCTTGTGGTTTGGTCAAGAACCTGGCTCTCATGACGCACATCACCACCGACGATGAAGAGGCGCCGATCAAGAGGATGATCTACATGCTTGGGGCCGAAGACATTGTCACAGTCGGTGGCGCCGAGCTCTATGCGCCTGGTACCTATCTGGTCCTGCTCAACGGTACCCCGGTCGCAGTGTCGCGCTACCCATCCCATTTCCTGACCTCGTTCCGACGTCTGCGTCGATCCGGCCGCATTTCTGAATTTGTCTCCATTTTTGCCAACCACCACCACAGTACCATCCAAGTGGCCACCGACGAGGGCAGGATTTGCCGTCCGTTGATCATCGTTGAAGACAAGAAGTCCAGGGTCACGAAGCGGTACCTCAAGTCGCTTCGCCAGGGATCGATGGACTTTGACGACTTCCTGGCCCGTGGATTGGTTGAGTACCTCGACGTCAACGAAGAAAATGACAGCCACATAGCCATGTACGAGAGATTCATTGCCCCGACGACGACGCATCTGGAAATCGAGCCCTTCACCGCGCTCGGTGCTGTGGCTGGCCTCATCCCCTATCCTCATCACAACCAATCGCCCCGTAACACGTACCAGTGTGCCATGGGTAAGCAAGCTATTGGATTTATCGCCAACAACCAGTTTCTGCGCCTGGACACTCTGTTGTACCTGATGGTCTATCCTCAGAAGCCACTGGTCAAGACGAGGACGATCGAGCTGGTCAGGTACGACAAGCTTCCTGCTGGTCAGAATGCCAGCGTGGCGGTCATGTCCTTTTCCGGCTACGATATTGAGGATGCTCTGGTTCTGAACAAGGCGTCTGTAGACCGGGGTTTTGGGCGATGCCAGGTCCTGAAGAAGTTCCCGGTCAGTCTGAAGCTGTACGCCTCAGGCAGCAAAGACACGATAGCTCCGCCAGAGATGGAGAACGGGGTGGCGATCAAGGCACACGCCCTTCTCGACCTCGATGGCATTGCCAACGTCGGCGACAAGGTTCAGCAGGGAGAAGTGTACGTGAACAAGTTTGTGCCCGACAATGCAGCCTCGTCCGGACTGTCAGACAACGGGACCAGCTCGGCGCGTGCGGGCGCGATGATACCTCAGCCACAGCGCTATCGTCTGGCCGATCCGTCGTACATTGACAAAGTCATGGTCAGCGAAGTCGAGTCGGGCAATCAGCTGATCAAAGTGCAAACGCGGCAGACACGGGTGCCAGAAGTGGGAGACAAATTCTCGTCGCGCCACGGCCAAAAGGGTGTTGTTGGCATCATCATCCCACAGGCAGACATGCCCTTCTCCGACCTAGGCGTGGCGCCCGACATAATCATGAACCCGCACGGTTTCCCCTCGCGCATGACAGTGGGCAAAATGATCGAGCTGGTGTCGGGCAAGGCCGGCATTCTCAACGGCAACTTTGAGTACGGCACCGCGTTTGGCGGCAGCAAGCTGGAGGACATGAGCAGGATCCTGATCGCGCACGGCTTCAGCTACGACGGCAAGGACTACCTGACCTCGGGCATCACGGGCGAGCCCTTGCCGGCCTACGTCTTCACGGGGCCCATCTACTACCAGAAACTCAAGCACATGGTGCAGGACAAGATGCACAGCCGCGCGCGCGGGCCGCGCGCCATCCTCACGCGCCAGCCGACCGAAGGCCGCGCGCGCGATGGCGGCCTGCGTCTGGGTGAGATGGAGCGCGACTGTCTGATCGCGTACGGCGCCAGCCAGCTGATGCGCGAGCGCCTGATGCTGTCGTCGGACCAGCACGATGTCGAGATCTGCGAAAAGTGCGGCTTCACTGCCTTTGGCCGGTGGTGCCAGCGCTGCACAAAGGCCGGCGTCCCCGGCGGCGGCAATGTCGTCAAGATCACCATGCCCTATTCCTTCCATTTGCTCCAGATGGAGCTCAACAGCATGAGCATCAGCACAAAGGTGCTGGTAGAAGATGAGTTTCCTGCCGGCGGGAGGCGGTAGATGGAGAATGGGAAGCAGGAGATGGAGAATAGGAGGCGGTAGATGGAGAATAGAGAGAGCATCGCGGTCAGTGGGATTTATTTCCCTGTTGAATTATATCTAGGCTGGTCGTAAGATATTGTGTATCATCATCATCATCCATCGTGTGTGTATCTCTCTCTCTGTGTGTCTCTCTCTCTCTGTGTGTCTCTCTCTCTCTGTGTGTCTCTCTCTCTCTGTGTGTCTCTCTCTCAACCCTCAAGATGCTTGCTGACGGCAGCCGGATAGCGAGTGCCCTTGATCGGATTGCGCTTGACAATCTCATCGAGCTCCAACAGCTCCTCCTCGGTGAGCTCGACGAGCTTGGAATTCTCCAGCACACGGGCACGGGTGGTGGCGCCGGGGATGGGGATGATAGTGCCGAGTCTGACGGTGCCGCCCTGGCCATCAGGCACCTCACGGCCCGTCTGCTGGCGGACCCAGGCAATAGCAACCTGGGCCCTCGTGACGCCCTTGCGCTTGGCGAGGGCAGCAACCTCCACGACCAGCCGGTTATTCTGCGCAAGCGCGTCGTCCTGGAACTGGGGGTAGTGGCGACGGGGGTCGTGCTCGGGCAGGTCGGCGGTGGTGGCAATGAGCTTGTCGCCGCCGGCCAGGGCGCCGCGGCCGAGGGGGCTGTAGGCGACAATGGGGATGCCGAGCTTGGCGGCGGTCGCGGCGACGCCGTTGCGCAGGATGTCGGTATTCCACAGGCTGAGCTCGACTTCGACGGCCGCAATCGTGGCGGGCGCAACGGCGGCCGCCGCGCGCTCAATCGTGCTGGCGCGCACCTCGGACAGGCCAATGCCACCGATCTTGCGCTCGTCCTGGGCCAGCGTCTTGAGCACGCGCACGCTGTCCTCGACGGGAACGCGGGGGTCGACGCGGGCATTCTCAAAGATGTCGATCTTGACGTTTGTGCCGCGCAGCGTTGCGAGCACGTCGTCGACCGACCGCCGGATGTTGCCCTCCGTCGCGTTCGGCTCCAGCTTGTCCTTCTCCAGCCCGCCCTTGATGCTCAGCACAATCCGGTCCGCGTCCTCGGGGTACTTGCGAAAGTACTCGGCCAGCAGGTGGCCCGAGTGGCGGTCCGGACTGCCGTACATTTCGCCCCCGTTCTATTTGGAAATTAGTATCGAGTGGATTCGATGGATTCGATGGATTTGAATAGCAAAAAAAAGAAGAAGAAAAAGAAAATGTACACACCCAGAAGTTAGCACCGACTTCCAAAGCCGCCTTCAACGTGTCAAAGGCCTGTTCCTGGCTGGGGGGATCTTTGCGCCATGTCAGGCCCATCAAGCCAAAGCCAATGGGCCCAATTGGCTTGTCGACGAGCTTGATGCTAATGGTCTTGGATTGTCCTTGTGTGTCAGCCATTTGAATTGATTTTGTCCTCTTTTTTTTTCTCTTTATGAATCAATCAAGGATGAGAAAGGAAGAGGAGGAGGTATAGTTGAGGTTGGTATAAGTAGAGGACTATACTTGGGGTTAGCCGTTAACTCCGCTCCGATTGGGTTTGGCACTACCCCGAGTATCCGGGGATAGGAGTTTGGGCGGTCTTAAAGTGAAGACTCTTCATTGGTGGAGAGAGGAATGAGTACCTGCCTAGTTGGGATTTAGTGAACCTTAGTAATGGCTTGGCAAGTTCTGTTCTTTTCTATCATCTCTACTTGTATACTTCAGTGCAAAGGTCAGCAGCGGCAAGGTAATGCTGCGAACAGTATGGCTAGTAGATATCATTTGTTTTCTACAATATTCTGCCTAATGCAGTCATCAGATCCATTTCCATGCTCATGAGTAACTGAAATGTGTGACAATGGAATTGAAAGTCCATCTCCTTATGCTGAGCACTCACTCCTTGACAGTGATAGTCATCAGTGCAGCTATAGGACAGCCATCGGACAGCCACAGCTATAGGACAGCCATCGGACAGCCACAGCTGTCTGTCACAGCCCTCTGTCACAGCCCTCTGCCACTGCCCTTTGCCACTGCCCTCTTGCAGCCACCCTGCCTTCTCTGCCATCCACTCCCTCTTTCTCCCTCTCCTTTACTCTCCCTCAACTCCATCTCTGCCTTCATTTCTATTCTTACTTTGACATGTCATTGAATCGCAACTTTTTCATTTCCTTTTCACGTGTGCATCCACTCCAGCCGCCGTCCAGTCGCCAGAATGTTGATGTCGTTCATACAGATGTTGCCATAAGACTGCCATACGAAATCGCAGACTGTATGACAGTCGGTCGGAGTCATCACCAAATCATTAACTCCAGAAAGATGTATGGGTCGAGTTGATCACCGCCCTTGGGGGTATTCTTCATAATAGATCGATTCAGTCCCCGCCTTGTTCTCCAGTACAATGCAAGACAAATTGACAGAGCCTCAGTCGCAACGGCCATGGACCGTTGGGCAAACCAGCTTACTCGAACTGGTCTGCTTGGGCATCGGTGACGGTGTCGGACAGGTTGATGAGCAGCTGTGCAAGGCATCGTTTTGTGGCAGCATCATCACGCAACACGTTGCTGAACGTGGCGTCGCGGAGCGGCTCGGGCAGACACTGGCGGAGCGCTTGACGAGCGCGGTTGTTGTCCGAGAGTCTAGCAGGGTCAGCAAGGCGGCAATTGAGAGCGAAAAACAAGGAGCTCGGAAGAACAAAGGGGGACTGACCTCAAGAAGCATCTGACCACATGCTTGAGCAGTCTCACCGTCTGCGTCTCGACAAGTCCGGCAACCATATTGCTCAGCACCGTTCCGACAGCGTAGAAGCGCTCATACGTGGCACAGATGTAGCCCAGACCAGTGTCGTCGAGCAGGATCTTCTGCACGATGAAGATGGCGACCGTCTTGCTCAACTCACTGCCAGTCTCCATGATGCGCAAGCACAGCGGGATGATCTCGGTGGTCAGGAGAAAGGTGATGGTTGGGCTGGAGTTGCTCTGTTGGGGCTGGCCGGCCACGCCGTTGTTGCCGTTGCCGTTGTTGTTGACGCCCACCGTCGAGCTCGGCTCGTTCTTGACCAGGGCTCCAATCACACCCAGGCTGGTCAGGCGCAGATACTCAAACGGACGAGACTTGGAGGTCGTGTTGAGGAAGGGATACAGGAAGAGCGGAATATGGGCTGCATCATCGTCAGCCAAGCGGCAAGCAGAATCGAGCAAAGCAAACGGATGGTGTGGTTGCCAGGCCGAGTTACTAGTTTTCAGCAACGTGGTAATGATGTAGCAGCAGTTGATACGACAGCTCACTCACCATTCAGAAACAGGCCACGGGTCTCGTTGTGCGAGGCGACACACTGCAGCAGCGCGAGCGCATTACACACGCGGTTGCTGGCGGCCGCTGTCAGCTGGCTGGGGTTCAGCAGCGGATAGACCGAGATGATCTCCTGGAGCAGGCTGGTCATGACCCCGAAGCTGTACCACAACACCAGGGCCAGTTCGGGCACCTGCTCGCGCTTCTTGCTGAGCTCCATCAGCGCACTCTCGCGGCGCGCCGGCTCCATCAGATCGGCGACCCACTGCAGCACCCGTCTATTCTCCTCGCTCAGCTGCGAATCAGCCCCGGGCGAGCCGGCCTCGTTCATGCTCGAGAGCGATGCCATTGAGTTTTGCGCCGCCTCACCCGCCGTTGGCTGTCTGTTTGCCTGGTTGGGGCCCAAGGCGTTGGCGTGGTTGTGGTTCTGGTTTACGCTGATCCGCGAGTAGTGTTGCTGCTGCTGCTGCTGTTGCTGTTGCTGTTGCGCGGCCGCAGCTGCTGCCGCCGCCGCCGCTGCAGCTGCTTGAGCCTGGCCGAGGTTCCCGTTGCCAGCAGAGTGGTTCGCGGCCGACCATGCAGACGCGTCATGCGGGCCGTTGCCACCACCATAGTGGCCCTGCTGATTGTACATGTGTTGTGTTTGAAGCATACTGCCAGTCGACTCCCTTCGATCAGGGAGTTTTCTTTCGGGTGAAGCGGTGGAGGTGGGGAGTGAGAGAGAGAGAGAGGAGGGGGGCCGGCCACGTTATTGGAAGATCATCGCCGACGTCCGTCCGTATCCAGAGAGAGGGGGGAAGCAAGTGCACCCAGCCGTGAGGAGTGGTAACCCGGTAATGGACGGTTGATGACGGCAGAATGGGAGGGGAGAATTGGGGATTGGGGGGAAACTGGAAAGGCAAAAACCACAAGACAATACAGTAGGCGTGTGTAGAATGTGAATATAGCAGGAGCAGGGAAAACAGCAGGCGTTGGTGTGCTTTGGCTTTGGCTTTGAGGAGGGGAGGGCGACGGCGGAAGCACAAGCTCGAATCTGCTTCGCTCTTTCCGTTCAATCGTGCCCAAAGAGAGCAGGAACGCAGGAAGGCACCATTCGGCTAACCTGCCCTGTCAGAAGTGACATCCCTACCTCTTCCGCCTTTCGGCCCGAAATCTTGCGATCGATGGGCCAATGAGGATCAACTCGGCATTGATGGTGAGTGGTTTGATTGAGATATACATTTTTTCGCTCCATCTATAATATAAGCCTGTCATCAAAGCAGTAGTCTTTGACTATTTGGCCGAAAGGTTTTCCCACTGGCAGTGGTCCGGTCTGGCCTGCTCGTTCATACACTCGTTTTATATCAATCATCCAAAAAAAGAACCTCAGATCTATACATGACAGGTACGCTCAAAACCAAACAGCCATGGCGGGAGATCAGATGTCTCATCTCATAAAATTTAGTATTATTATCACCGTCTGCTGGGCGCCCTCGAGCCTGCGCGCGACCCGAGGCGTGACCGTGACCGTTGACTGCGTCGCTGCCCTCGATCGGATTCGCTCTCAACGCCTGTCACATTGTTAGTAAAAGACAAAAAGAAGAGAAGGGAAAAGAATAAAACTCACTGGTATCATAGTCGTACGAGTAGTACGAGCTGCCATAGCTGACATCGCTCTTGCTGTCTCTGCGCTCGTCATGGCGCCGCTTGAGGCCGAGCACCAGGGCGAGGGCGCCGAGGAAGGCACCGGCACCGGCCAACTTGGCGAAGCCGCTGCTCTTCTTCTTCTTCTCCTCGATGCGCGTTGTCGTCGTCGGCCGCGCGCCGAACCAGGTGCGGCCGCCGGCGGCACCGCCACTATAATGATGTCGTGACTCGTACACGTCGACTTCCTCGGTGCGGCGGCGCCTGCGGTTGTGGCCCATGCCGAAGAGGGCCAGCACGCCGTCGAGAAGGCCCTTGACGAGGCAGCAGGCGCAGAGGAGGAACAGGATGATGACGCCGGCAATGACGCCAATGACAATGCCCGCGATTGCGCCGCCGCTGAGGCCGCCGCCGCCGCTGCTGCTGGATGTCACGATCACGCCGCTGGTCCCGGTCGAGACGGGCACGCCAAAGGCCTGGGTGGTGGTGTAGACGGTGCCGGCGGTGCCGGTGCTGGTCACGGTGATGATGACATTGCTCGTCGGCCGCGCCGCTGCCGACGCTGTGTTTGTGACGATGGTCGTGACCGTGGCCCAGGTGGAGGCGAGCGTGGAAACGCCATTCACCGCGACGCACATGTTGTCCTGCTGGCACCAGTATCCGCTCTTGCAGCATGTGTTGCCGCAGGGGGTCTCGCCCAGGCTGTACTGGCAGCTGAGCGTGGTGCAGCTGTCACAGCCAGCCACAACGGTCGTCGTCGTCGCCGCCACTGCCACGAAGCTGCTCATCGTCGATGTCACGGTCGAGTAGTCGGTCTGCAGGAATGTCGTCGTCCAGAAGGTGTAGTATCCATTTTGCGCCGCCGCAGTCGTCGTCCCTCCCGAGACTACTGAAGATTCTCCGCACTGTGCTTGGTTGGAGGCGTCGGTGTAGCACACCTCGTTCGCGGCGCAACACAGCTGGCCGTAGTAGCCGCACGGGTTCGCGCATCGTTTCTCGAGCGACGGCGAGTCTGAGGATTCGAGTAGGGGCGGGATAAACGCGGCCGTGGCCTGCTGTGTCGAGACGAGGAGGGAGAGCAATGCCAGGCTGCTGGGCAGCACCCGCAGCTGGGCGAAATGCATCCTGTGTGTGTGTGTGTGTGTGTGTGTGTGCCGCTGTCGTCGCTGTCGTCGCTGTCGCCGCTGTCGCCGCCGCTGTCGCGCAGCTTTTGCCCCGCCAAGTCACTCTCAGCAAACGTCACGACAAACAGAAAAGTGAGGCCCAAAATAGCGAGTCGATCAATCTTTCAATGCGATATTCTCGCAACAGTACTTGGAAAGGGAAATGCTGGTTCAGTAGGGAAAAGAGCGTCAGTGTCAGTAGTATTAGTTGGCAGTGGTACCCAATTCCCAACCTCCGCCCAGCCACCACACTTTTGGCCCCCTTCTGCCCCCTTCTCCTTTCCACCAAATCCGAGCAGATCGATGGTGGCAGGAATTATGCGAAATCAACTATCTCAACCTAGTGCTCATGCGAGTGCATAACTTGTCATGCTTTGCCCTGCTGTCGATACCCCTCCACCTCCACTCTCGACTATGACGATGCCGAAGCCGCGGGATTTCCCCTTTTGGCACGTGTCCACCCGGACCCACTTATTGCTTCTTAGTCATCCATTGCCTAGTCACGTGGCTCATCAACCATTCAATTCATTGCCGTTAATTTACGGACCATAGTAACTTACAGGCACGACGAGGATCAGAAGCTCGCGTCCTTCCCCCTCCATCCTTCTTTATCTTCCATGTCTTCCCCTCTTTGCTTTTGTCATCCATAAGACTTCTGCTACTCGCAGCTTGTGCAACAAAGAATAAAAAGGGCCGCCGTGCCCGTTGTTCGTCACCCGTCACCCGTCACCACATCGCTCCATACGCGGTCCTTCTGCTTCGCTCGTACGCTGTCATTTGCACGCTTCCCAATACACAATTGCTCATTGCTGCCACTTGCTGCTCTGCTTGTACTCGTCAATCTTGGCCCTGCCAGTCTCATCCAAGCGCTGATAGAAGGCCTGTGCGTCGCTCAGATCCGGTCCGTATGGCCTGGCAGTAAACGGACTCCGGTACACGGTCTGCTTGACCTCATGCTTGGCCACATAGTAATCTGCAATCCGACCCCAAAAGCCCCCTTTCTGCTGCCATTGACTGTACTCATCCGGTACTGGCCGGTCGTTCATCGGATATCCCTTGAGAATCGTCAGTCGAGGCTGCGTGGCCGCAACAAGCTCTGGGTGAGGCTCGGCCATCGGTGCCTTTGGCGCCTGAAACGCTGGCTGTGGTTGAGGAATCGGCTGTGGAACCTGTGGATTGGATTTGTACAGAGGATCAAACATCGAACGACGAGGGATATAGCTGCTGACACCACTGACAACCGAAAAGGCCGAGTTGGTCATGCTGGCCGACGCCGCCCGTCTATGCTGAGCCTGCATTGGCATACCCAACGGTGTCGTCGCCATCAGATTGCCCCCTATTGGCGGGTCCGTGCTTGATCCTGGCGGGCTGATTTGTGTCGCATTGGGATTGATGAATTGCAATTGAGCAGATGAATCGTGAAGGAAAGAAGTGTCGTGATGCATGCGAGGACTTGGCAGCATGTATGAGCT
Source organism: Chaetothyriales sp. CBS 134920 (assembly GCA_003693665.1). Taxonomy (NCBI): domain Eukaryota; kingdom Fungi; phylum Ascomycota; class Eurotiomycetes; order Chaetothyriales; family Domatiomycetaceae; genus Domatiomyces; species Domatiomyces catenatus. The sequence continues at coordinate 278,673 of QQSL01000014.1, read as the reverse complement.
GGTCGGTCGGCTGCTCGGAGGCGAAGCCTTCTCCGCCTCCTTTTGTGCCTTGATCAGATCCGGGCTCTTGAACGGATAGGCTGGGTTGGAGATGCGCCGCAGTCGTTCCACCGCCGCCGACGGGGGTGCTTGACCACCAGCACCATGCATAGGATCCGTGCCACCCATTTGAGCCGACAAATGCTCGCCTGCGTGTCCGAATTGAGCTGGAAGATGCTGTCCATAGCCAGGCAACGCATGCAGGCCATTCAGGGTCGGTGACTGATGACCCAAGTGAGCGATGTGTTGCATTTGAGGGCTAGCTTGTTGCTTGAAACTCGACCTTCTTTGCAACCCCGCCGGTGCCATCCAGTCATTGCTGCATTGAGATTGTCGTGATAGTTGCTGCTCGTAGCCAGTATGCTGTTGAATTGAAGTATAGCTCTGCACAGAATCTCGCCGAGCCCGATTTTGCTGAAGCTTTCTCGAGTGTTGCGAGCCTTCCATCTGGAATTGCTTCTGTCGTTCGACCGCTTCTTGATCAACGCCAATGTTTGAAGAGTTAGCTGTTGGTGGGGCCTGCTTTCCAAACTGCTGAGCCTGTAATTGCTGCCGCTGCAGGATGCGTGCTTGCTCGTTGGCTTTGGCCTCGGCCACAAGTGACGCTTCCTTCAGTTTGGGCGTCCGGCGCTGTGACCCATCCTTGCTATGGTTCTTGCCATTCGAGTTCACCAGACTCCGCTGTCGAGCGTCAGCTATCTTTTGCATCGTCAACCCTTGTCCCGAGCTCGCCATGGTCGCATCTCGGGCAGCACTGTTGTGTCCATGCCCAACAACACTCGACGGTCGATGTGGCTGCGCCGGAGGAGCCATCATCGGTCTTGCCGGCTCAACGGACGAGAGGAAGGCCGAGGCTGGGTCGTGCACCCTGTTGTTAGGGTCGGCAGTGAAATAGGCTTTGAAGTCGGAAGAGGTTTCGCCGAGATAGATCCAGACTGACTTGGGTTTGCTAATATCAACCTTTTTCTGCGCCTTATTGAATGGCGGATCGTTTGACACAAACTCTGCCCATTCAGTCTTGGGATTTTCCGTGAATGGATCTCCCTCGCTGGGCTTCCGTTCAGCTGATTCTGGCAGTGACGCCGCCTGTGCCTGCAGTTCCTTCGGCAGGTCAAGAGCATTTGCAGAAGGCTTTTGCAGGCACGATGTCGTGCTATCGACGAACAAGATCCAAGCAGGGTCGACTTCCTTGACAATCTTCTGCTCGGGCAGAACCTTGACCACGATCGACCCTTGATCTGGATCATAGGCTGTCTCAACCACACCAGCCTCGATGTCATCCGCATAAGTTGACTGGTATTGGATGAGCTCGCCTGGTTTGAGAGTATTGAGAAAGTCAACAAACTCCTTGTTTGCCCAGCAATTGTTAGCATGGTTACACGTCGATAGCTCGCTGGTAATGCGTGTCCGCTTGACAGACCGGTGAAGGCGGCAACGCCAATCGAAGCCGATATCGCGATACTCAATGCCTTGGTGCCAGATCGCGATCTCACCCTTGTCAACCTGGACACCTGCCTGCATCGCACAGGTCGCATGGTAGGATTTGGTGCATTTGGCCGACGAGCACTGGAAGCAGGAGCCCTTCTTAAGCCGGCATTCATAGCACTTGAGCTCCAACCGGGCCTTGCTGATGCCTTCCACGTTGAACACCTTTGCCTGACCGTCCTCGATAGCGATGTAGGTTTCCGGTGTGTACATGGCACACGTGCGGTGAGCTTGTTGGCCATGCGTTGTCGGCAAGAGCTCTTCCCAAGCGAAATCGTTCGGACACAGGCAGCACGGGGGATTCTTGTTGACCTTGCGAATCTTTATGATCTTCTTGGCCTTCTTGTTCGAACCGGCGTCTTTGGGCGCTCTCTTTCTCTTGTTCGACGTGGTGGCCTTGCCACGGTCGCTTGCCGGAGGCGTTGGCAGATCCGCAGGTTGGTCATCATCTTCATCATCAGTCACCTCGACTTCTTCAAACTCGGGTGATGGCTCGCCGTTAAGCTTACGAACGAACCAGTCGACATCAATAAAGACGCTGTCTGCCTCGCACAAGCATTTCCGAGCCGTCTTACCGTACTGCAGCCAATTCTCAATAGCGAAATTGACTGACTCGGCGCAGTTGTAGCCCAGGTTGTAGCCAGAGTGATAGCCGATAGGAAATGTGATGACAAACTGGCCTTCACGATGGACTACCTTATTGACAGTTACACCAAATTTCTGCTTCAGGATGGAAGGCGACACCAGGTAAGTCTTGTGTCGTAGAAACTGATCGCAAGTTTTGGCATCCTGGCCCCAGATTGACTTCATGGCATTTTCGAATTTGGGTGCATCCTTCTGCGAGATCGAGTACCACTGCTTTGGTGCACCAAAGTGGATGTAGTTGATGCTGTACAGGTCGACGTCCTCCAAATGCCACGCAAACGTTGCTCGCCACATGCCCAGATACAGATATGCTGTGTTAACACCAGGAATTGGCTGGCCGAGAAGATCAAGCAAATTGGGCAGCTTAGCCACGTTCCAGCAGGTCGTGTCATCGTCAAAGAGCGAGCCCGGCATGTCGGCAGCATACATCGGGTTGCTGAAACTCAGCGATTTCCAATATTTGTCCTCGAGTTCATCGCAGCGCTCGGCAGTCCATTGATCATTGTCGTACACTCGATAGTCGAAGCCAGCAAATGCTGCCTCGTCAATCTCCCCAGCCGTGGAATGGGAGTTATGAAGTCGTCGTGCGGCCACCGAAGTCTCGGACCCTTTGGCATCTTTCTTGCCTGACGTCCTGGGAGCGGCCCGGCCCTTGGGCTTTGGTGTCGATTTGCGACCCGACTTGCCTTTGGCAGGGAGAGGGGCAGGGGTGCCATCGTTCTCCTGCTCCTCGTCCTCGTCTTTCGGGCACGCCGCCGGCTTCACGTCGGGACTCGTCGGGGTGGGGGGAGCGAGCAGGCTCGAGTCAGGCTCGACGGGCTCAGTCTTGACTTTGGTCTTGGCCTGCTTTCCGGCACGTCTGGCAGTGGCCGAAGCACCCGGCGTTCCTTCCTTCTTGGCCCGGGAGGAGCCCCGACCCAGTAGCTTGTCGGCATTCAGTCGCTTCTCTCCCCGCCGAGCCGGCGGCTGGTTCTCGGTCTGCTCGCAGATGGCCTTCCACTGAGGAAGGTTGTAGGACCGCATCTTCTCCATGTTACGCTGGGTGTAGATGCCTTGGGCACCATGAAACTCTTGGGTGATGGGGTTCTTGATCTTGATATTCTTGACCATTTCATCGAGTGGCTTGCGTTGTTGTTTCCTGAACCATATTAATATCAGTCACTTGGACTTGGACGCCGATGCTTCGGGCCGAACAACGGAATCCGAGGGCGGCGACATACCACTCTTCCGGCGGGTCAATGAGAACAATACCATGCTGCATCCCATAGGGATCGACGCCACGGACATACTTCTCAAAGTCTCGGAATTCTTCCATGGTCTAGCCATCAGTCAGTAAGGCTGATCCGGCACAAGGCGGACGTTGCAGGCAGTGACTCACCGGTGTAAATATGGGCACGCCATTCTCATAACGATCGGGCTTGATTTCGGTGTGTTGTTCAGCCTCTGCGCCCGCCCGCGCAGCGTCCTCAAATCTCAGCCGGTTCCCTTCGTCGTCGTCGAGGAGGTCGTCGCCGATATCGGAGAGCGACGAACTCGAGGCTGCGTCATCATCCTTGTGGCTGCGGCTGGCCTCGTCGGTGCTCGGCGGCGTATGGACTTGGGGAGGAGGGGAATGGGAGGGCAGCATCTTGTCTTGGTCCATGAGAGTAGCACCGACCCCAAGGGGATCGGCCACTGCCGCTGCCATGGTGGCAAGGGGCGAGGGGCGAGGGGCGAGTGTCACAGGGCGTCAGCAGGGGGGGCAAAGGTGGCAACGAGGGAAAATAAGAGACGGCGGCGCAATTGTCAGGAACAATATGGCAAGCACCCTCGCCAGTGCAGTGCTGACGGCGGTGACTTGCTGCGACACTTGGTCGTCTGTGTCCGTGCGTTGCCGTAGTGTGGTGTGACGGGCAGGACCGGTTGAGGTTCTCGAGTCCTCGCCAAGCCTGGCTAAGCCTGTTCTGGACATGAACCTTCCCGAAATTGTGGGGCCGCTCCCACCAGAAGCAGGGAAGGCAGTTGCCATACAGAGCTGGTTTGCAAGGCAGCAGCAACGGTGGAGTGAGGGGTAAAGCAAGGACGCTGGCTATTCAAGAGAAATAAAGAAGTTCATCTTCAGCACACCATGGCCTCGATGGTATGCCCCTCCTCGTATCTGCTATAGACGATCTACAGGGGATGTGGCGTAGGCGTGGGTCCGCGCCGACCACCTGCTCATGCAAGGAACGTGTGGCCGCCGCCGCCACCATGCATTGATCATCAGCAACCTTCGCCGACCGACATTTGGTCGGCTGCAATACGTCTCCTCCTCTTCGACGCACCGCATCGTCGCAGCCGGCAGGGCAAAGAACAGGCTTGACGATCGCGATCGTGATCTTCGGAATCTACCATTCCCCGCGTTCCCGCCACGCGGCCCCAGTCCGTACCGCCGCTTCGCTCCCCCCGCAAATGCCATGGGCGTGCAGATCCAAAGAACAGGTACCAGGCTAGCTAATACTCGGTCAGTGCTAACCTCTTGCCCACCGTGGTTCTCCGCTGCGAGATTGGTTCTGCCGTTTGGTTGTCTCTCTCCCTGTTCTTCAGGGCCTGCAAAAGCATGCCTGAGTCGAAGAAGCCATCTGTCAAACAGGTTAGCATCGTCGTTGCCACTGCGAGGACAAACGGGGTTGGACTTACAGCCGCCCAAGCCATCGTCGTCCACATCATTTGTATCGATGCTCATCGGCGTTCGTACGCCCCTCGTTTCGCCATCAATTTTGACAGAGTCTGCTTTGATCAATCTGCCTCGCGCTTTCTGATTACTGTCTCTGCCTGCGTATTCAACCTCTCGTGCCCTTGTTGCTTTTGCACCTGGGCCGTCTCTGGGCCTGGTTGCTTTGAGCAAGCGGCGGATTTCGAGCAAATATGACTCAATGCTGTCGATAAATCGCTTGGTCTGCCGGTGCTTGCTGCTCGCGCACACTGAGATGGAGTCATCCTTGATAATATAGCCAATGCCAAAGCCGTCGCCCGACACAGGGCCAAATCCAAAATGGCGCAGGGATGTGTTCCCACAGTTGGACGTGCTAAGCACTGTGTTGTTCATCTTCTCCCAGCCAGGATCGCTAAACAGGACAGGCATCTGATTCAAGGCTGGTAGGTTGGATGATCGACTATTGTCTGTCCCAGCTCTTGAGCCTGGTCGAGGGGATCCCAAGCCGTCTTGGGCTTGTGAACGTCCGGGGTCGGTCGGGTCGGCCGGGCTAGAGTATCCGTTCGAGCTGAAGGCTGTCATACTCTCGACCTCTGCTCCCTCCTCGGTGACTTTTCGTTGCCAGACGCAGTACAAGGCATACATATGGCGATCAAAGCCTTGGCCCTTGCTGCAGTCTCGCGTGATGGCCGAGTGCTTCTGCGCTGCAGCCCTAAGTGCATCAACCTTTGCCTGTGCGGGATTATCAGCCCAGAAGGTCTTGACAAAATCGCTGCTCTCCTTGGTCACGGATCTGACGGCTTCGGTGCGACCGTGGAGGAAGACCTTGGTCATCGCAGGCTCGTACGTGTTCTCTACGCGACCCCAGAGCCCATAATAGGCGGCCTGGAACGCCATCTGGACAAATGCATCGGGCGAGAAGCCCATGGAGGTAATGAAGCTCTTGCCGTACCCCTTGAACTCCAGCGTCTGGAACTCGTTCTGATGGATCAGATCGGCCAGGCGGGTTTCCGCAAAGCGCAGAGCAATCTGCAGCTCTGGGATCATGTCCCACTCAAGCTTATGGGGCGTGGTGCTGACCTGGCCAAAGCTCTGGGGATCTCTCTTGCTTGGGTCAGGGCTGTTGCTGGTCCACAAGCTCGGGGCCTGGCCATTGATTGACCTGGCAAATCGCAAGATTGTGTCGGTGTAGACGTCGCTAGCAAAGCGAAGCACGGTATGGCCGTCAACACCAGTGTGTTCAAAGTTGATACCAGCACTGCCATTCTTGCACACAATAATCTGCAACTTATCATACCACCGGTTTGTACAGGTACCAACTTGAACACCCTTGATCACTTCATTGGTGCCACACAGCATGTTACCGCACAGCTCAGACACGTCAGTTGGCTCTGTGTAGTCCAAACAGACAACGAATAGGGCAGTGTCGACGATGTTCAGGCACTCGGCATTGTTGGACCCCTCCTCTCTCATCAGCAAATCTCTTAACCCAGACCAGATTTTGCGGTTTTCGGTGCTGAGCACGCCGATAGCCCCCCTAGCAGCCTCCTGGATTGGCGTTTGTCCCGCGTCATCGACAATCGCCTGCAGGTTCAGGGCAAGGTCTTTTTCGCTCATGATCAAGTCGTTATTCTCGTCCAGGGCATCAAACCAGTAGAACTGTCCTCGGCTCATGACTACAATGTGCTTAGAGTCCGAGTCCTGTCCGATCACACACCCATTCTCCGTGGGCACCCTGGCAGTACCGAACATTTTGGAGTACTGATACATGTCCAGAGGTACACCCCGAACCGTGTCCGGAGGCAGCTCCTCCTTCCGCACGGCTCTGACGAAGCACAGTGAGGAGATGACGAGTGAGGCCGCTCTAGTGACTTGATTATTCCTTGCAGGCGTCGGATCATCTTCCAGCAAGAAGAAGGGGTTGAGGTTGAGCACGACCGGATTGTCGTAGTTGAGATATGAATCATACCAGAACTGCTCGATGTAACTAGTCTTGTTGGAAGCGTATCGCTTCAGTTTCTCCTGCAATTCGAGTCCGTCATGGTGCAGAAAGTCTCTCACAGCAGCCTTGGTCTCTTCATGCTCACGCGTCGACTGGAGCGGAGCCAGTGCATCGAGGTACTTCTTCATCGTAGACTCGAGCTCAGGGATGGGCAGCTTGGGCAGTTTATCCTGTGAAGCATATGTGATGCCTCCCTTGCGCTTTTCCTCCTGAACCTTCCCGCTTTGGGGGGACTGGGCGCCCTTGGGGTCACCCATGATGGTGTGTCCGTTGGGCGTCACCACTGCATTCAATGTCTCATCGATGGACTTGGGTCTAGCAAAAAATCGCGTACGGGCAACTGTAGAAGAGGCCATGGTCAATCAATGCTTGGATCAGGAAAGAATGGCGGAGACGAGGGTGGGGATGTTGAGCAGACGGAGGGCGGTGCGGAAGAAGTAATGGCAATCATGCAGGTAGTAGGACGGCATTGGGACTTGTCAGCAACAGATGGGTAGAACTCTGGTACTGCTGGGAGAGGGAGGAGAGACAGAGAGTGAGAAGGGGCTCAGTAGGGAGATGTGCACTCCAGCTGCTTCGGTCAATGCAGTCGATTCGGTCGTGATAAGAATAATCATGCCACCACTGGACTACATGGTTTGCCACCTACCAGTTACCTACCATCTGTCCGGAGTGAGGGGCGATGTGGAGAGGCAGCCAGGCAGATGAATAATCAGACACAGCCAGTGGGCCTTGCAAGGTGTTGCCATCTGCCAGTGTATGACGAGTACGGAGCCCATAGAGCTTGGGAAAGCCGAGTATGAGCTTGAGGGGCAGAGGAGCTAGCCAGGCGAAAGGCTGCCCATTGCGGAGGGGGCGAGAATGGAGCGGGTTCGGGGGAAGGGAAGAGGAAGGAGAACGTACCAATGCTGGATTGGCGACGGCCAAGGCACACGAAAATCAGACAGACAGAGAGACGCGGGGTGGGCGATGGGGCGATGGAGCGATGGAGCACGACCGCGAGTCTTACGAGACGAGTTCATATACCAAGCCAGCCAGAGCTGGTGTGACCTGTTCTTGCCTTCATCCAAATCTGTGTCTCTGCGAGGCAGGCATGACGTAGCACGCGAATTGGAGGGCATTAATAATACGCAGTAGCGAGTTGGGCGTGATCATGGAGATTGCGGCCTCCGCACACGACTCTATCGCTTAATCAGCCACTCGGAGCATTGCTCTCTCAGCTGACATATCACGAGGATCAGAGACTAGAGACTGTTGACTGAACTCAATGGTATCTTCATTCTACTGTACTGTGTACTCGTAGATAGCTCATCGCTGTCGCTGTCTGATCCGAGCAAGATCTGACTCTCTCTCTTTCTCCAAACTCAAACAATGCAGGCCGTCTCAACCATGTCTCAGTCCGACGGGGTAATCACGACGTTGGCCAGATTTCCTGGTCTATTGACTTTCTCGGCAAAATTGCCCACGATATTACCTGGGGGATAATAGTTGCAGACAGTGAACTGTTGACCAACACCAGATGCAACATTGGCAAGGCCAGTGGCAGAGCAGTCGGTGGTCCAACAGCCAACATCCGTCGTGTCGCTCCATACAATCTGTGTGTAGTGGCCCCAGCTCTCAAACGTGGTCATGTCAGGCTCGTTGCCGTACGGGCCAGGGTACAACTCAATCTCGTCGTTGTACATGGCATCTCCAACCATTGCTGCAACGTTCTGCGCCGCGAACCCGGCTCCGATATTCTGGCCATAGATGCCGTCCCCAGCTTTGCTACTATGGCCATAGTAGCACGTCTCAGAGATCTGTTTGGCCGTCTGTTCCATCGTGGTGTTCCACTTGAGATTGACCACCGAGTGATTAGCGCGATGAATGTTGTGGGCATCTATGATTGGCTTGGCATAGCTGTAGGAAGCTGGCTGATCGCCCTGCCATGTCTCGTCGACTGCCCAGTCCCACGCGGCGGTGACCGCGGCGGTGGCCGGGGCAGAGCTTGGGGAGTCGGTGGTGGCTGGGACGGTGGATGTTGGTTCGGGCTGTTCAGTGGTGGTTGGCTGGGTGCTTGTCTGCTCAGTGGTTGTTGGCTGGGTGCTCGTCGGCTCAGAGCTGGTCAACTCGGCACTTGTTGCGGTTGATACGACGGTGACAGTCTGAGTGACCACAGTCACGGTCCAGCTAACCTGGGGACCGTAGCCAGGTGGGTTTCCAAATCCGAATGGGCTTCCTGGACCATGCGGGGCGGCTGTGGATGAGTCCGAGTCAGCACGTTACTTCCAGCCTTGGGAGGTCCTCTCTGCTTACCTGAGCGTCTAAGGCCTGCCTTGCTCCACCAGCCCTTGACGACGTGTCCACCCCACTCAATGAGGTTTGGACCGGTCGATGCCTCCTTGGTGGTCTCTCCAGCGGTGTCTCGTACCTTCAATGGACCAGCCAAAGCCAGTGGTGCTGCAAAGGCAGCGATAATGAGACCAGCTCTCATTTTGAATGGACTACTCTGGTAAGGAGATCCAAGTGTGCAACAAGGGTCGTGAAGCAGGAACCTTGGTGGACGCGACTTCTTGCTCTGGCGGTGGCAGCTTCCTTGGAGAGCCTGGGTCTGATCCTGAGCCTGAGCCTGTCTGTGGTTGGCAAGGGCCATGAGGTTAGAGAATGCTCGATCATATCCAAGGCATCAACGGGCTTACCGAGGCAGGATATGCGTGGGCTCAAGCAACAAGAGGTCAACTGGGAGGGGCACGCGTCAAAGGGTCGATCACAACAGAAGTTGGGTCCGAAAGGAGAGTGGTTGGCAAGTTCTGATCTGATCCTCGACTGGAAGAGGAATCGAATGAAGAAAGGAGCGACGGGCGGACAATGAAATAGAGAATGACAGTTCGAAGGTCCGGAGAGCTTGGAAGACAAAGATTCAAATGTCCAAAGAGGTTGACAATCAAGGGCGAGGAGAGGAGGAGACGGACGTGCAAATCCAATTTCTCATAGCAACGGTTGCGCGCGGGGCAGGTGCAGTGAATGCATCGTGCCTGCCCAGTGGAAATGAAATATTGTCTGATACCAGCATTCCATGCAGGTGCGTCTGACCCTGCAATTTTTTTGCTGCCTGCCTCTTTCGTCTTGCCTTGAGAAGTCATCCTCAAGCTCATGAGGGACAGGATGAGCAACTTTGCAGGAGGGAATGCTGAGTGTGATTGGGTTGAGCGAACATCTCGCCATGCCTACAGCTGGTGTAGACTTTGTCGAGTCGCCCTGAGCATGACGAGGGCTAGACTCTATTGTTGACTGAGCCAGGTGCAATTCCTGCTCTACAATGTGATGACAAAGGATGGCAAGCTTCCCAAGCTCTCAAGCTTTTGCTCCATGGCTTTCAGTCCTAGCTTTTGCGTTGGCAATCTGAGTTTGCGGTCAAGAATGTCCGTTCAGGCACGCAAGAATATACACTTTTGCACCAGGATGCACACTGCACACAGCACACACAGGACGCACGCAGCAGCAGCAGCACGCGCAGCAACTACAGACAGGTCACAGATATGCAAGGTCTTTCCGGACCAACCGAGGCATGCCAACCCCAGGCCACGGACATCTGAAACTTGTATTGTATGAGCAGTGAACCCCTTGCGATAGAGTCATTCACTCATCTGGCCCCCATTATTGGCTCCTTGCTTGGTGTGGCCGAGGATCAGCGAGGCACGAACACAGACAGACAGACACAGACAGACAGACACAGACGGTAAAGCATCTCGTACAGCATCAGCCTTTCGAACGGCCCGGCCTGCTGACCCATCAACACACCGTTACATCCTGAGAATTGGTAACTTGGAAGCTAATTTCTTCCCAGTTCCCAGTTCCCAGTTCCTCAATTAGTCCGTTGCCTGTTCCTGATAAAGAATAGATGATAAACAAAGGTCCAGACAAGGGCGGTGGTCGATAGAGAGAGGATAAGGAGGAGGAGGAGGAGGAGGAGGAGGAGGAGGAGGAGGAGGGACAGGGCAGTTGCCAGTCAGCAAGATCTCGGTACATTTTTGACCTCGTTGCCACAAACACCGCAGGCCAGGTCAGGCCAGGCGAGATGACTGATGGCTGAGATATTTTTACAGCTTCGCCCTGACGAACCCCGGCGCAAAGGTTGTTTGGCCCTCGCCAATCGCCTCCACGATGCTATCCACTGTCTCCAGAATCCACCTGATCCCCTCATCGCTGGCCAACCAGTTGCCGCCCTCCACATCATCCTCCGCCGTGCCGTCTTCATACGCCTTCCTCAACCCGAAAACATGGCTGATCACCTGCGGTCCCACACCCGTCTGGGCTCTAAGACAGGCGATGGCGACCAAACTGGTCAACACCCTCCCTACAGGTGCCGGAACATTGGGGTCAGGGTTGGACAGCAGGGTGCCGTAATGGGCACTCAGTATATGCACAGGCAGGTTGGGATGTGACTGGCCCAGCTTGTCAAACAGCTTGTTCTCAAACGGCCGGTATATCGAGTCCCATAACTTGCGCCCTCGGGCGACAATATCATCCGCGTTCGCGTTTGACAACTGCCTGGTTGGCGTGTCAGACAGTTGCGCCTGCACTTCTTTCGGCAGCCCGTCCTTGAAGGCACCCAAGCAGTTGATCGTGCGTGGAATGCCATTGAAGGAGATGCACTTCAGTCCAACCTCTCGCATTAGCTCGGCAGCCTGCACTGGCGTAATTGACGGCTGCTGGCTGGCTAGTGCGTGAAGCTGCAATAGCGACGCAGGCGAGTTCAGTGTCATTGTAGCCGCCGTCGAGATGGTCAGCCAAGCGGGGACCCCGACTTTGTGTTCGGAAGCCGAGTCGGCTATTCGCTGATAGATCGACTTAATGTTGGCAGGTGCCTTGACGGTGCCTGGCCGCGCGTACGCGGCATTGATCAGGGCTTTGAGTCCATCAGAGAGTTTAGACATAGCTGTGGGAGAGGGAGAGAGGTGAGGCCAGGGCAGAGCGCACCGGCCACCCGGTGAGTCAGGGGCTGATATCTTGGTGTAAATAGCAGTTACCAAGGTCACATCGATCTGGTCAATCTGCCGATTGCACTTGGCGCTCTTCAGGCCGTCTGATACACAGGAGGTGGTGAGACTTCTTGGAGCCAACCCAAGGTAGAAGCTCGGGATCGGTCTCGGTATCTCGGACCAGCGGCACCGATTCCGCACGCGCAGGTGCGACTGCCCAACTGCGTAACTGCTTCTCTACCACCTCGCAAAATCGGCATAATTGCCTTTGGAGTTCTTCTATTTCCAGGCACAAAAAGGAGATTCTACCAGCGGCATGTAAGGCTAATCTTCCCCACCACAAAGACAGAACAGAGGGAGCAGATAAGACAGGAGAAGCCTATTACTATTATCATCTCGAGAGCAGATGGCGCACGACTCTTGATTCAAATGCTACCTCTTCGAACTCAGCCTATTGTCCCTCGGCCAGCTTTCGAGCCTGCTCCGGGGTGATGCGCTGCCCAGTCTTGTCGAAGTGCCTGGAAGCAATGACCATCCATTTCTGCTTGTCGTACTTATCAGCCAGGCTCTTGACGTTGCTACCGCTGCTCGGTGTTGCGGCAGAAGCCTTTTCATCCTGCGACAGCGTCAGAAGTGACCGCACTAGGGGAGCCTGCAGCCTGGCCTACCTTATTCTTCTGAGTCTGGCTCTGGTCCTGCTTCGCCTCTGCTTGCCGAGGTTGAATATCGACCTTGTCCGTCTTGGGTCTGTTGTCGGCCGCTTTCGTCTTGTTCTCTTCTGGCTTCTTGGTATCCCCATGGGTGGTAGCGAGCTTGGCCTTGAGCACTTTGTACCGCTCATTGATCTCATTCTTGCATCGTTTGCCACCTAGCTCCTCGGCAATCTTGGTCCATGGAATAGCAGGAAGCTCGGCCTTCATTCGAAGGATGATCTCATCTTCTTTCTGTGTGAACACTGCCGCTGGAGCAGTCTGGTTGTTGGCTGGTACTGGAGGAGTCTCGTTGGCTGGCTGCTCTCCGCCGCTGCCGCTACCGCTGTTGCTATTGCCTTCCTTATTGATGGGCTTATCCTTCTTCGCTTGTTTGTTGACCGCACTGTTGTTGTTGTTGTTGTTGTCTTTGTTGTGGACACACTCATGCTTCGCATCCTGAGACTTTGGCTTCTCTTGCTGCGGCGAGCCATGAGGCTTGCCGCAACACATACACTATCCTGAATCAGTTGACCGAGCTGGAAAGCAAGACTTTTACCTGCCAGGATTGGACTTACCTTGAAGGCTGATGAACTCACAGCACCGTCCTTCTTCCGTTTCGGAGGCGGACCGCTATGGAAGACATCCCAGAAGCTCACCTTGACGGGAACAGTCTCACCGTTCTTCTTCTTCTTGTAGACTGTGAAGACCATGATTCGGCTCGCTCAGAAGGCCGTCTCGAGTCTACAGCAAGATGATCGGAAACGAGAACACTGAAAGGGCACCATGGCAACTCGAAAGGCAGAGACAACTACTTCACTGTCGGGCAACCCCGCCGGTGTCGGCATATTACTGCAATTGACTTGACATGTTCAGGCAGTGGATGGTCGAGGTGAGGATATTCGAGTAGTTGTAGTGATTCATCCATCACGCGTGATTTGACCTGAATCGGTGTTTATCCGTAGAAACGAGCTGTGGCGATATACCCAGGTTACTACTGAGAAGCTGGCATTGCGATCGAGTTACTGGTTGCGTGTGTGTTTAATCGTTGGGCGTGAATTGCCTTGACGCCTAATTGGTTCAAGTTGGAGCACAGCGGTTAATTGGGCGTTTAATATATAAATGAGCGAGGTCCAATGTGATGCCCACTTGATCCCTTGCCTTGATCCCTTCCTGTGCCACGCCCCCCAATGGCATCCTCTCCGACCTCCAGTTTACCAGACTCCGAGAGCGAATGGCGTTTTCACGGGACTGATTACCCAAGTGAATGGATTGAGTCATACCGCCCTGGCCGGTTTCATCCCGTCAATCTAGGTGACTCTTTCAAAGATTGGCAGTATAAAGTGATACGAAAGCTGGGCTATGGCTCATTCTCGACCGTTTGGCAGGCAAGAGATACGTTGTAGGTTATGAAAGCCAAGCCAAGACACTTTGGTGACTCTGTGGGCTGATATAATGTGCCTGCAGGAACGCACGCTATGTGGCGTTGAAAGTGACGGATGCAAAAGTATCCATCAACACCAAAACTGAAGTCTCAATCCTGGAACATATCGAAGCGTGCCGATCAAACGATTTGCTCGCCCAGCATGTTCTAGAGAATCTCGACATATTCCATCACTCAGGTCCCAATGGAACACACCTCTGCGTAGTATCCGAGCCCATGGGACCCTCGATTACTTCTTTAGCAGATGAGCTTCTCCCGTTTGAGGAGTGGAAGGCCGCCACTGATATCCGCTATCCCAAGGACACGGCCAAGTTGATTCTGAAGCACACACTTGGTGGACTTCAGTTCCTGCATGAGAATGGCATAGTTCACGCTGATCTGCAACCTGGAAATCTCCTTCCCATCATTGGGGATATTAGTTCTGTCAGCGAACAGGAGTTACAGCAAGATCTGTCCGGCGAGGGGAGGAATCCAGCACCAGAACCAGTCAGAAGACTCGATGGTTTACCAGATAAATGGGCCCCGCAGTACCTTTTTCTAGGTCAGTCGCTGGTGAAATATACAAAAGTTGGCCCGGAAATGCGAGTTAAGATTTCTGATTTTGGTGCCGGTGAGTGCTCCCATCTAAAGGAGATCACATAACCAACCTGAGAATAGCATTTTGGGCAGATGCACCTCCAAAGTCAACCCCAACCCCATTGGCACTCAGATGCCCAGAACTGATTTTCGGCGACAAGATTGACTCGAGCATTGATATCTGGAGTTTTGGCTGTCTCGCCTTCGAACTCCTATCCGGGGTTACACTATTCTCCGTCATGACCTTATTCGAAGACGAGCAAGCACAAACCGATGACGATCATTTGCTCCAAATGAATGATCTGTTGGAGCCGCTTCCAGACGCCTGGCTGCAAGGGAAATGGCCACGAGCAGGATTGTACTTTGGCCCTAATAGGGAGCGACTTGGTCCATGTGTTGACGGTCAAGACGGTCCTCTGGTTGATGAGCCTCTGGAGGTGCGATTCAAAGAAAGCAAGCGGGATGAGATCGATGATGAAGAGGCAAGTGTCATCACCTCGATGATCCGGAGTATTCTAAAGTATGAGCCGTCACAACGACCGACGGCAAAGGAGCTATTACAGCATCCTTGGTTTCAGGAATGACCATCAGTGTAAAGCTTCAGTTCGGAATTTTAACTGCGGTTCCTTTGCCAAGACCCAAAGAATAGTCACGTGAACTGCGCCCAACTTCATCCTGAAGTCAGGGATAATAAGGGACAGATTGGACTTTGAATCACCCTTTGCATCAGCGACACCGCGCCCTCCCTCGCATCTCCCAACCACCGTGCTCGAAAATGAGGTTATTGACAGTGGCGGCCCTGGCGGCCACGCTGTGGACAGGGGCAGTTCAGGGGCACAACATCCTACTGAAGGCACATTCAAGAGAGTGTTTCCACGAGGAATTGCACAAGGACGACAAGATGACGGTCACATTCCAAGTGGGTGATCGCGAATCTGGCGGTGCCGGCAATCTTGATATCGATTTCTTCGTACGGTTTACAATGTGCCCCGGTGCAATAACACAAACACTCACACACCCTCGCAGATTCAAGACCCGCTATCCCGATACGAGACGCATCAGAGGACGGTGTCATCGGGCGACTACTCGTTCGAGGCCAAGGCTGATGGCAAATACACATACTGCTTCAGCAACGAGCAATGGTCGGCCAACAGCAAGGAGGTGTCGTTCAATGTGCACGGCATAGTCTATGTTCCCGAGTCTGACACGCCGTCGGACCCCCTGGAAGCAGAAGGTAAGATAAGGTCGGCGTCTGACATATTTGGAGGTGCATGCTGATTCATGTTGTTTGTCCAGTGCGAAAACTGTCGGAACTCCTCTCGCAAGTCAAGGATGAACAGGCCTACATCGTCGTCCGAGAACGAACCCATCGCAACACGGCCGAAAGCACGAATTCTCGCGTCAAGTGGTGGTCCATTTTCCAGCTAGGTGTGCTAGTTGGCGAGGGCATCTTCCAGGTCTGGTGGCTGAAACGGTTTTTCGAGGTCAAGCGCGTGGTATGAGCCAACAGGACACGGCGTTACAGGACTGTAAGATTTGCCAGCGAGCAACTGCCTTGCCGCCAAGGTGATACCATTGACGGTAGACTAAATCAGTCTAGGCAATACTGGGCTTTATCCGACCTCTTCAGTTACTATACTGTGGGCAGTGTATTAAACATCAATATTGCCTCCCCACTTTGTATTAAGCTACTGTGAACCTGCGAGCGCAAGGCGGTCAGTGACCATGCTTGCTCCCTCACATTGACACTAGAAAATAGGCATCACTATCACTGGGGCTTGTCCTGGCGTAATTTACAACAGTTATTCAACATCAATTACTTCTTTGATGCCTTCTCTTAGTAACAAAATTAGTCATCCATTTCTGTGCTGATCCTGCTGAACAGTATCACAATAAGACCCAGGTGTACGAGCAATTACAGAGTGGACGGAGGTAAGCTGCATAGTATCCATTGTACTAATCAGCCCATGGGACCACGAAATGACCGCGAAATGGACCACGAAATGGGCTTCGGCAGGTCTATTGCGCCTGAGCTGTGTAGAATATGTTGTTTATGGCATCTTCCTAGATCTAAGGGTAAGGGAAACGCTCCACTGTTTCGGTCTAGCCGCTCTTGGCCTCGGAAAGAAGCTCGCTCGGCTCGGGTAGGTTCATGACTTGCACGGGCTTATGCATGAGCTGTGCTGAGAAGGCCTGGGACAGACCCGAGGACTTGGCCACCGAAACTGGGCTGTGCAGAGGCGAGGTTGTCGAGAATCAGCCTGTTCCTATAGTATGCTAACTTTGCCATGCTGACTGCCCTGGTTGCTAGTACGACCAGGACGCGGACGAGGAGGATTTGGCCTCGAGTGAATGATGATAGTATGAAACGCAACAACGAAAAGAGTGTCCAACATAGACGAATGCATTAGTACCAGCCTAGGACTGAACACCCGTGTAAGGGTGCTCTTAGTCACGCCATCTGTCTCAAGATTCCAGGCTGGCTGGCCACCTGCATGAGCTGAGTCCGAATGCGTGAAGAGGAGTCGGCACAGGGAGATGAGTCCGCGGCAGAGACGAGAGAGGTGAAGGCACCCCCAATCTTTCAACTTTTATCCTACTCACACCCACCCAGGCACAATGTCCACCATCAACTTTCTTGGAGACTTCTGTCTCACCTGCGGCCGCTGACCGAGGAGCAGGACTATTGCCTATACTGATGTCGAATTAGGAAATCTTTCCTATTACAGCAGAGTCGCAGGCAGTAAACTGGAGAAGTGGCTGCTTTAAACTTTGATGCCATATACGTGTTCTGTCGGATGGGCGAATTAGGAAATCTTTCCTATTACAGCATTGAAGCGGCTGCTTTTAACTCGGTGCCATCCTTGAGATTACCGAACCTTAATTTAGTGTCGACCTAATGTCAATTCCCTGCTAGCGTGGCTGCGCTAGTCTAAATGGGATTTTCTACGGGCCGTCCACTTGATCTCTTACAAGCCACATTTCTCTCTTGACACTATCACATCACAAGATGACAGAACGGTAAGCAGAGGTACGTTGCCAAGTCGATGTGGGCGGGTAGGGACCCCTTCTGTACACAGTACATGCCCAGTCTGCGACAGCCTACTCCCTGCTTCTGAGGGCCACAAGAATGGCACCGCGATTCGAGGCGCCGAATGGCCAATCTGGAAATTGTCACGTTCGTTTGGACTTAACCATTCGGGAAAAGTTAACGAATAATACGAGGGGGTCCAACGGCTCGGCCCACAGATACCATACAATGGTAATTTTGGTTTCAGATCACCTTGTACTCTGTACGCACCCCTTTCAACTCGAAGCGAGCACGGAAAGTTGTTGGTCCGAGGGAATCGTACTTCTACTTTCTCGTCCCTCTTCACCAGGGCTCCCGTTCGCACAGCTGCGCCCCCTCCCCAGCGACTTGGACTTGGACTCTTGTGTGCTGTGGTCATGGGACTTGCCTGGTCCAAGGGCGAAAGCGCCGTAGACAAGGTGGAATCGGCGGCAAACTCGGCTACATCAGCTGACTCAGCAGAGAAGGAGAAGGAGACGGTTGAGACCTCTCAACCTGCGGTTAGATCTGCAGAGGAAATCCAGCCGGAGATTGATTCCGCAGCTCATGAGGTGCCGATAGAGAAGGAGAAGGAGAAGGAGAAGGAGAAGGAGAAGGAGAAGGAGGAGGAGAAGGAGAAGGAGAAGGAGAAGGAGAAGGAGACGGTGGTTGAAAGAAGCGCGTCGGTGGCTACAGAGTCGTCAGCAGGAGAGCCAGGGGAAGACGACGAATCAAAGTACCCCAGCCAGTGGGCTCTTTACCTCCTGACCTTTGGTCTGTTCCTGTCGACGTTTGTGGTCGCGCTCGACAACACCATCATCGCAACTGCGATCCCAGAAATCACCACGGTCTTCGACTCCCTGAACGATGTGGGCTGGTATGGCTCGGCGTATATGCTGACAACGACCTCTCTGCAGCCGTCATTCGGCAAGGTGTACACCTACTTCAACATCAAATGGACATATATCTCGTCTCTGATCATCTTCGAGGTCGGATCCGTGCTTTGTGGCGCCGCGGTCAACTCGACAATGCTGATTATCGGACGTGCTGTTGCTGGTATAGGTGCCTCCGCTCTCTTCTCCGGCGGCATGACCATCGTGGCATATTCGGTGCCTCTTCGAAATCGGCCCATTTACATTGGGATTCTGTCCAGCACCTTTGGGATTGCATCTGTCGTCGGTCCCATTCTGGGTGGCGCCTTTACTGATCGGCTGTCGTGGCGGTGGTGCTGTAAGTGAAAGGCCTGAACCTATTGTTATACCTTTACTGACCAACACTCTCTGCTAGTCTACATTAACCTCCCTCTCGGCGCTGTCGCCATTGCCGGCGTCTTTTTCTACTTCAAAAACCCGGAACGAAAACAGTCGAAACTGACACTGGCGGAAAAGATTGACCAGATGGATCTCCTTGGTGCCTTCTTTCTCATCACCTCAATTGTATGTCTCTTGCTTGCGTTGCAATGGGGGGGCACAACCTACCCCTGGAGCGATTCCAAAGTCTGGGGCTGCCTCCTGGGATTTGGCCTGCTCATGATCATCTTCACCGGGATCCAATTGTGGAAACAGGACCGGGCGACGTTGCCACCTCGGATCATGCTCAAGCAACGCACCGTCTTTGCCTGCGCCTTCTTCTCTGCCTTCCTCGCCATGGCTCTGTACGCGCATATCTACTTCCTTCCTTTTTACTTCCAAGCCGTCAAGGGCACCACGGCAGAGGGATCGGGCATTCGCACGATCCCCTACCTGGTCTCGCTCACGCTCACCTCCATCGTCGTCGGCGGCTTGGTCACCACGCTCGGCTACTACGTCCCCTTCACCTGGGTCGGCTCGGCCATCTTCACGGTCGGATGCGGGCTGCTGTACACGCTCAAGGTGGACACCAGCTCCGGCGCCTGGATCGGGTACGAGATAGTTGCAGGCATCGGCGCCGGCATGGGCATCCAGATCCCGTTCATTGCCGTGCAGGTGGTGCTGAACAAACGCGACATGCCGACCGGCAATGCGGTCACCATCTTCTTCAACACCCTTGGCGGCGCCTTTTCTGTCTCCATCGCCCAGAACATCTTCAGCAACACGCTGATCAAGCAGATCCCCCGCCTGGCCCCCGGCCTCGATCCCGCAGTCATCATCAGCGCCGGCGCCACCCACGTCCGCGAGGTCACCCCGCCCAGCCAGCTGCCCGGCGTGCTCTCCGCCTACAGCCTTGCTGTCACCACCACCTTCATCTTCTCCATCGCCTCGGCCGGCATTGCCACCTGCCTGTCCTCCCTTTTCGAATGGAAGAACATCAAGGGCAAGAAGATAGAGTTGGCCGCTGGTGGATGAAATCGTCACATCCGGTATTAATCTTTACAAGCCTTGCGAGAGAGCACGACATGTTGTCGTTGTCGCTGTCGCTGTCGTTCTTGTCGTTGTTCTGGATTTTGTTGCTTGTTCATCAATTCTAATACAAATCATCCCTCCTCTTTCTTACCTTACCTCGGGTATCCTAAATCAGACTAGCTCGGATAGACAGCTGTGGGGTAAAACCCCCGTTCCCCGCTCGCTCCTTCCTGCCGATGACCAGCCTCGGTTTTGACTTGATTCAGTTAACCTTAAAATTTATATCAACTTGGGAAGGTACATTAAACTTGACGGTGAGATCACGACGAGCATAGCAGTATACCACACACACACACACACTCACACTCACCATGAGCCCTACAACCAAAACCGCGATCCCAGCATACGTGCTGGGCGTGGGCCTGACGCAATTCATCAAGCCGCGGCGGACACGCGAGTACCCAGAGCTGGGGTTCGAAGCGGGGGCCAAGGCGATGCTGGACGCCAAGATCAACTACGACGACGTGGAGATGGGGGTGGCGTGCTACTGCTACGGCGACACGACGGCGGGCCAGCGGGTGTTTTACCAGTTTGGGATGAATGGGATTCCGATCTACAACACGAACAATGCGTGTGCGACGGGGTCGACGGGGCTGCATCTGGCGCGGACGTGTGTGCGCAATGGCGCGGCCGATTGTGTGCTGGTGATTGGGTTTGAGCAGATGAGTCCCGGGTCGATCAAGTCGGTGTGGGACGACCGGCCGTCGCCGATGGGGCTGTCGACGACGATGATGGAGGAGCAGAATGGGCGGTTTGACTCGCCGCGGAATGCGCAGTTCTTTGCGCATGCTGGCAGGGAGTATATGGACAAGTGGGTTGCTATTCTTGTCTGTTCTTTCTGTCTGGTATTGCAGTAACTGACGGCGTCGTCAAACAAACAGGTACGGCGCCACTGCCGAGGACTTTGCAGAGATCGCGCGCGTCTCCCACGAACATTCCCAGCGCAACCCGTATGCGCAGTTCCGGCAGAAGTACTCGCTCCAGCAGATCCTCGACTCACCAATGATTCACCCCCCTCTGACCAAACTCCAGTGCTCGCCCACGTCTGATGGTGCTGGTGCCGCCGTCATTGTCTCACAGGCCTTCCTCGACGCTCGCCCAGAGCTCAAGTCACAGGCCATTCTCATGGCTGGCCAGCAACTCTTGACTGACACCCCGCACCTCTTCTCCACCTCCGCCATGGATCTTGTCGGATTTCAGATGGGCAAACGCGCCGGCGAGCTGGCTCTCCAGGAAGCCGGCGTCAGCCCAAAGGACATCAAGGTTGTTGAGCTGCACGACTGTTTTTCCGCAAACGAGCTCATCACCATTGACAGTCTGGGCCTATGCGAGCCAGGCAAAGCGCATGAGCTGGTCAGGCGAGGCGACATTACTTATGGCGGCAAAGGCCCCATCATCAACCCCTCTGGTGGCCTGATCTCCAAGGGCCATCCTCTTGGAGCCACGGGTCTTGCTCAGTGCGCCGAACTGTGCTGGCAGCTTCGAGGCTGGGCCAACAACCGATTGGTCAAGGACATCGACGCCGCCCTGCAACACAATCTAGGCCTGGGTGGCGCTGTTGTGGTGACAGTGTACAAGAGAGCCGATGGACAGAAGAACAAGCAAGTCACTGACGAAGAAGTGAAGAAGCTCAGCGGAGTCGGATACAATCCAGCCACAGAGGCTAGAGTGGTCACCCCGGAGCTGGCTGACAAGGTCAGAAGCAGGAAAAATCGGAACGACTATGCCTTGGGCGATACACGGGAGAAGCTGCAGTCGAGACTGTAGACGGAAATCTCGCCCCGTTGGCGCATACTTCAGGTATTCCTTTATAAGTCAAAAGGTGAAAATGCATTTGCTGTTGAGCTCTTGGGGGAAACGGCTGCAATGAACAAGATCCACCTGATTCGAGTCCGTTACAATGAGCAAGATCAGGTTTCGAGTCCGTTACAATGAACAAGATCAGGTTTCGAGTCCGTTACAATGAACAAGACCAGGTTTCGAGTCCGTTACAATGAACAAGACCAGGTTTCGAGTCCGTTACAATGAACAAGATCAGCCCAATTCGAGTCCGTCGCTGCTTCAAGTCGTAGCTGCATATGGTCCTGAGTATAGGCATAAGCAACTTGCCTGCTCTCATGGCAGCCCTGGAGTGTAGAGCGTGTTCGAGTCGTTTGCCAGTCTTGAGAGATCTGGGAAATTGCTTTGCTCGAGAGAATGCATCAGCTCGGTCTGTTGTTGTTGGCTCAAAGATTGCATCTGGCCGTTGTGTGCAAATCCTTGCTGGAAATACCTCGAGTACTCGCTCCCAAAGGCTGGCAGATCCGACAAGCCTTTGTACACCAGTTCTGGAGATCGGGCAAAGCCGGTGTTGAACAGGCCAGCGGCCATGTTGGTCGATGTAGCATCATGCTGCCACTCTCTCATCTCCTGCACCGTCATCGGCGCAAAAGGAGGCAGGGGCAACTCATAGCCGGGCAAGCTATAGTGCATCGCCGTGGCCGGTATGGCCGACTGGCCTGATGAGGTCGTAAAGTAGGGAGCCTGACTTGTCGATGTTTGCACACCCTCCAGCCCGGCAGCAGGCTGCGCCGGCGAGGTATTGTTAACGTAGCCATTTGTAGACGGTTTGAAAGCATGCGAACTTGCATGTGGAAGGACGTGAGCAATCTGCGCAGCAGGCGGAGACTGCGGACCAACATTGGACGCCCCCGACGTGCTGCCTGGACTCTGTGCTGAAGCTGCCGAACTCAGGTCGTGTGGCACTGAGGAGACATAGTCCGAGTAGGGAGACTCGCTCAGTCTGTCGCTTTCATACGCCTTCAAACAGCCTTGTATCAGGTTTTCATACAGCTGCACGGCTGACCGGACCCCAGGCCATCGATCTGCACAACTGGCGATAGCCTGCTGGGCCGCCTGGATGTGAGTCTGTACTTCCTCGAGCGGGTGCAATTGACGGACCTCGGCGTAGGAGAGCGACCACAGCACAGTGTTGAGGGCCATGTTGATTGCTTGAGTGAAGATCCAGGTGATGTCGATCAGCTTCAGGTCGATTTGCTTCTTTTGCAGATGGATGTTGAACACGGCAGCCTCATAGCATCTCAGCGCTGCTTCCAGAGACGGCTTTGGTATCTGCGGAGAGGGCCGGAAGATGAATATTATCATCGTGTTCTTTCGCCCGGTGAACCAGGCCTCACTCAAGCCGCTTCCCTCGTCGTTCTTGGGGCAGTCAGCCACCCACTGATCGATCCGGCGCTGGATGTCAGCAAACCACGGGTCCCGATCGCTGACGGGCGTGTCTCTTTTGCGCAGGTACAGCGTTCTCCGTATGTCGGCCTGTAGCAGCCTCATCTTGAAGAAATGAATGGCAATGCACTTCTTCATGATCGGGTGGTGGCCCGGCAACAGACCGTCTGCGGTGATGAATTTGTCATCGCAGAGCTGGAAGAACTGCACATTGATGTTGTCGACCGTGACACCAAAGGCGCTTGGCCGGCCTAGGCTGTGGGACAGGCCGTACTCCATCGAGCATATGATCCAAAACAGTCTTCGCCTCATGTCAATCTCGAGGAAATTCGGACGCGATCCGTCGGCCGGCTTTGCAATTGTCTCCTCCTCGCACAAGCCCAGCTCCTGGCACAGCTTGGCCGCAAGCCCGATCACCCAGTAAGAGGCTGTTCGAGTCGGAGTCAGCAGCGAGTACTGTGCAATCAGGGCAAAGCACTGCAGGGTCGCCAGATCCTTTTTCGCGATGGCTGCGGTCAGGTAGGGCAGGGCAGCCAGATAGTAGCTGTCTGCCAGGCCCGCGTACTGCGTGTCTAGCTTCTGCATGCTGATGGCCACGACCAGCCTGACCTGGAAATTCAGGGTGGCATCTTGAGAGCCCTGGTAGACCTTTTCGACCTCTCTCTTGAACGATGGCTCATGCAGCAGGGGCAACATGTATTGCGCCTTGACCATGTAGATGTCCACCAGCCGGTCCATCAGTTCTCGGTTGGGAAGATCCGGCGCAGGCACCGAGCTGATCAGGGGATAGACCTTGGACGTTGGCTTCGCGCTCTCGCCCTCAAACTTGCGCTTGATCTCCTCGGCGGCATGCTGCGGCACAACCTCCTTGATTGTCCGTCTAGCAAACTGGGCTTTGGCAAACTCCATCACAAAGCGGGTGACGGAGATGCCACTCGAGGGCCCCAGAAAGCGGCATTCTTCATGTTCGCTGAATTTGACCAGGCTGGCCTCGCGGGCCATTGCCTCGTGGTCGGGAGTGTATTCATCATCCTTTTGCAGAGCATTCAGCTCTTCATTTAGCCTCCGGACCCGATCCTGCAACGAGGTGATATAGGTGCGAGAGACAATGCATTTCTTGGTCGAGTCAAAGTAGTCGCAGTGGGCATTGGCCCGCTCGCAGGGCTGGCAACGGGGAAGGGATGGGTCGCATCGCGTCTTGCGCTGTGGCCAAAGTCAGCATCAGCCAGTGTCAGTGCCACTGTCGTGGGTCGGGGCCCAACATACCTGCCGGCAGCGCACACACGCAGTCACCGTGTGGTGCAACTTCTCTCTTCGTCCTCCTCCATCCGACACATCGGCCATGGCCACATTCTGGCCCTCGTCCATCTCTGGTGAGGTGAGGCGTCAGTTTGACTTGGAATCGGCCATCATCTGCGCGTCTGGCTCATGTATTGTTCATTTCTGGCGTGCAAGACAGATCGACGGTGCTGGGCATCAGGCATGGGCGGTGGCCCTGCAGAGCAGACGGTGAGTGTGAGGGCGAGAGGCTGGCTAAGAGACTGGTTCTCCGTGGCCACCTCGACCGAGTGGGGTATCTGGCAAAGTAAATCAGACAAGGTGGGCGGCTGACCCTGGAGGCAGTTGGGGGGGACCACTGGGGGGGCACTGGGGGGGCGCTGGGGCAGAGTCTCAGTTAAAAGTCAATTAACTTCCGCCGAATTTTGAGTAGATCGTCCCCGCTCCTAGGCTCTATAAGGGGCGGTGATTGGCAATCAAGGGGCACAGTATGGGGTATTGCCCTGCCGTGCTGCAACTCTCCTGTCGACTGCTGCGGCGCTCGCAGGCCGGAATGCTTGGCGATGGGATTGACCACACATTCTTGCGCGTTTGTCGCTTCAGAGCGCCTATCAGCTTCCACGGCCGACTTCCATGCCATCGGCGGTTCGTCTCGG
This sequence comes from Chaetothyriales sp. CBS 134920, assembly GCA_003693665.1. Taxonomy (NCBI): domain Eukaryota; kingdom Fungi; phylum Ascomycota; class Eurotiomycetes; order Chaetothyriales; family Domatiomycetaceae; genus Domatiomyces; species Domatiomyces catenatus. The sequence continues at coordinate 253,569 of QQSL01000014.1, read as the reverse complement.
CCCCACCATGCACACCGCGCACGGTAACTTACTGATGGTATGATGTATGGCGTACACTGTATTATGACGCTGGCCGGCCCCGGGCCGTTATACCAAGCAGCAAACGCAATCGCTCAGCAGCGAAATTATAATCATGCCCAAGACAGAGTCGGTCGATGTGCTGCTGGCACCGTCTCTTCGCGTCTCGCGGCCAGTGGCAGCTTGCTCGCGCTGTCGCCTAGCCAAGATCAAGTGCGATGGAGCTCTGCCCGCCTGCTCAGCCTGTGAACGGTCGGGCAAGGCAAAGTCATGCACCAGTGCCAACGATGAGTTCGCCCGGGGCAAAGAGCGCAGCTATGTCGCTGCCTTGGAAGCAGCTGCCCAACGCCTGCAGCACCAGATCGATGATGCCAAATCCGAAAGCAGGCCCTCTGGTGCCGCCCACTCGGGCCGCAAGATCAACGGCTCTCAACGCAAAGAGGCCGTCGACGTCAACGAGCTCGTCAGCGACTTTGGCTTTCTGACCGTCAATGCCACCTCTCGAGACTTCCAGGGATTCGACGCAACGGCCATGTCCTTTGCCAAGTTGGTGCGCACCATGGCCGTCAAAACCGACTTGGATGCCGTCCAACGCATCAAGCTGCCGCCCCGCTACGCCATCATTCAGTCCATCAACCGCTATCTGCACCAGATCTACGTCCTGCTCCCCTTCTTCTCCGAGACCGACTTCATGAGCTCTGTGTCCAAAGTCTACCAGGATGGCTCCCACTCTGTGCCCGTCAAACCGTTCGACTTCTGGTGCGTGCGCATGGTGCTTGCGATAACAAAGGCGTCCATGTCTAGGGCCAAGGGAGACCAGTACGACCAAGAGGCAATACAGCATGTTGCGTCAGCCATGGATCTGTCAAACTATGTCATCCATCCTGGCTCCATCGCCGGAATCCAGGCCCTGCTGTTCCTCGCCCAATACTCCCTGCTCGATCCTGCCACCTTTGACAGCTGGTATCTTGTAGGCACGGCCTCGAGGCTGCTAGTCGACCTCGGTCTGCATTGCGAGCCTGGGCTGGAGACGAAAATCAACAAGGAGGAGCTGGAGCTGCGTCGGCGCATCTTCCACTCAACCTATGCGCTGGACAGACTGACCAGCATGGCTCTCGGCTATCCCTTCACCTTCACTGACGATTCAGCCCCTGGAGTACCTCTACCGACTGAGACTGCAGACAGCAAGACGCAGTCACATCTCTTCCTACACTCTATTAGACCATCTCTATATCTGTTTGACATTCGAAGAATACAATCAGCTTTCTACCAGATCACCAGGTATTCTTCAAGGCTCCCATGGACGGCGCCCCAGGCATCAGACTACATCAGCTCCGTGTCAAGCGACATCCATTCGTGGCACTTATCTATCCCATTATCCTTGCCCCAGGAGCACATGTTGTTCTTTTGCCTCGAACGCTTTTACTCCTTCATCCTGGTGAATGCTCCCAACCAAAAGGTGCCAGCCGCCAACATGACCGAGCTGAGCAAGGCACTGGTGTTTGAGTACTGTACGCAGTTTGCCAGCCTTCTCGGTCCCGTTTTGCACAATCAGGACCTCCACCCAGTCTTGACGTATCCAGACATCCTTCGAGTTCGCTGGGTTGGTCAGCAATTCCTCAATGTGATGTGGTCCGACACCGACCGGCTGCTGAGAACCCAGCATATCACAACCGGGAGTACATCGCCCCATGCTTCTGCACAGGACAACTGCAGTCGAGCAATTTCATGTCTGCAGCAGATCACCGAGCTCCTGGACTGGGCCGTTCGACGATGGGACATGCCTGACCTGAAGCACAAGTTCGAACATGAGTCCGGCGTGCTTATGGTCCGCCTGCGCAACTGGCAGCACGAGCTGGCAACTCCGCCTTACCTCCAAAGCCAAAGCCAAAACCAGGTGCCATCCTTTCAGCCCGGGTCCGGACCCAGATATAGTATGCCAGGGCCACTTCCTAGCCAAACTTTCAGCAGCACATCGGCGTCAGAGGGCGACAGTCCCTATTATTCTAGTGCTTCAGGCTTCAGTCCAGCAAGCACCCAACGACTTAGTCCGGCAAGCACACAACGACACAGTCCGGCGAGGACACAACGTCAGAGTCCGACAGTTGACAGTAGCCCGGGCACAAGTTATTTGTCTCGCCGCAGTTACAATTTCATTGGTGGCAGCGGTGGAGGCTCCTGAAGACGAAGAGAGAAAGTCAGTCACACGAGCAATCAGCAATCAGCAATCAGCGGTCACGTGTGCACCCCCGCGACTGCACCTTCCCAGTGAATCCTTAAACCCACACGTGCGATAGCGCGCCTTCTCCATTGGCCCCCCTCCCTGACAGGCGCCGCCTGCACAGGATGATCAACTGACAGGTGCAAAGATCATCACGGAGCAAATGCATCGTATAACTCGGCAGCAAGCGATTTCCACGCACCTCTGGCTTCCTCTCGATCTTGTACACTACAATCTCACCCTGTGTCCTGTTTCCAAACCGAGGTGGGCCAAAAAGTGCTGTCCAATCAGAGCCTAGCGCAGCGGATACTCCCGTCGACCCTCGCTTGGCGCAGTTCCCGATCTCAGGCACACACTACTGTCGCTGCAAGTTCGCTGGTCCCCGCCGGGACAGCCATGACTATGCCATCATTGCAGTTTTAAGTGGCTGTGGCATGGTGGTAGAGTGACCTCTCACGGCGATGGTCTGCTTCTCCGGTCGGCTCCTGCTCCTCTCAGCACTCGCCGCCGTCGTGCCGGCTTCGCCTGCCGCACAGTTCTCTCAATTTTCACACCCCAACAACGACCAGCAGCTCTTAGGCGGCGAGCCTTCGCTGCAGGTAAAGCGACGCAAGCTCCAGGGCCGGTTTCTGCACATCACAGGCTAGTTCTCCCCCCCTCAAGATTTTGCAGTCGACTGATTATCCTCAGATTTTCACCCCGATCCATTCTATCGAACCGGCCTCTCGCCCGACGGCGACCACCCCTGCCATAAGGGCGCTGAACCCGGGCCCTCCGGCTACTACGGAGCTGAGACCACGAGTTGCGATTCCCCCTTTGCACTAGTCAATGCCACCTTTGACTGGGTAGGCGAACACATCAAAGATGAGATTGACTTTGTTGTGTGGACGGGTGATTCAGCCCGCCATGACAACGATGAGTCCATTCCTCGAAACGATGGTATGGTTGAAGAATTAAACCAGTACATTGTCGACAAATTCGTCGAGGTCTTCGGCAAGCCAGACAACCTGGGCGATGACGACCCGACCAACGACTTTGTCGTTCCCATTGTTCCCACATTCGGCAACAATGACATCCTCCCTCACAATATTTTTGCCCCAGGACCGAACCGTTGGACCAAGAAGTTTTCAGAGATATGGAATGTCTTCGTGCCGTCCGAACAGAGGCACACCTTTGCACGAGGTGGCTGGTTCTTCAGTGAAGTCATTCCTGATAAACTGGCCGTCTTTAGCCTGAACACGCTCTACTTCTTCGACTCAAACTCGGCTGTGGATGGCTGCGATGCCGAATCCGAGCCCGGGTATGAGCATTTCGAATGGTTGCGCATTCAACTGCAATTTCTCAGAGAGCGAGACATGAAGGCCATCCTCATTGGTCATGTGCCACCGGCAAGAACAGCGAGCAAACAGAATTGGGATGAAACCTGCTACCAGAAATACACATTGTGGCTTGCTCAGTATCGAGATGTCGTGCTGGCAACTTTCTATGGCCACATGAACATTGACCACTTCATGCTGCAAGATGTGCATGACCTATCCTACAATTTTCCTATTGATGGAATCGAGACCAACATCAATCCGCAAGTCGAGGTGAGCCAAACTGAAGGCGGCCAAGATTTCGGCATTGAGGGCAAGGCTTCTTACCTGAATGAGCTGCGTGACAAGTGGTCGAGCTTGCCCCGGCCGCCAAAAGGGGTGTCGTATGCCCAAGATGAGGAGTCACTCGAAACGGCCAAGAGGGGGAAAAAGGGCAGGAAAGGCAAGAAAGACAAACTTGCGGATTTTCTCAACAAGATTGGTGGTGAGTATGGCGAAAGATACAGCCTGAGCATTGTCTCGCCCAGTGTGGTGCCCAACTTCTTTCCAACCTTGAGGCTTGTGGAATACAACATCACTGGCTTGGAGAATTTTAGCCCTGCACAGAGGGCCGTTGGCCTCGCTCGGGAAGTTGATTTCGGCGAGCCCTTGGCCGAGATGCCTGGGGATACCGGCACCGACATTGGAGCGAATAAGAAAAAGCACAAGAAGAAGAAGAAGCCACATTTCCCCGTCCCTCTACCCCCGTCTCCAACATCACCACCAGGGCCTGCCTATTCACCGCAGGTGCTGTCCCTGCTAGGATGGAAGCAAATGTATGCCAACCTGACGGCGATCCATGCCGCGAGGGCGAATGATGCTAGTGTGACCAAGGGCCACAAAGACAAGCATTTCAAGTTCGAGTTAGAATACGACACGAGCAATGACACCCTCTGTCAGTTGAAAGACCTGACCGTGCGGAGCTGGTTAGGGTTGGCTGAAAGGCTGGGGAGAGATGAATATCACGCCAAACTTGCTGACGAAGAATACGCAGATGCCACAGTGGAGAGGCAGAAGAAGAAAAAGAAGAAGGAGAAGGGTGCATTCAAGGACAAGAATCCAGCATGGGCGACCTTCATTCGTAGGGTCTTTGTCAGTTCCAAGAGTGATGATGAGCTAGAGGAGGATTTTTGAGCTAGCTTGCAGGAAGGATTCATGTTGTTCCGGCCAACGATTGGAGACTGTGTAAGTACATCGCAGCAATGATTGCATACCATTTGATGACCTCGGTGTCGTACGAAGTAGTTGTAAAGACTTCTCTGGTAGACGCGTATATTAGTAAGCTGTGGATGGTTACGGTTAAACTGCGGTAATTACCGTATTCGTGGCAAGTCGCTGCCAAGGCTTGGCCTGTCGCTAACCAAACCTTCTGACAACATCTCTTCAACTGAGCTACACTTATTCTTCATGCTAGAGATGGATACTGTAAAGATTTGGCAAGTGGAGTGGCTTGAAAGCAACACCAAACTGTCTAGCAAATATGAAGGGGCTTTTGTTCAACAAAGCCAGAGCACATTCTTTCACGACAAAGTCCTTACACACCTTGAACCACAGGATGTCCAGGTCCAGAATAAAATAGATGAAAGGGAAGTAAATCAAAGGCAGATTCAAGTTACTGACTGCTTACTGTCCTGGCCATTGTTGCTGTCTAGCTTGAATGATGCTGCAAGCACCAACCACAGAAGCATGAATACTGCTGAGGCTTTATTCCAGGGCCAGTGGCTTCTCCAGGTATCAGAGCAGCTCAACAACAGGCTTTGTTCTTTCCAGTCTGCTTGCGGCTTCTTGCTGTCTGCTTGAACCAGTGCCATCTAGGTTGTGCAATACTCTGGGCCAACAATGCCTCATGCACAATGCAGAGGCTTAGTATTACTCCTAATCCAATGTCTTGACAGCAGCTGTGTCTTTTCTATTGTTGGCTTTCAGTTACAGCCCATTCAACAACTCTGGGGGGGGTTATTCTGCTTGCATTGCAGGTGAACAAAAGACTGGAACAAAGAATGGTCGAGCTACCTGTCGCTTGTTTGTCGTTGCCCCAGTGTTCGTTGACTGGGAACGCTACCTGCCTCTTGTTTGTCGTTGCCCCGGTGTTCGTTGACTGGGAGTCATCCGAGTATTCACTTTCCCTTTGTTGCCGTGAATACCCTTTGACCCATAACCCCGCCATCCTCTTTTCTTCTTCTCCCCTCTATCACTGCCAACTTGGTCAGCTTCTCCTCTCGCCATCTTATCTTCTCCCCTCTATCACTGCCAACTTGGTCAACTTCTCCTCTCGCCATCCTCTTATCTTCTTCTCCCCTCTATTACTACCAACTTTGTCAACTCCTCTGTATTCCATCCTCTGTTCTACAGCTCTCTCACTCTCACTCCCACCTCCAACTCTTCATCATCTTCAGACAGGGCTGACACCTGTATCCTACCATGGCGGCCTTGAGATCTCTGCCTTTTCCTGCAACCGCAGCAGCAGCAGCCTTTGGCATTGCATTTGTCATGAAATTCATTCGAACCGATGATCCTGACAATCCAACCACCCCAGTTCCTTCGGGGACTCCCCAACTCGCCCAACAAACGCTTCCTCACGTTACCAGCAGGAGTATCAGCACCTCCACCTCCACCAGCACCATAACGCAGATGGTTACCCTGACAAGGTCGTCCATATGGACTAGTACCGTCACAAAGACACCGTCCCTGGGCGAAGCAGTGTCTCTTGCCTTCAACCGAGACCCAATGACCCAAATGAACAACCTCGCACCCGCAATCGGGCTCCTCTTTCTACTTCTTCTACTTCTTTGGGCGATCGTTACGATCATAGTCAGCTCATTCCGACGAGGGCGGCAGAGCAGTGCCTCTGCACCCCGCACCAGGAGCTGGAGCCTTCTAGGGCGTCAGAACACTTGTGAGCAGAGCACCAAGTGTCATGACTGTCCCCAATACGATGGCGAAAAACATCACATTTGCGGGAGGAAGGAAAGCGAGTCCACCAAGGCTATCCAACACCTCGAGACCATCTCCAACCTGTTGCAAAACAAGGTCAATCACCTGGACAAAGAGCTGCAAAACAAGGTCAATCAGCTGGAGAAAGAGTTGTCGATCACGACCAAGAGACTTGAAGAGATGTCTAAGAAGATGGAAGCCATGGCACAACCTCCAGTCACCCAACCTTCCTCTGAGCTAGCAGTACGAACCAAGTCATCAGCCCAGGCTACGACGAACCTGCCACCCCTGAGCTCCGACCAATGGCTTATTCGCGTGCTTAAGATCTCCTGGGCATCATCCAACTTGAGCCAACGACAGGCATTGCCGGGCGATTTCCACATGGCGGAAACAGCGGGCCTCCACAGTCTGAGCAAGGGCCTCGACCAAGACTACGATGAGGCATCCATCCGCGAGATCGTCAAGGAGACTTGTGAGCAGCCAGACCTCCTCCTCGACCCAGATTCAAGAATCCGACGACTGCAAAAGAGGGTCACTGAGATTGAACAAGCCTACGATGTCTACATCCAGTGCTATGGCTATTCTACCCCAACGATTATGTTCAATACGAATGATGCGCACTCGGACGAGAGCGACTCGGATGCCCGACGCCCCACAACCAGGAGTTGGCCTGGTGAGAGGCAAGCCCCTTCTGACAGACCGGCCACGAAGACTGAGCCCAAGGACGGCCTGGCTGCATATACGGCCTCTGAGAGTCGGTATGAGCAAGACTCTGCCAGCTCAAAGGGTGAGCCTGCAGCCAGGAGATATTCTAGTGGCAATAGGATCGCCTGGAGGCCTCGAGACACGAGGACCTCGGCCCAGAAGAAGGCTGACTCTTGGGCGAGAATCAGCAAGGCAGTCCCAGGACTTCGACCACCCGGGAGCATTCGCCCGGGCCAACATGGTCGAAGACTGCCCGACACACGTCATCAAGTCCCTGTCGAGGATGTCAACCCCCGGCATGCTGATGCGGAGCACGGCAGCCGGGCTGGCACCTCGGGTCCGAATGCCTTTGGCAGAGAGTTGGCGCGCACTGGCGCCGCTTTCTCGTCGGGGTTTTTGGACACGCTGTCAGAGGAAGACTCGGAGGAGAGTCTCCAAGGGGTTGGAGAGCGGGATCAGCCGACGGGGGCTGCTCCTGTCAATCCACCCCGGCCAGCTCCTCAAGCGACAGAGACACTGGCAAAGGTTGCGGAGCCCGGAGAGCAAGCTCCGGCGGCTCTGGCATCGTCCATTCGGACCAGGGGGACAGCGCCGAAGACAGTTCGGCCCGAGCCTCCTGCGAAGAAGACGGCGGTCCAGGAGGCTGGCCCAAAGCAGCCGATCCCCAAGACGGCTGCGCCGAGTGCGCGTCGTCCAAGGACGGCTGCCCCAGCCGGGGCTCTTCCGGCAGAAGAAGAGCTCCCGCCAAAAGAGCGCGTGGTGCGAGAAATCGCACCCACACCGGCCGTGTCCAAGCCTCCGGTGGAAGAGGCAGCGGCTCCGAAGCAGGGCTCGGAGCAGCAGACGCGGACCGTGACGCCTCCGCGGCGACGCAACCTGCGCTTTGATGACAACTACGTTGTCACAACCGATCGCATCCGGGGCGATGCCCATGCGAACGGCCAGACCGCAGGTGAGATCTTTCTCACCGTCTTTCCCGGGGGCGCAAAGACCCTGCCGACCTCCTCCCAAGGTCTCCGCTGTGGGATACACGCCATGGCAAAGTACATGTCGCTGTTGTGTCCCGAGCTCAATGAATTGATTGTGCAGGACCAGCTTGTTGCAATTGCACAGCAGGATCCTCTTCTGAAGGCAGTCGATGAGAGCGGCAGCGGCTTTGACCAGGTCCATCTCCACCAGATTCTGGAGGAGTGGAACAAGGAGAACACTCCGCAGCTTCGGCTGTGCATCGTCCTGGAGAGTGATCAGGTCAACCCTGACGGCAGTTTCGTGGCAACTCTCCATATTCCAGGCGCGGAAAACGAGCGGGAGGACCTCCAGCCTACCTCGCCGTTGCGCACTGTCTTCATCCACAATGACAATGTGGAGATGATAGCTCCCGAGAGGGGCCTGATGAATCACTGGAGAGCGCTGACCTCGCTGTCGGGTCCTGCCCCCGAGCTGTCGTTGTCCGACAGACTCCCCAACCTGGTGTGGCAGTTCCAAGGCCCTTCTCCCGAGCAGTCGGGTGATGATGCAGCTGCGGCTTGTAAGCCCGCTGCATCTGAGCCCGCTGTCTCCTCTCAACCTCCGCCTTCTCTCCCTCCTCCTCCTCCTCCACCAACCTCTCGGAAACGACCGGCGCCAGAAACTGCCACACCTCAGCCCGCCCCTACTCAGGCTTCTCCCCAGCCTACTCCTGCTCAGGCCGCCCCCCCTGAGTCCACCCCTGAACATGCCGCTGCCGAGTCAGCCCAGCCACAGGCCACTCAGGCTCCTCCTCCTCCTCCTCCCGCCACCTCTCCACCTGCGGCCCCTGTTCAGACTGCTGCTCCTAAGCGAGCTGCAGAACCCGCTCCTCCTCCTCCTCAGGCTTCTCACCAGCCTGCCACCTCTCGACATGCTCCTCAGCATGCGGCTGCGGAGCCCGCTCCTCCCCAGCCTGCTGCTCCTGAGTCCGTCCCCCCTCAGATCGCTTCTGCGCAGATTCCCACCCCTGCGCCATCTCCTCCTCAACCTGCTCCTTCTCAACCCGCCGCCCCAGCCGATGTGCCTGGTCAGCCATCTGGCGAAGGTGTGGGCCGATATGATCAGCCCAGCATAAAAGATGTGCAAGAGAAAGAAGCTCAGCAGCGAGCACAGAAGCGAGCTCAAGAAGCTCGACGGCAAGCGGAGCAGGCAGCTCGACGGCAAGCGGAGCAGGCGGCTCGACAGCAAGCGGAGCAGGCAGCTCGACGGCAAGCGGAGCAAGAAGCTCGACAGCAAGCGGAGCAGGCGGCTCGACAGCAAGCGGAGCAAGAAGCTCGACAGCAAGCGGAGCAGGCAGCTCGACAGCAAGCGGAGCGAGAAGCTCGACAGCAAGCGGAGCAGGCAGCTCGACAGCAAGCGGAGCGAGAAGCTCGACAGCAAGCGGAGCAGGCGGCTCGACAGCAAGCGGAGCGAGAAGCTCGACAGCAAGCGGAGCAGGCGGCTCGACAGCAAGCGGAGCAAGAAGCTCGACAGCGAGCGGAGCAGGAAGCTCGACAGCGAGCGGAGCAGGCGGCTCGACAGCGAGCGGAGCAGGAAGCTCGACAGCGAGCGGAGCAGGAAGCTCAGCAGAGAGCCCAACGGCAAGCCCAGCAAGAAGCTGAACAGCGAGCTCAACAAGAAGCTGAAGCTCAACTGCGAGCACAGCAAGAAGCTCAGCAGAGAGCCCAAGAAGAGGCCCAGCAGCGAGCTCAACAGGAAGCTCAACTGCGTGCCGAACAAGAAGCTCAGCAGCGAGCGCAACAGGAAGCTCAGCACCAAGCTCAACTTCAAGCGCAATGGCAAGCTCAGCAGCAAGCTGAACTGAAAGCTCAACAGGAAGCTCAGCTACAAGCTCAGCTGCAAGAACAGCAAGCTCAACAGCAAGCTCAGCAGAAAGCCCAACAAGAAGCTCAACAGCAAGCTCAGCTGCAGTCTTTGACTCACGAACATTATGAGCAAGCCACCACACACCTTGCACCCGCTCCAGCTATATCGTCTGAAGTTCAGATGGGAGACAGTGAGCAGTTTGACCATGACTCTCTTTTCTCTTCACCCCCCGGCACGCCGCCTCCTATGCAAACCCAAGAGATGGACCTAGACAGACCTGGCTCTCCCATGGACGCGGACAATATGGAAATCGAAGACAAAGGCATCACATGGGAGAATGTGGAGGTGTCAAATCCAGTGCAAGGTCAAACGATGACTGGCTTGGGAGAACTGGCAATGGAGGAGGCGCCTCCTATTCAGAGAGAGACTGTGACGATTCCCTATTCTCCCGCATATGAACGAAGGAATGATGCCTACAACGTGATCCCGCCACAATCACTTGCAGTATCAGAGGAAAATGCACGACTTGTTGCTTCAATTGTCGAGACTCCGGCGTATAACCCATACGAGCAACAACAACAACAGCAACACCTTGTTGAGCAATACGGTCAGCAGCCGTTCCAAGAACCGTCTCAGCAACCGGTCCAACAGCAGGCAGCCATCTCTTCAAGCCAGCAAGCAGAAGCGGTGTCCCAGTTGCAGAATATTCCATATGAGCCGGCAGCTGAACAGCAGCCTCAGCCGCAGATATTCCCTCATGGCCAGCAGCAAGCTCAACAGGAAGCACTTCCTCAGCCCCAAGTACAAGCTGAAACACAGCCTCAGTTGGACCCTCTGATTGACCCTCGGCTTCAAGCTGAGCAGGGTGGATATGCGCCGGCAGACCAACAACCTGGTGGGTATGCGCCGACACAGCAACAACCTGGTGGGTATGCGCCGGCACAGCAACAGCTGCCGCATCAAGGGCCTTCCTTCGAAGATTCCATGAAGATACATAAACGATACGAGCCATGGATAGCCGACATTCGTGCGCGGTGGAGGGAGCTGGGCCATGATCGATTCCGAGATCAAGACCTGGTATGGTCGGCTGGCAATCGGATCCAAGAGGTCGAAGACGACATCCGTGACCAAAGATTCCGCAATGTGCAAGACTTGGAAGGGGCTATCAAGATTGCAGAAGATGCATTGATGGTGGGATTCAATGCTGCGATGGAAGCCCGCGCGGCTGTGCGCAGGGCGGCTGGGCCAGAGAGTCAGCCTGGACAGCACCAGCTGGACGAGTTTACCTATCGCGCTCACGACCGTGACCAGAGATTGGACGAACGCCAAGAGCTAGACTTTAACCGGTTGACTGGCGAATCCAAGTATTATTTCGAGCTGGAAGAGAGATGGGACGAGTGGGCGGAGAAGTGGGATAAGCGGCTGGAGGCGCTGTTCAAGGAGACGCTCGGGACTGAACGAGAGGTTCAAGTGCGGAATCTGATCAATAGCGTTGAGGACATGGAAGCCGAGGTGGTGAGAGAACAGTGTGTGAATTGGGAGGAGATGGAGGATGCATTCGAGCGCTTTGAAGACAACATCATCACGCTGGAGAAGATGGCCAAAGCCCGAGGCCGGCCGATGAAGCTGAAGCGACCATCGTCGCAGCTGCCCCGGCAGCAGCAGCAGCAATTGCTGCTGCAGCAACAGCAACCACCTCCTGAGCAGCCGCAACAACAGCAGCAACAACAGCAACAACAACAACAACAGCAGCAGCTATACCAACCGCCTCCGCAAGAGCCTCGTCCACCAGCACCAACGCCAGGCAGAAACAGCGCTCCAAGTGCGCAAAACATCCACGCGGCACAAAGCCGGCTCAACGGCCAGCTGCAGGCCTTCTCGCAGCTCCTATACACGGAGGAATACATGGCGCCCGCCAAGGGCGCGGAGATGCTGAGGTACTACCTCAAGTACATCAAGGTGCCACTGGCCGAGCTGGCCAAGTACATCAACTCGCTGCCGGAGCTGATGGCCCACATGCACCTGGTCCAGGACAAGTCGCTGCCGCTGCACGCCGCGGTCGAGCTGGCCGAGAACATCCTCAACCAGCTCGACCGCTTCCTCAACCGCGCAAAGAAAGCCGGTGGCTGGAGCAGCACGGACGAGATCAAGGAGGAACTCTCCATGGCCGTCCGGGCGCTCCGAGACCAGATCATCAAGATGGCGCCCTTGGGGCAGCAGAAGTGAAGGAGTTTGGGTTTTTGTTTTTGGAATGGATGAAGTGATGAGATGGATAAAATGATGAAATGAATGAATGAATGATGGGAATATTAATATTAATGTTAATGGATTCAAGTACTTGGGCACTTTTGATAATTACACTGTATGAAAGAGGAGACTTTGTTTCCTGATATCTTCCCATCTTCTGATCCTCCCATCTTCACTTCGCTTCCCCCCACCCTTGCGCAACTACAGAGTCAGCCAGTCAGTCCATTAACCGAGGACGACGAGGACGACGACAACGACGGCGGCGGCGCTGCCGGTCGTGACTCAGACAATTCGATTCTGTCGTCATCGCCAGAGGCATAGTCACTGCTGCTGCTCCCCCTCCTACTCCTACTACTGCTACTACTACTACTACCACGCTGGGCCACAATGGAAGTAGTCGCAGGCGAAGCAGGCGGCGAAGAGGCCGCAGATGAAAAAGGCGAGTGGTCAGGAACCAGGGCATTGCGGCGGTGGCGGCGGAACAAGGGTTGGGGTTGGTGGTAGTGGTAGCGGTGTGCGTCCTGTTCGGCTTCTGCTGCTGCTGCTGCTGCTGCTGTTGGCCAGAAGAAAAAGGACGATGGGCTGGGGAAGGACGAGTATGAGTGGTGGTCGGCATTGCCATTGCCATTGCCATCGCCATTGACGCGTCGCTGCTGAACAGGCTGGGTGGGTGAGACGTTGGAATCGGTATCGGTATCGGTATCAGCAGCAGCGTGAGCGTCGATTTCTGGCACACTAGGCTCGGATGGGCCAGCGCCGAGGGTGGTAGCTGTGTTTTCACTGTTGGCGGTGGCCATGGCGGTGTGGGACGTGGTCAGCGGCGGCGCAATGCTGCCTCGGAGCGGTACGGGGAGATGCAGGCGGGTAGATGAGCTGTGTGGGATGTGATGGTTCCTACTGGACATTGTCGAGAGAGGTGTGTGTGTGTGTGTGTGATGGGTTGGCTAGTTGGCTGGCTGGCTGGTTGGCTGGTTGGATGCAGCAGCAGTCGGTATATGTGCAGTTCTAACAAAGCCAGCCAGGTGTCTTTGAAACAAAAACAAAGCCAGACAGTAAGGCATTCATGGCTGATAATGGTGATTGTGGTGCAGGCCACGGCCTTTGTTGCTTTTGTCCAGATGATCGATATGGGTGACAGACAGGGACTGGACAGAAGACAGGGACTGGACACAAGACGGGACTGGACAGAAGACGGGACTGGACAGAAGACGGGACTGGACACAAGACAGGGACTGGACAAAAGGCAACGTTTGGCTCATGCAGCATTCAGATTGAGCAGCCGGTTCGACCTCTGGCTGTGGCCGAGAATGGCGCCTGGCGGAGTCTGAAGCGTGCGCAGGACATGCAGCTCGACCTCCTCGCGCGTCCTCTCGGCACTGGCCTGCTCGCTCTGTAGCTGTTCGTCTTCGAGCCGCTGCTTGGCCGAGCGCGCCGCCGTCTGGTTGCCCGCGCCGCCGCGGCCAAACGTGGGCGGACCAGCCGAGAGACGGCCGCTGGCGGTCTGCGTCTGCGTCTGCGTCCGAGTCTGCGTCGTCTTGGCTACGAGCTCCCCGCCATTGGTGGCCGTGTGGAAGTTGCCCGCGCCGCCACGGCCTGAGTAGCTGCTGTACACGCGGCGACTACCAGACTTGAGTGCTTCGGCGGTTTGCAGCTGCTCCAGCCTTGCAGCCGCTTGACGGCGCTCGCTGATCGAGCTCTGCTTCAGGTCGAGCCCCGCGGTCGCCTCGATGTCGTCGCCTCCGCCGCCGCCTTGGCGTCGCACAGGGTCCGAGTGCCAGTGGTAGTTGCCTGCTCCGCCACGGCCAGTGCGGGCATACGGCCCAAAGGGAGACAGCTGTTGCTGTTGAGACATGATCCTGCTTGGAGCACTCACGGTGCAAGAATGATTGGTCCGGCGTGGATGATGGTGATCTGGATATCGATAGCGATGCTGATAGTGGTGAGTATAAGAGTCGGACGATGTCTGCGGCTGGTATGCAATGGTAAAAGCGACAGCAACGGCCTCCTCATCAATGGTCTCGCTGCAGTCGCACACGTCTGCCTCGGAAAAGGCGTAGCTGTCGAGAATCCAGGCCGCCCATGTCTGGTCTGCCATCGCCTCCTCTCCGTCGGTAATCGTAATCGGCGCCGCCAAAAGTTGCCCTGATTAGCAGTAGCCTCGGCCACTGCGCCACCGCTATGCTTGTTTAGTGTTAGACCACGCAATATTATGGCGCTGTATAAAAACAGCGGCAGAAAAGACCGATTCTGATAAGGCCATCCAAGTACAAACACAGAGAACTGAGGAGGAATCAAAGATGGGCGGGCTGAGTATCCAAACGAACTGGCTTTGGGAGCCTTTGGAAGCCATTGCAGACATCGGGGTCAATAAGTCTATCACAAACACCAGTGGTCGATGGCCGGACACGAACGCCCAGATGGTGTCATTACTCCGTAGCTCCCGGGTACCATCAGGCCCAAAAGAACAAAGAAATCCGAGATGGAAGTCAAAGTGGTCAAAGTCCGTGGCTTGAGGACGGCGATGACTAAGCAGGACCAGGCCATCCAAGTCTAAAATAGAATAGCATCCTTCAACGCCGGATACAGAACAGTGCATGAACTCGTGAGGGCGGTGGTGGTGGTGGTGGTGGTGGCGGTGGTGGCGACTGTGTAGTAATCGACGTCCGCTCAATCGATGTCCATTTCTTCGTCTTCGCCGCCATCGATCCGCATCCTCCGCCTCGACTTCAGTCTCAGCCTCTCCTCGCCGAGCACACTGGTAGCCTGTGCCTCGAGCAGTACATCCTCCTCGGCACGGCCGTCGACACGAGCCTGTTCCAAGTCCTGCAGCTCCTTCCTGATGAGGTGCTCGCCCTCGGCAACGACCTTGAGATCCTCCCTCCTGCGCTTCTCGCGCCTCTCCTTGCCGCGCAGGCGCCGGCGGGCAAAGACCCGCTCGCGCTTGGCTCTGATCTCCTCGATGCGCTCCATGGCCTTGAGCGTAGCCTGCACCAGGTCGCGGTCGTACTTGACCGGCATGTTGCGCCGCTTCTGGAAGCTCGACAGAAGCAGGTTCTGGTCAACAATCATTTCCTTGCCCCGCAGCGCCCGGTGAGTCTTGGTCCACTTGAGTTTGCGCGGCTGTCGCTTCATTTTGAAGTTCTTGTGGCATTTCGATCGGCAGAACCGGAACACTTTGGCGTCGTTGCGCACGAACATGATGCCCTTGGACGGGTAGATTGGCCGTGAGCAGAGGTGGCATGTTTCGATCCTGGTTAAATGCGTTAGCAGGCAGTTCGGGAGTTATAGCCGGCGGAACAGCAATAGACAGCCATACCTCATCTTGACGTCTGTGTCAGAGTACTGTAGAATTCACAATCTCAAACACCGACATATTCAACACTACCAAAATTTCCGCCAAGATTTTGCCGGACATAAGCTAATATCCGGCATGGCGGAGATAAGAAGGCTAATCTCCACTACTTGCAAACACCTCAGCACCTTTTTCCTCAGCACCCGCCCATCAGCCAGATCGTCACAATCAGTCCTCCATCGAACAGCGACACACCACACCTCCACCGAGCAGCGACACCACACCTCCACCGAGCAGCGACACCACACCTCCACCGAGCAGCGACACCACACCTCCCTCAGCCCCAACAACCCGCGCCTCCGATTCCCCCCACCACCACACAATGGCATCCACCCTCGCCATCGGCCTGGGCATCGCGGCGACGGCCTTCCTGGGGCGCGCAGGCCTTGTCGCCCTCCGGCGGTACCGCAACCCGTCGCAATTCAGCTCGCTGGGCAAACCTTTCTACAAGGGCGGGTTCGAGCCCAAGATGACCAAGCGCGAGGCCAGCCTGATCCTCGAGCTGAACGAGCGCAGCATGAACCGGCCGGACTGGAAGGAGCGGCTGCGCAAGCGCCACCGCGAGCTCATGCTTCTCAACCACCCCGATCGCGGCGGCAGCCCGTACGTGGCCAGCAAGGTGAACGAGGCCAAGGAGTTGTTGGAACGTGGTGGATGATTAAGAGTGTATGCAAAGAAAGGGGAGAACAAAAAAAAAGTGTATATTGGTATAGATATCGACCTGTGTGAGGATCATCTGTCTTTAGCGAGGCGTTCTGGAAAAAGTCCTGGCTGGCCGGCAGGCTACTATGGAGGCTGTTCATCGTACTAAATCTATCGATCTTCACTCGCCACCATCAGGATGATCATCACAGTGTGTTATTCAATATGTCTTTTCAGCATATACATCGCATCGCTCGCTTTGCACAACGGTTGCCCGTTTGTCATTCTATCACTCTCAACGTTGTCGGTGGATAAACTCTTCCAGCCAGGGATCAAACTCCTTCTCCTCCCACATCAGCACATGGCCGGCGCCCTCCCAGATCTTGTACTCAATGCCCACGCCCAACTCGGCCTTGAGCATCTGGGCGTGTTGTATGCTGATCATCTGGTCTTCAGTCCCATGGCAGACTGCGATTCTAGTCCTGCCAACCTGATATCCCAACTCGGCGATTTGCTCTGGTGACTTGCTATGCCAGGCTGCAGCCCAGGCCTGGAGCGTGAAGCCCTTGGGCGTGAAGCCGGCCGTGTCCATTCGCTTGGCCAGCTCGCCGGCGGCGTAGCGGTCCAGGTTGGTGGGGTAGTTGCCGCCCTCGGGTCCACCGCTGTACGGCTCGTCTGCCTCCGTGTCCGGGGCCTCGAGGAAGCGGGCACTGAAGATGCGCCTCGCGGTGTCTTCGAGCTGGACATCCAAATGCCGCGGAAGGAACATATTGATCCGCTGCGTCAAGTGGGTAATCAGCGGCGCAGTGCGCACCAGTCGGGCAGCCGTGCTCTGCAGCACCAGAGTGTTGACCGTGCCCTTGGGCAGAAGCAGGGCCAGCTCCTGGGCGATCATGCCGCCCATGCTGACGCCGATGATGTTCAGCTTCTGGGCCTGTGTGACCTGCTTCTCGCTGTCCAGCCAGCCAATCTGCTGCAGCAGGTCCACAATGTCTTGGGCCATCTCGCTGGTGCTGTATCGCGTCGTGGGCTTGTCGCTCTTGCCCACGCCCCGGTTGTCGAATATCAAGACCGAGTAGTCGTCGGCACGTTGGTGTCCAAAATACCGCGTCTGCCGCTTCCACGCGGTGCGATACGCTCCTAGGCCCATGATGAAGACCATCCGCGTTGGGCCCGTGCCATGCAGTTCATACCAGATATTGAACGGCCCTCCTCGGCGGCCGTGACCAACCCGTGCCAACCCTTCCTTGTTCGCTGGCAGTTTCCATTCCAGATGCCTGAAGGCCGGGTGGGCAGCAAGCTCGGGAGCGGTCAGGGGTATGGTCATGGCCAGAGATCCTTCCGACGACAAGAAAACAGCTGGGGATTGTTCTCACACAAAGCTCTGTCTGATCTGTCTGCTCTGCTCCTTCCTGTCTGACCGGGCAGTAGTCTCTAAAAAGGGAAGTCAAGATTACCCGGAAGGGGCGGAGCACGTGTTACCAACGACGCGTCGGCTTGCACCACCGCCCCTTAAAAGGCCTTAACCAAGGTAAGCTTACCATGAAATCATCGTATCATCGTTGTGGCTGCGTGGTCGATTCAGAGATGATCCCGAGCTTTCTGTGGCCCTGCCGTCCTGCCGAACCCTCCACAAATGGTTGTTTCACAAGACAAAAAAATATAAAGGAAATCACAACTCCCAGGGAATCGTCGATCCAGCAGTCTGTACCACCAGAATCACTGCTTAAAAAAGAAGCAAAAAAGAAAAAAAATCAATCTCGGAACGTCCTCGCAAAAGGTGTTCGTTCTGAGCAAGTGGTGATAAGTTAATGGCCACCACAAAGAACCATAAGTCCAGAAGTTGACACACTCAGCTTAACTTATTACTTATTAGTCTTTCGGCCCTCTTCACTTTCGCTCTCAACGTTTTGCCTTCTCAACTGAATCTCCTTAATACTTGGAAGGGGAGGTCGACCCGGGGCCAATCCGGAACCACCGGCCTGTATATGGCAGTTCGGTAGGCAGCCGATCGACTTCTAACTGAGCAAAAGGTACACATTTCAATCAGACTTCAATCAGACTCCAACTATGACTCCAATCAGACTCCAATCAGACTCCAGTCAGACTCCAATCAGACTCCAGTCCAGTCCAAATACTGCAAGAATCGACAGTGAACAAGTTCCTTGCCTCAGTTCATCTGAAGAAGCAGCCAGCAGCATTGTAACAGAATGCCTGTTGAGACAAGAAGCAGTCAGAGCAGTCAGAGCAGTCAGAGCAGTCAGAGCAGTCAGCTCTTCCACACACCGGTGTGTTTCATCAGGTAAGAACTCCTGTGCTCAACTTCAAATGATAGAAACCTCTTCATCTACTGTGAACCGAGCACAGGCCTGTGCTCTCTTATTGGCGCTGGTGCCCTCCATACTAATTCATGACTCCAGTTTGTTACTGGATGTAATCCAGTAAGAATGAGCTGCAAAGGACGCACTGAGCTGTCATACTCTGACTGGCTAAGCACCTGTATTTGCATCCAGAATTGTGTGTCGCAGATCTTGGCATTCAGCCTTTTGACTGCGGTACAAGGAATATACCATAGCAGAAAGTGGTGCACTGCTGGCCCAGAAAATTTGCCATAAAAACCAATCATTCATGCCATAAGCAATGGCGGCCAAGCAAACCCAGGCCAGGCTGCCTTGACACCCAGTCCAGCTTACAGCCAGACTCCATTGGAGTGCCCAACCCTCCTCATTCTTTTTTCTCATGATTCTGCTCGACGCACATTCAAGTTTTGGTCCCACTCGCTTTAACCTCGCCGGCCCAGTGGTGTGGCGCCCGCTCATCGGTGCTTTGAGGATCTGTCGCTGCGGAGCGTCGAATCTACTTTTTTTTACCCTCCACCAAGGTTCCAGCCACAAGGTGTATCCAAAAGCGCCAAAAAGTGCCCAGAGCAAGGAAATCCCAAACGAGGGTCGACCGTGTAGGTGGCTAGGGTAGCATATCGTCCAAAAGGGCACACTTCAAAATCCAGTTCAAGCCAAAGAGCACCTCACTCTTCCATCTTGAACATGCCCTCCTCTTCCTCCATGTTGATGTCGCGCGTCTCCTCCAGCCGCCTTTCGTCGCTTGCTTCCCGATGGCTCCTCTCGTCCGAAAGCTGCTGGCTGAACGACTGTGAATGCAGGCCGAACGGGCTGTAGATGTGAGTCAGTGTGCTTTCCGATATTTTACTGTTGTAAGACTGATACTGGCTGGGCAGAGGAGGCACCGGTGGAATGTCCGTGCCCATGCCGACAGGCCGCATGCGCGGAGTGCCTGAAAAATTGAGGCCGGCAGTGGCAGCAGCAAGCGCGCCATCGTCAGTGCCCGAAGTTGTTGGTCGGAAATCACTGACTCCAGAGAGTCGGTGTGGAAGCAGACCGGGTGAGAGCACGCTCTCGGCAAACGAACTCGAGGCCACGGAGCGATAGGACCGGCCAAAGCCAGTGCTACTGTTGCTGTGGCGCTTTGTATCCGGTATCGAGTACGCTGCCTCGCTCATAGGAGGAGGCGTCGTCTCAACCGAGCTGGGCTCGTCCTGCATCTCCGAGTAGCCAGAGTAGCCGGGAGAGGCCGACGAGGTCTCGCTCGGTTCTGGCTGAGGGGCGTCCAGCTCAGGCTGGGCCTCTGCCTCCTCAGCCGTCTCGGCTGTCATGTTGCACAAGACCGATGCTGCCTCCAGCAGCTGGACCTGTTGGTGCTTAGAGATGAGGAGCTTGGACGTGATCGCCCATGCCGGATCATGCTCCCACCTATGCTCGTCAGTCAGACGCACGCGGCTGTCTGTCTTGGGCCTGATGCAACATACATGTGCTTGGTCAGGCAACTGCTGTGCTTGTAGCCCTTACCACACGTATCGCAGCGCAGGTCTCCTGATTTTTTGCTGTCGCCCTTCATGAGGTAGGAGCCTTCGCTAGCCCGTCTATTCCGGCTCTTGTTCTTTCGAGCCGCGTCGTCCTCGCCCGAGTTGTCTTCGACAGCATCCTCCTCTTTGGTTTCTGACACGGCGGCTGGGCCGAAGTAGGTGTTCATGCTGAGCCGCGCGCTCATTGAGTGGGCCTCTGACCGTCGCGTGCCCATGCTGCGTCGGTGGCTGTTGATCGGAATCCCAAGACCTTCACCCTGTTCTCTGAGTGCCGCAGCGATGGCAGCGTGGGCGGTCGCGGCCGATGCCGACACATTCATGCTTTTGCGGCGACTAACCCGATGGGATGGATTGGCGGCCGACAGCGAGATCGAGTGCGAGTGAGGCCTGGATGAGCCATGGGCCGACTTGGAGAAGCTGCCAGACACTGGCCGAGCCGTTGACGGATCCTGTGCAGACCAGCAAGCAGAGTGTCAGCCTCAGGCCATAGACAGGGGGCAAGTGCCACAGATAGAGCAAGAGTCTTCTTTCGTCCAGTGGGCTCACTACTCTGGACAGCCAGGCTCCAGTGCCAGCTGGGCAAGGGGGTGTGTGCCTACCTTTGACGAGGTCATGGTTGTGTGGGTGCAGTGGAATCAACCGTCTTCAGTGAGCGACTCTCAGGATCCGCGACCGAAGGCAGTCTCGAGTCCTGAGAGCCGTAGGGCTGCAGGGAACAAGCAAGGCCCGAGTGATGAACGAGACACGTTGGGATTATTATTGGGCAAAATTATTTGGGAGGCTGAATTTCCAATGTCTTCTGGGAGCGGAATCGGACTGCCGGGGGCGCGGGGGGCGAAGGGGAGTCGCGAGGCCGACAACGGACAGGGCAGGAAGGTGAAGACAGACAGAGAGACGGTGACACGATGGCAGGAGGGGAGAGGGAAAAAAAAAAGAAGAGAGCGACGCCGGACGCGGGCAGTGTGCAGGAAGGAAGCAGGAAATACGAAACAACGACGGAGCCAAAAATTCATTGTTTGCGTGATGGTCAGGAGGAGCACGGCATTGCGGGCGGCCAGCGACGGCGCCGCGGGCCACGCAGCTGACCATCTTGAATGTGGCGATGTGGCCCCAGACCTAAAGTCCTAGGGCCCTGCCGCCCTAATTGCCAGATACGTCTGGACCCGGCTTTGGGTTGAGTGAAAAGGGCAGCTGCAAAACAGGATCGGCCTAATTGCTGCGGGTTATTAATTAGCTTATAGGCCTCTGCACTATTATTAATTATGATGGCCCCGAAAAACCATGAGCAAGAGCTTATCACTTGACTTGTACATTAACTCAAGACACAGGGGGCGACTTGCACTGTAGCTCTTCGACCGCTTTACTCACCCTATGTATATGGCTGAGTCCAAGTGGTCTATGGTACAAGTAAGTTGGCAAGAGTCTTCTCCGCGCTTTCCCCATGCACAGCCCACCCCAACAGAAGCAGTAACGATCAACTCCCGTGCCTGACTATCCCTCTGACCGCGGCCCACGACATTGCTGTCTCAGTCGCGGTCGGCCTGTCTGAGACTCAAGATTCATGGACGAGAGTAATGACAGGGCATACTTTTCCTCAACGGCGAGGTCCGTACCATACCTTGCAGGGCCTCTTATCACCTTGTGTACCAATCTCGATCATCGTGTGTGGAGCTGTCTTGGACCCTTGCACAACCAGCTAATAACTTTGTCATTTTTAGTGGGGCTCCACACCTATTGTTTCGTTCCGGCTGTCCCATGCCCTGCACCTTCCAGCTCGACAGATAACAGGTTCTCGTAGCCGCCATCGCACCTGTACCGACAATCATCCCCGCCCACTCATGGCAATCCTCTTGTCCATATTGGCTGGATATTGGCCGAGTAGCGACACACTCTCTGTTCCTGACTAGATTGCGCCAACTGACAGCCGCTTGCTCTTCTTCAGATCGCTCCTCGGCCGTAGCACGCAGCAGCAGACTTGCGTGACAGCGCCCAGATCGCAAGTGTTGTAATACAGCAGGCGAAAAACAGAGCCTAGATTGTGCTGTTGCCATTTACGTGGAAATAAACCTGTAGGTTATGAGTATGATTGTACGTGTACTCTGTACTACTCACTTGGGAATTCTGTGCTGATTGGTGCCAGAGGGCCAGAGGGTCCACCAAACCTTGTCATCAATTGCTTCGACACTCACCTGACGCGCCGATGATCTGATCAATGGCCTGATTCAAGTCATGCAGAAGGTCCGACCTGAGCTATCAAGCGGGGTGGCTCAAGCCACATTTGACAATTGTTTGGAGAAATTCTCCACCAATGGGGCCACATGAATAAGCTTGTCCTGCCAAGCCCCCACATGGACTTCCCACGCACAGGACAGACACCTTGTTGACCTGTAAGAAGGAGAAGGACATCCTCACCACGTCTGGTGAGGTGATCATCTCGTTGAGCTCTGCTCTTGGGACTTGACCATGGGGAAATTGCTTCCTTACGTCAACCCTGGTAAGCGCGTCTAGCAACTCTTTACAGACCTCGCGTGCTGGACCATCATAATCAATAACGAGCCCCTCGTCATAATCAAGTTATGCAACTGTCATACTTTCTGCAGTTTGCTCCAGTACTGACATATTATCCGTGGACAGCACGGCGGCATGGCAAAGCTGCTACGCACGTTTTCCTCTGTCACGTCTCCCTGTCACAACCGGCACTGGATTCGGGAGGGAGCAGCAGTGCTGGACGGAGGAACACACACCATGCCAAGCACCAGGTGCTCACCATAGTGTCGATGCGATGATATGGATGATACCCTAATGGCGTCATCACAGAAGAAAAGGAAGGAAAGAGCCACGACTTACGTGTTATGATTTATTGCAGCAGGAACCCCACTTCTTGGCTTGCCCCTCTTGCACGAAAGAAAAGTCCTGTGATATCTTGCGGAATCAATCTTACTGATTGTCACGTCGCTTGATTACTCCGACTCGAGAGCCCTCTGCCCTATTTGATCGTATTGCAACCTTGGCAATTAATAATAATTCAGTGCTTGTTCGCCAGCCACACCCACAATTCATTCCCCCAGCCAAAGTCGATTGAAGTACGGGTAAAAAGACCGAGAGAAGGGGAAAAAGTAAGACCGCTTCGTGCCACATACAACCCCATCAAGGAGGGAGACGATACCAAAACCGGGGGCGGGAGGCACCTATTCTTGCACAGCCTTGCTGTTGTCTCTTTGCGTCGCTTCCCTCTCGTTTCCACTTTGCACGCCCCAGTTGTCTATTGGTTGCATTGCACTAACTTCTTGCTCTACCTTTTTCTTCATCTTGCAGTGGCAGAAGACCAGCGTATGTGCATATCGATACTTTTCTATTGACACCACCACCGCCACTTACTACTTTTCCTACTACCCCTTTCCTCAACATGTCCGATCCTTATGTCTCACCACGTCCTCATCTAGAGAGTCGCAAAAGCTTCCTGCCCAAGCAGCCCGTCGAGCTCGCCGAGCCAAAGCATGATCCTATAACGTATGAGGAGCTGGCGCAACATGATGGTAAGTAAACTCCGAGATGCATATATACACTTACTATATCCGCACATTATTACCTACCTTTCCTCTTCCAGTCTGTCCCTCCGATGTGGCTTGCATCTTCTGCTGTGTTCACACAAGATAAACGACCAAGAGACAAGAAGTACTGACTTGGCATTCGCGCACGTGCGCATTTGCATGTTTTTGCAGGCAGCGACGAGTCCAGGCCTGTGTACGTGGCCATCAAAGGCACCGTGTTCGATGTGGGCAAGAACAAAGCCTACGGCCCCGGCGGTAATTACCACGTCTTCGCAGGCAAGGACCCGTCTCGCGCTCTGGCCCTGTCATCGTTGAAGGCCGAGGACTGTGTGCCGGAGTGGGATGACCTGGAGGACAAGCACAAGACTGTGCTGGAGGAATGGTACACCTTCTTTAGCAGGAGGTATAATATTGTAGGCCAGGTTAGTCTAAAACCCATATCCACGGCCAATCTGTGAAAGAGGAGGGAGTTAGGACAAAGAAAGAGAAAATAAGACTAGAGAGAAGAAGAGATCGAGGAATTAAGTGTTTGTTTGTGTACCACAAACAGACAACCCCCCTCAAGTTCGTCCACGGTCACAGGCTGACAGGCATTATTATACAAATCCAGATCTCAGGCGCGACGAATCAGGCTTAAACAACGGAGGCGTACGCACTACGCATGGATACGAGCCCGATACGCTCTGCCGGCTTGGCCCCATTCCATCCATGATGACAGGCACAGAGAAGAAGAGGCTATTCTGTCGGCACATTCCTGTTCAATAACTTTCTATATCCCAATGATGGGGATCGAGATGATGGAATGAATATCTATCCATATCGATCAAGCCTTGCGGTTCCTCCTCTGCTGCCTCTTCTTGGAGATGATCCGGTTCCTCTTCGCAATCCTGTTCTTCTCCTCCTCGTCCAGCTCCACCTGCACTTCCTTGGCTGCTGTGGGAGCACTGCTCTTCTTCTGCTTCTCGCCAGCGGGGGCTTGGCTGTCGGTGTCCCTGCGCTTTCTTTTCGTGCCTTTTTTATTATTCCTGTCATCATCATTGCTCTCGCCTTCACCTTGCCTTTTCGGTCTGCCGGGTTTGGATTTGGCCGCTCCAGCACCGCTGTGTTCCCTGGCCGAGCGTCGCATGACGACCCTGGCATCTTCAATGGCGAATTCGACTACCAGCCGCTTCTTCCTCTCGCCGTCCTTGCCCTCTATCTCGTGTCCGTTCAGCCACCGCAGGGCGCTCAGGGCGCTGCGGTGCGTGTGGTATTCGACGAAGCCATAGCCCCGGCTGCGGCCGCCCAGGCCCTCCTTGACCTTGCCGCCTTCTTTGCCTTCGAACACGATCTTGGCTTGCCTGACCACGCCGACGCCCTTTTGCTTGCGCGCCCGCTCGGCCTCTCTCATCTCCTCGCCGCCGCGCTTGAGCTCTTCCTTGGACAGCGGCTCGCGCAGGCCGGCCTTGACGTCGGTGGCAAAACCCACGACTGCCTTGCGTGCAAGGTCTTTGAGATCCTTGGAGGTGACGTGCCGCGGCAGGTTGCGGATGCTGAGACGGGTGAGACTCAGGCAGAGGTTGGGATTGGCCTTGATCAGCTTCTGTCGTTGCTTCGCACTGCTTTGGCGGATGTCCAGCTCGGCCTTGCCCAGCTTGGCGTACAGCGGCGAGGATGCCGGGATCGTGCCTTCGGAGAGCAGGTACAACCGGCGTTTGTCGCCGTCCCGTTTCAGGCGCTTCTCGGCTGACTCGGCCGTTCGCTGGTCGGCGTCTTCCTTGCTCAATGCTTTGGACACCTGTAGCACACGCGAGTCGAGCGTGTATCGGCCTGACGGATCCTCGGCTTCGTTCTGCAAGACCGAGTGTGTCAGAACTTCGCCGCGGCGCTTCTTGTCCCCTTTACTGTCCGGTACTGGCACTGACTTTTTGGGCGAGTCTTTGACGCAAGCCTTGGCGTCGGACTCATTGAAGAAGCAGACAAAGGCAGTGCCGCGCGACCGATCGGTTTCGGGATCGTAGACAACCCGTGCATAGCGGACAGGGCCGAACTGGCGGAAATGTTCCACAAGTTCTTCGTCCGTCGTCGTAAAGGGGAGATTGCGGATGAAGATTGTAGTGTTGTCGGAGCTGGGACGTCTGTCGGATTCGCTGTCATCCATGTCTTCGTCGCTGTATTCGTCGTCATCGTCATGATCATGCTCGTCGTCGTCGTCGTCGCCGTCATCTTCATCGTCGTCCTCCTCCTCGTCCTCAACTGGAGCGACGCTTTCATGAGTGGAGGGCAATTTGACACCACCTTTACTAGCCTCGTCATCACCTGAGTCCTGACTGCCAGTCTCTTGGTCTTCCTGATCGACAGCCGCAGCATTCTGTAGTTCTTGCTGCTGCAACTGCTGCCATGTATCCTTGTCCACAGCCCAATCGACAGCCAGAGTCCTGCCATCGATCACCTTGCCATTGACTTGCTCGAGCGCCTTTTGCGCGTTTTTCTTGCCGCGGATAATGACAATACCAAATCCATACTGAGACCCTGCAGACCGCTTTGGTACTATGGCATGCTTGATCTTGCCATAGCTCTGAAAAAGTTTCGTCAAGTCCTCGGCGGTGCTGATCGACCAAGGCAAATTTCTGACAATCAGCCGGGGAGGCTGCCCATCTTCCTTCTGCTTCTCTCGCTCGGCCTTCAGCTTGGCTGCCGTCAAGTTCTCGCCCTTCTTCGTCCCAGCCTCGATGTCTCTGTGTCGGGCTTGCGCGACCTCGACTTTGATCTTTCGATTGTCAAGGGTTGAGTTGTTGAACTGCTCGGCCGCGGCATGGGCGTCTTCGGCATCGGTGAAGGTGACAAAGCCAAAGCCCCGGGATATCTTGGTCTTAGGGTCCTGTACCACAACAGCATGCTTGATGGGATAAGAGTCTGAGAAATGAGCCGCTAGTTTTTCGCTTGTCACTGAGGCGGGCAGAGAGCGCACGAAGAGCGAGCGGCGCTGGTCCGACGTTTGGTCGCCGTCGTCGTCATTAGACGGTTTTGACGGTTCGGATACAACCTGCGGAGCGCCGTCCGAGAGCTTGCGCTTTTTCCTGTGTGATGCCATACTTCTTTACAGAGGCTCTTAGGCGAATGGAAAAAATCATAGACGTTAAAAAATATGGCGGCTAACTTGCCTAGTTTGAAACTCAAAGTTCGATCTCTGGCAAACATGCCAAGCTCGCGCAGGCAGATTCAAATATGACGCTATGCCGCAAGGGGCAATTTTAGATTCCGTACTGAATGTAATTCAATACCATTTCATTTCCTGGACCACGTCGCCACGCCGCCTCGATGACCAGACATGGCAGAGTTTGGTGAGGCAGACTCTCATACTACGGCGTCAGCGGCCAAGCGACCGTTGACCAGTGGCCCTGCGAAAGTGGTCCAGCCCAAGCCCCAAGCGCTTCCTTCGAGAAACGGCCCGTCCGCCATTCTCGTGTCGACTCGACAAAAGGGCAATCCGATCCTCAACTACGTCAAATCGCTTCCGTGGGAGTATTCTGACATTCCGTGTGACTATGTTCTGGGGGCGACGACTTGTGCTCTTTTCCTGTCGCTAAAGTATCATCGCCTTCATCCCGAGTACATCTACAGCCGACTTCGACAGCTAGGCAAGCTATACAACCTGCGCATCTTGCTGACGATGGTCGACATCACTAACCACGAAGAGGCACTGAAGGAGTTGTCCAAGACATCGATGATCAACAACCTGACATTAGTTCTCTGCTGGTCTGCTCAGGAGGCGGGCCGCTACCTGGAGCTGTTCAAGTCGTATGAGCACGCTTCGCCCACCTCTATCCGCGCACACCAAGCAGAGACATATCAGGAGAGTCTGAACGAGTTTGTGACTGCGCCCAGAAGTATCAACAAGACAGATGCGGCCAGTCTGATTGCTAATTTCGGCTCCCTCAGAGCAGCAGTTAACGCGCAACCCGAGGAGATTGCCATTATACCCGGTTGGGGCGAGAAGAAGGTCCAGCAATGGTGCAAGGCCGTCCGTGAGCCCTTCCGGATCCAGCGAGCAGCCAAGGACAGCATTGTCCTGCCGGCGATTCCCATCTCGAGTGTCAACACCGGGAATGGACCAACGATGCCCTCGCAGGCCCTCCCCATCGATGCAGAAGCCGAGAGGAGACCGGGGCCGAGAGAGGGGACAAGCCAAAGGGAGAGCGATGATGGTGATGAAGCTGCTCTACTGGCGGCCATCGAACAAGAGGGTTCATTGCCTGACGTAGAGACAAAGAAAACTGGTTCCCGATCGAAGCTGACAGAGCCGGTACTTGCCGAGGGAGTCATGGCGGCCCTATCAAGACTGCGAGACGAATCGTAATTGTGGGCAGGAAGCAGCAACAACAAGACCGAGGAACGGCAAGGCTCGGACCCCTGATGGTCGCCGTGTCAGTCGGCTCGACAGGCATTACAGAGATTGCGGCCGACGTCGACAGGTTACATCCCCGGGGAAGCTATCAGAGGTTTCTCATGAGTATGTACGCGCGTCGCCCCGATGTCGCCGGCACGCGAGGCATTTAGGGAGGTGTTAGAGGCTTCCAGGACAGAAGGCAAAGACAATCGTATGATTTAACTTGATTTGGAATTCTCTAAGGCTGCCGCCGTACAAGACTGGAGAACTCGGAAGAGCTCCGTTGCGCGGCGCAATATGTATTTTGGCGCTGTGCGTGCGCTCGGCTCCGTTGACCTCGTCGACTTTCTACAGGGTCTTGGCACAGGGCGGCGCTCAGGGGGTCTTGGCATAAGGCGTTTATGTCCCTGTCCGCCCGCCTTACACTATTAGAGGCGAACACGAGTCTATGTATGTCTACGAAATTTGCTATGGCTGATTCGACGCTCATTTGCACCTGTTCCCCGAATGGTCGAATTATCAATTTGAATCATCCTCTATCGCGGGGCAGGGCGGCGTGCTGTCTACCACAGTATAGCTGTCAATCGTGCTAGTTTTCTTCCACACAACTACCCAGCTCTTCTCTCCACCAAAAGCCGAGTAACTTGATCTTGGACGCAGCGCACTCGACGAGGGCGCATTAAGCGAGGTACGCAAGGACTGAGATGGTTTCTCTTGTCAATACGTTGGTAACTTGGATTTTGAACACAGCGCTTTCAAAGTACGGCCCAGCAGGAATAAAACGAGTCAGGGTGAGCCTCCTAGTCTCGTTATCAGGTAAGCTTAGGGAATATCTCTCCATGACCCAGGACACTAAGTATTCCGAAAGAGGAAAATGCTGATAACCCAGGAATTGATATTATTGGCCAGATCTCTACAAAATAATTTTTTATTTCTTACCACCAAGTTGCCATCTTAGGAATAGCGGTTTATGTGAGCGTACCACAAGTACACATAATTGTTAAATTACCATCGGTTTCCTTGCACCTTGTGTTTAAGGACAACTTAATCCTATACAGCACTACAGGTTTACTTGCAGCTGTATTTGTTTCCCAAGAGCAACCATGTCCAGGCCAGATGCGGCCAGCGGCTCCGCCGCGCCGCCAAAGCAGCTATCGTCGCGCCTGATGACTATGAAGGTGAGAGAGGTTCCTATCCCCCATACTTTACCCATCGAAGACATGTCTGGCTGACTGCTAGTTCAAGTTCATGCAAAGAGCAGCAGCTACCAAGGGCGCAGACACACCAGGAACCCGCGGCAGCGGCAGCGGCAGCGGCGCACGCGCAAGTCCAGGAGGTAGCGTAGCAGGAACTGGACCACAGACGCCTGGATCAGAGCGGCCACTGAAGCGAAGACGGGTCGAGACAACGAACTCGGCCGCATCCACGCCCGGTGTGTTGTCCGATGCGGAACAGGGCCCGGCCGGGACTGCAGCGCGTGGTGTGATCTCCTCGCGACACGGAGAGGAGACGGAGTGGGTGCTTAATGTGGCACTGCCAAAGGGCATTGCTCGACAAGAGAATGACGACGATGATGAAGAACAAGAAGAAGGAGAAGGAGAATATGAGGATGAGGATGGTGATGATGTCGACTCCATCTGGCCCTCTGCAGCTACAGGTCGGCAGACATATGGCAGCTTTCAGAAAAAGTCAGATCGTCGCAAGGCGCAGGAGACGGGGAACGAGGATGACCTGAGTTCTGTGTCTGGCTCGTTGTCTGATTCAGAGGATGATGCTAGACATTCACCTGCTGCAAAAGCAGGTCCAGGAGGGGGACATCAGCGGCCGTCCTCTGCATACGGCCGTGGCGGCCACAGTAATCGCGACAGCAACCGGAATCGCAATAACAGCTACGGAGGCGGCGGCGGTGGTTTGTCTGGGAGCCCATTGACGAAACTGCCGAATAGCAAAGAGCGCAGGAGGCAGAACCGCACGTCTGGCCAGCAGCGCAAGCATGCGAGGAAAACGCTGTAGCCAGCTGATATCAAATATCATATCCTTTTTTGCTGTAGCCAGCTGATATCAAGTATCACATCCTTTTTTGCCGTAGCCAGCTGATATCAAGTATCATATCTTTCTTGTCAGTCATTGTCTTTTCTATTTTATCACTATTGTCAAGTCTTGCATAGCAGGTTAACCACGCGTGCATGCAGGCGAATAGCAACCCTTGACTCATCGCTTTCTCTCGCGAACACCGTCGCCACCCGCCGCATTCTTGGCCGAAGTCGTGCTGCCACCACCACTCCCACCACTCGAGTGGCCAGCGAGAAAACCAGCAAGATCAAAGTTGTTTGCTGCGGCAGCACTACCACCACCAGCCGCACTACCACCCGGTGCAGCGCTGCCGCCCTGCATGGCGCGTCCCATGGCACCCATGGGGCTCTTGCGCTGCATCTCCTCATACTCCTGGCGCATCTCCGGGTCCATGTTCTCGATCAGCTTGGGCATGCCAAAGGTAAAGACCAGGGCAAACAGGCCCATCAGAATCATGGGGTTCTTGAGCAGGCTGAGGATGTTGAAGCCCTGGCGCGTCTCGTAGAAGGATTTCTGGCCGAGCACCTTGGCCGTAAGCGTGAGGTTGACGGCGCCGGAGGAGGGTGCAAGGTTGATGCCATGGTCGGACCACTTGATGCCGCGGTATGTTTCGGCGGCCAGTGTGATGACGGGCTCTTGCTGCTGCTGCTGCTGCTGCTGCTGCTGCTGCTGCTGCTGTGGAGCGGAAATGTCAATGCGGTACGGCGCAAAGACGAGGTTGTGCGAGAAGATCTCCAGCAGGTGTGACCCTATCAATGTGGCAGGGATGTCGTCGAACAGCAGGTAGCTGCCCTTGTGGAGCGGGGTCCGCAGTGTCGTCCCCTGGGCGGATGTGAGCGTGGCGTGTGTCGAGGCGGGAAGGGCATTGGGGTTCGGGACCAGGTTCGATGCTGGGATCTGGATGCGCAGGGAGGCTGCACTGGCCAGTGTAATCACATAGCCAGCAGCAACCAGCAGTCCTGGGAGATGCATTGTGTGTCTCTATTACTGCTGAGCTCCAACTTGCCTCATATGCTTGGTGTCACAGTGATAAATGGAGTGGGGAATGGAATTTACTGATTGGCCAATCATGTGGGGACTGAAATTTATGATTGGCCAATCAGGTGGGTCTGCTCATTTGCTTGACTTGACCTCCTCTCAAGCTCTTTGACCACACAGGCTCTCCTACTTGTACATTCTTGTTAGCAAACCATGGCTTTTCATGTCCACCACTATATACAGGGCCTTAGTGTTAGCTCTGGTCATATTCCAGCTATCTACAGCAAGACCTGCCCCTATCTCTACATAAAGGCAGAATTATGTTAATTCCAATACACAATGAAAAGGCAGCTAATGAATTGCACTGGCTGTTGTTCATCTAATCAGCCTTGATCTAGTTATCTACCCTGCTAATAGCTCTAGATATAGGTAAGCTTGAAGTGGGCAACCAAGGCTTACACAGTGCACAGTGACATGGTCATATGAGTATGAACCAGAACCAGCCAATCTAGGTGTGTAGCCAGAGAGGTATACAACACCAGAGAGGTATGTAACACTAGAGCGGTATACAACACTAGAGAGGGGATGCTCCAACACAACACGTAGTGTGGAACACACTGAGATATTCTCTCCCCAGTATCTTCTTTCCATTTCATTGTTCAACTCCATGGTAATTCTCCTTCCTTGCCATCTCTATCCGAGCAAAATGGCCACCGAAGAACATATGGCAATTATTGCAGCCAAGAGAGCAGCCCCTACAGACTCTCTTCCCGGCGACGGCATCCGTCCCTCGGATGAAGAGTTCTACGCTGTTGCGACTGCCAGTTACAATTTCTGGTCTACCGCGGAAACCCAGGACTTCGACATTGAGCGACATGTATTTGACCTGCTTGCACGAGTACCGGCCTTCTCCTTTTCTCCTGGACAGAGACTCTCCTGGCTGGATAGACACTGGCTGTACCTAAAGTGCAAGTCAGAATGGAAAACAACAGAGGAGGTGGACTGCAGTGCAAAAGTCAAGACTCAGACTCACTATCTAGTCCTAGGCTCTTGTACACCAATACACTATCAGGATAATGAGGTGGCTGTGGCCTCGGCACTTCCATCAGAGATGTGGAACTCCCCAACTCTGCCCTGTCTGATACGGGCATGGTGCTATATCCTCTCCTGCCGTTGGGTTGAGAGCCTTAGCATGGTTGGCCAAAATGCTCAACTTTTGCAACCCAGCCCTTTGACTCTGTTGAACTTTTGGGAGACTGTTATCAGCGTGGAATGGCATGCAATAGTCATTCGAGATAAGATCTATCATGCTCCCTGGTCTTGGGTAAAGGATGATTCACCTGTTAGGTAAGTCTACTGGTAAGCACACCTGGACAATACACACCCACTAACAGTCCTGTCATAGCGTTAACTTGCCAGTGTCCCCTCCAAACTCCAACCTAGCATTACAGGCTCTTGGGGACTTCTGTGTCACACAAAATCTGCAGAAAGAGTCTGTGCTTGCTCTCTGTGCAGCCATTGTTCTTTCTCAATACCCAGAGGAGATTGTGATAATCCCAAAGTGTACCTTGCCAACCTCAAAGCCCAGTGGAGGCCAGAGATCTTGCCACAAGCTTAATACCTTAGTGGACAAATCCATCACACTCACTTGCACACTAAAAGGCATGGAATCAATTTTAGCTAGTCTCTTTCTGGACCCTGGCATTTCATGCAATTTGGTTGGTGCTCACTTGCTTGGAGTTCGCCAAGCTCTGCTAGACAACGGACACATGAAATGGTTGGAGAAGTTGGCCATTGACCGAATGCCTACTATGGCACCACTCTGGATAGCTGCTATTTTGTGTGGCAAGGCTGAGCAGACCTTGAGGCTTATCTGGTGTGGCATGCAAGATGCCATCCTTCCCCTTGCAACTTGGATTGGGATTCCACAGTCATTTCTTGAATACGACTATGTCTCTAATGGGCCACAGGGGACAATACCACGAGCAAACGAATACCGCCTTGCCTGGCTGGTAGACGCCGAGACCTTCTGTCCTAGGGATCCTTATCCGCCATTTGGATATACCAAGGAGAAGAATCTCAGTCTATCAGTGCATGCTCATCTAAGCCACAACCATCACCTTCGAACTTACAAGATGTTCTGGGTAGTGGAGGAGGGGGAGGATATTCTTGGCCTGTCCTTTGACCTTCCGCAGAGAAGGGCGGCTCTGAAGCCGACCAAAGGACTACCTCCTGCCCAGGCTGAGCGCTTCAGATCAGAGTAAGTGAGCCCCTTTGGTGAGAGGTCTATGGCTGACTTGAACAAGATTCCTCGAGGAAGCTGAGAACGCTTCGAGGAATGCAACAGGGCACGTTGTTAGCTGGCAACTAGAGACAGAGGATGGGCTTTGGCTTGATATGGGCACTGAAGACGAGACACGCCGATGTCACGGCCATCCCTGGATCGACCCCGAGGAATCAGAATACGACTTTTCTGGCTCTGATGCATCTGCCAAGCAGGAATTCGATCCAGCCAAGGTACACAAGTGGCTGGAGGGTGTCAGACAGGTTGGTGATCGAGTGGTTGTGATAGAGATGGGGAATTAGCCACAGTAGGATTAGCGTGGTTTCGGCAAAGTTGCCATCAAAACTGTTGTCAGCCAATTTCTATCAACTTTGACACTGCAGCCATTTACTTCCATGGCCTCCTCCTACACCACCGAGCCTCCGCCCACGGCAACGGTTCTCGTACATACCACTGCTGGCCCATTGACCATCTCGCTCTTCGCCCAGCAAACACCACTGACGTGCCACAACTTTCTGCAGCTATGCCTCGACGGGTACTACGACAACTGTACGTTCCACCGCATCAGCCCCGGCTTTGTCATCCAAACCGGTGATCCGACTGGCACCGGCGAGGGTGGCCAGAGCATATATGACGATGCGGAGAACGAGGAGCTGGACGAAAAATGGGCGCGACTGCTGGGCAAGGACAAGGGCGACAAGATTGTGTTTGGCGATGAGTTGCACAGCCGGCTAAAGTTCAATCGGCGCGGCCTGGTCGGCATGGCAAAGGCTGAGGGCTCGGGCAAGGGTTGTGGTGGCTATGGCAGCCAGTTCTTCATCACCCTGGGCGACGGCCGGCGCGAGCTTGACGGGCACTGTACGCTCTTTGGCCGCGTCGAGGGCGATGGGATTTACAACGTGGTCAAGATTGCCGATGCAGAGCTGGTTGAAGGCACCGAGCGGCCGCTGTATCCGGACAAGATCTTGCGCACCGAGGTGGTGGAGATGCCCCGTGGCGAGGCCTGGGAGGCGATCAAGCCCAGACAAACAGTCGCGCAGAGACAGCCAGTCGAGCGCGACAGCAAGGACAAGCAGAAGGGCAAGGCAAAAAAGAAGAAGGCGATGGGAAAGCAGATGCTAAGCTTCGACGATGGCGGCGGCGACGACGGCGGCGGCAGCGACAGCGCGGTGGCGGTGCGGCCCAAGAAAGCCAAGTTCAACACCGCGCTGGTTGCCGACATCGACAACGCCACCAAGCCAGCTCCGGCAGCGCCAGCGCCAGCGCCAGCACCAGCACCAGCCAAACGCAAACTATCCCCGCCGTCGCCAGTCCACCAGCGGCGGCGCACGCCATCGTTCCCAGACCCCAGCACCCAGCTTCCCTTGCCCGATCCACAGTCACCCTCACGCTCCCCTTCTCCGCCGCCCCCGACGGCCAAATCCAAGTCAGCAGCAGAAGTGGAAGCCGAAATTGCCGCGCTCAAGCAATCCCTGCGGCGCACGTCGCCCTTCCGGACCGACTCCAACAACAGCAGCAGCAACACGCGCAAGAAATCCGCGCTTGAAGCCATGATTCCCGAAACAGCCACGCGCGGCCGCAAACGGCCCCGTGCAGGCGGCAGCCACGCCAACGCAGCAGCAGCAGCCGAGTCCAACGCCATCAAAATGTTGAACGCCTTTCGCGCACGCCTGGAGCAGGCGGCCGCTGGTAGTAGTGCGGCGGCCAAGCCTGGTCGTGAAGGTGAAGGTGAAGCTTCGACTACAGAAACAGAACGTGGCAAGAAAAAAATGGCCAGAAATGGCAAAAATATCGACAACGACAATGACAAGGAAGAGGAAAAAGAGACACCACTCTGTGATCTGCACTTTATTGCCAACTGCCAGTCCTGCGCGTCATGGGACAAGAACAAGAACAAGAACAAGAAGAAGACAAATAGGAAGGGCCATGATAATCAGAACGTTGACGACGATGACGGCGACGACGACGGTGACAATAACGATGATAATGATGATGACGACGATGACGACGACGACGACGATCGCACCTTCCTCTCGCACTCGCTTAAATTCGCCAAGGACACGCTGGGTAAGGACCTTGAGTGGCGCAAGGGCGATCGCAACCGCGAGTACGACGACGGGCTGGTGGTGATTGATCCGCGCGAGAAGGAGCGCGAGATTGCTACGGTGCGGATGGGGAAGAAGAGCGGCGGCATCGGCAGCAATAGCAAGAGGAGGGATTGAATGATGGTGAAAACTGTCTGTGGAGACGCAGGATTGTATGTATGTATTATATATACACATGGAGTTGAAAACTTTGGACTCTGTGCTCGACTGTTTTTTGTGTTTTCTTTTTTTGTTTTGTAAAGGTACCCGTACCTGGACAGAACAGAACAGAACAAATGACCTGAGTCGCGGCTAGTCTAACAGAGCGATGCTCTCGACACTCTTCTCCAGACTTGCATTCTCGCTTGGGGCTCGACTTGTTGTCGTCGGCGTGGGTGGTGTCATAGTCTTCTTTTTCTTCTTCGTTCCCCTGGTACAGCTGCTGCTACTGCCACTGCCGCTCGCGCCAGGTGAAGGCGCGTCGCGGATCCAGCGCACGATTGCTTCAGCGCGGTCAGTGGTGAGGACGGGGATGGTTGCACTGCTGGTGCTGCCAGGACTACCATTGACGCTAGCATTCGAGCCGTGTTTCTTTTTCTTATCCTGACAGGTCTCCCTATCTTTCTCCTCATTACTGCTGCCACTGGCCAATTTTGTGTCTGTTTGGGTTGGTATGGCTGTTGCATCAGCAGTTGCTGCTGCAATCACAGTACCATCCTGCTCCTTTCTCTCTCCTTCTCGGTCGTCCTTTTCGGCTATCTTCTCCGAGACTGCGGCCATTGCGGGCTGATCCCCCCGTCTCTTCGTCTTATTCTGGACTCCGGCTGGCGGATTTCGAATAGGGGCTTGGCATAGCGTTTCCCAGCTGGCTTCGAGATCGAGAAAGTTGTTGGACCGTCGCAGGATTTCCATCCAGTCAGCACGTGCGGGCGAGCGGGCGGCCAGGAATATAGGGTACCCGTCGCAGACGCGTGCCACACGGGCGGCCATGTAGGCGTGTCGACGGTGTTCCTTGGCTGATGTCTGGATCAGGCAGTGGCAGAGAAGGATGGAGTGGAGGACCTCTGTTAGGAGAGGGTGGTAGGTGACTGCCTCGGAGAAGTCAGCCAGGTTGAAGGAAGAATTATCTGCACTGTCTGGCTTGCTGTTGTCGCTGGCATCGGCGGGATATGGCGGCAGGTCAGCTGGAGGGACGGCCGCAAAGAGAGCATTCAGCTTGTGCACCTTGGGCTTCGGGATATGTGGTGGTGGCAGTGCGTTTTGCGGCTCTGATCCGTTGGTGCTTGTGTCTTCGTACTTGACCAGCGCCTCTGCAAGGCCAGACCGGGAGTGTGCATCCAGGTTGAGCAGGTGCTCAGACCGCGACCGAGACCGACTGTCTTGGCTCTGCTGGGCGGCGCTCAACCTCTGCAAAAAGGCATCGGTATGCTCGGCTGACAAGCCAGGGGTGTAGTCGAGGTGGCTGAGGAAGACCAGATAGTCACGCAGAGCACGCTTGGCACAGGTGCGCACCATCTTTCGTGCTTCTGCAAGAGCATGCCCCTGTGCGGGATCCTTTTCTGCTGGAGGGCTGATTGCTGCTTTTGTTGCTTGGTTGTGTTGACCCTGTAGAGCGGCAGAGATGGAGCCACAGGCCAGAGTTAGATAGGTGTTGCCGCGGTGAAAGAGAAACTGCAGCTCCAGGCTGCTCGGCTGGTCCTTCTCATCGACTCTGGCTTCTTGTCGGGAATAGTCCCGCGACAACCGGGCGACATCGCGGGCGAGAATGAGATCGCGCTGCTCGTTGGAGTGGCCAGTGTGGTACAGCTTGAACACGGCCAGGCCATCGGTCAAGTCCCTGGCCGCACCGCCGTGGTCGTCCTTGAAGACGCGTGTGATTGCTCTGGTGCGGTACGTGGCTGGGTCAGTGGGCCGCTGGTGAATGATGTCGGTCAGTACATCCAGCGTGGTCGAGGCAGCCAGGGCGCGAGACGGGATCTTCTCATGGAAGAAATGCACATACTGCGCATCGGCATCCGTCTCCTGGCGCTGTAGCACCAGCTTGGCCACGTCCTCCAGGGCCGAGGCCGACTGCATGGTCACGACGCTTGCGGCAATCTCATCGAGGCGATAAGCTGCGGCCAACTTCTGGGTGGCATGCTCGCGCATGCGGTGCTTCCGCTCACGGCTCAGCTTCGCATTACCGCCGCCACCACGCGAGGAGCCAAGGCCGAGGATGTCGACATCAGCTCCGCTCAGGATGCCGTTGGTCGCATTGAGAGAGTTGCTGAGGGCGGCTGACGTGGTGCCGTTGGCCGCTCGCACTGCCAGGCCTGTGGCATCGTCGATCAGCCGCCGGATCTTGACCAGGTCGAAGAAGACGGCTGGGTCAATGGGCTGTGGCCGCGGCGAGTAGAAGTTGCTGCAGGCCAAGCTTTCAAGTACCTCCGGCGGCAGGTTGAGCCATGGGCCATGATAGGACGAGATATATCGCCAGTGTCTGTACAGGTGTCAGAGGTCAGAGGACCAGCCGAGTGATTGGCACCCAGGAGGCAAGACGGCCAGCGGAGACATGGACACAGAGGGGAGGGGATACTACTTGTTACGACAAATCACCAACGATGGCGGCACTGATGTCGTTGTCGTCGGCGTCGGCGTTGGTGTGGGTGTCAGTGGCACCGACGAGCTGTGGGAGGCCGCTTGAGACCTGGACTGGGGGCTGTTGACATTGTCGGCCTTTGCCCTGGCCTTTGCATTGGTCATGTCAGCGATGGTATTCTTTTACAATTGGCTGCCCGAAAATTTCAGATGCAGCGGACGCAGATCGATATCAATCGACAGGGCGACTCGTAGGGGCATCCACAGAGATGGGGGCAGAGATGCGGGATGCAAGAGGGCCATGTACGATAGCATTGTCTCGAATAGCATCGATGGGCAAGCACAACGGCGCGATGATTTTACACAGACATTTGCTGGAGATTTAC
This sequence comes from Chaetothyriales sp. CBS 134920, assembly GCA_003693665.1. NCBI lineage: Eukaryota > Fungi > Ascomycota > Eurotiomycetes > Chaetothyriales > Domatiomycetaceae > Domatiomyces > Domatiomyces catenatus. The sequence continues at coordinate 215,099 of QQSL01000014.1, read as the reverse complement.
TGTGCGAGGAGGTGGTGACGTCAGAGAGGCAGAACAGTCAAATACGGCAGTAGCGACAGTATCAACACGGCAGTAGCGACATTATCAACCACGGCAGTAACGAACGACAGTATCAAATACGGCAGTATCAAGTCATCCGCTCCTTCCATCATCAGTAGCAGCATCCACAAGCGTCACCTCGCTGCCGATATCGACGTCGTGTCTCTGGGACAGAGCGCCCAGCCTGCCGCGGTACTTTGCAACATCCTCGCCCCTCAGAATGCAGTCGGCCGCCGGCTCCTCGGTGCCGACATACTGGCCGGCGTCGTCCTTGGCATAGTGCTTCAGATACTCGCCTCGAGGGATCTGCTTCATCACAAACTTGCTGTTTTCTGCTCGTCGGCGCGAAGAAAAGAGTGACCGCTTCTTCTCACTCTTGTGGCCGTCGGCCGTGCCAACATCCTCGGGCCGCATCACAGGCACTGTGATGAGCGAGTCATTGGTGTATCGCCTGGGGAGAAGAGCAGGAGTTCCATGTCCAATCGCCTCGGTGGTAGAAAGACCCAGCATTGTTGCGTCTCGCTTGTCTCTCTTGTCTCGCGACTGATATGGCCGGCCCGTGGCTGTGAAGCATTGCATGTCGCTGGCCGTGAGCGACTGGTCGTGAGCTGACATGGCTGGGTGTTGAATGTCGATTTTTGTTTGGGATTGGTGACAGTGACACACAAGACGAGAAAGCTCCCTGTCTTATACCCCTCTGTCTGGCAACCTTGTTCGCTCACCTGATCCTCGCAAGGCATTTTCGCAAGGCATTCTCGGAATATTTAGTGGCCAATAGGACATACTCGACTAGTGGTACTTGTCGTCGGTACTGGTTGTATTGTGACTTAATTGTCGCTAAATCAGGGGCACGGATCTGTCCTGATCCTTAAATGCCGCATCGCCACGCACTATCCCTTCTCGGGCCTAGTGTCAGTGGGTCTCTAGGTCTATTTCCATTCGACAGTACTTTTCTTGGTGGTTCTGGTTTCCCCTTCAGAATGAATTGGATAATGTTCATGTTGACCAACTGATCCTGCAATAGCATCACTCTTGCACCACTTCAGGCGATATTATAGCTAACTTTTATAGGGTGTCAGGCTCAATCACAGTTTGCCAGTAAAGGGTTGCATTTTTGCAAATATCCTTCACATCATGCCAGGCAGTGAAGACATGCTCATACTGACATCCAATATCATGAATCTCTTCCCAGAGCCGCCGCTCTAGATCAAAACCAAATGCCTCTACTGAAGCAGCAGCATTGCTATGCCAGATTCTGCGCATTGTACCATCATCATCGCGTGTTGGTCCCGCTGCTCCGAACGATTTAATGGTGAAGATAGATGATGGACTGAATTTCGGAAAATTGGCGTGGATGAAAAAGGGCTGGGGCTCAGTTAGGTCCAGTGTTTCCCCATACATGAGTTGCATAGATCGGTTGAAGTCTTGGGTAGGATCAAACTGAAGGATAGCTGAACCGCGCCATTCGCCTAGAGTGGTTGTGTAGCCAAGCGCCTGTGGCATCTTTCGCACATGGTAGAATGGCTCCGAGAAAGCAACTGCTCCCCATAGGAAAGTCTCTTTATCGCCTTCTCCTGGTGCTCCTTGTGATTGTAAAGGATAATAATACTCCGGCCCATAATAGTTATAGTAAGCAGCCAACAGCAGGGATAGGCCATGCTTCGATTTAGAGTAGATAATTTGGCCAGATTCAGTTGATGCCTGTGCCCATAGATTGGGGGCCTGGATGCCAGCAATATCAAAGAACAAGGGTGACTCAGAGGGATACCAGTAGTCAGGCCAAAGGACCAAGCCGGTGGTGTTGAATGGTTCGCTGATCATGAGATCATCAGGTGCGAGGACAGGGAAGCAGTCCGAGTCAAGGAAGAGGACATCTTCAAATGAGGAGAACATAATTGCCATGATTTTGTACTGATATTTGTCAATCTCCACATGGCCGAGTCCTGCCTGCTTGAAAATGTCATGGAGAACAATACACCGCGCATTGAATAAAGGCATCACGACGCCACAGATCTCTGGGTCAAATTCGTCCTGTGAACCGAGGAATACTTCAACTGGTAGGTGCGAGCCAGTTCGCCGAAGCATACGGATAGAGACAAGGGCAACTGCAAGATAAGGTCCGCCAGCGGTTGTGACGATGCCCCGTGTGCCGGTGTTGTAAGGTAAAGTGTAGTGTCTCTCTTTCAACTTCGACACAAAGTTTTTATGGCTCAATGCCATCTCGTCGAGTTGGGGCTGGGTCATTTGGAGCTTGTCGGGCCGGGGGCGCTGAACAGATTCATCAAAGAATACATCCAGGCCGCCATCTTCGGGGTGAACCAGAGGGTCGCATTTAGGCCCGTACCTATCGATGTCTGCGAACAAGGAGCGCCAGAAGTCGGCTTGTTGCGCGAGCAAACGTAATCGAGACGGGTCGGTTGGCGCGAGAGTGGCATTCGAGAAAGCCTTCTGCTCACTGGACATGGCTGCAGATTGCCCAAATGAGGCCGATGATCCTTTTGATGCAGCATCGAAGGTGTAAATCTGGCGGACGGGGATGGCGAGAGGGTATCGATGCCCTGGAAGGAGGAAAATACAGACATAGATACCGAAGATAATAAGCAGAACCGTTCGTGGGTGCGAATGGCCCAACAGCCAACGCACTGGGAGAAGCATGCCTAGCTTCTCAGATGGCAATAACGACTCCAAGTGACTACACAAGACGAACTCACCTCTGTAGCCTTATGGCTTGCCATGGCAGGCAAGGTCTACCCTTTTGCGTAGAAAAGGGGCCTGGGCCTGGGCCTGGGTGGTGGGTAAAGTGCTCTCTCAGATGACAATATTGGCTTGGCACATCGTGTTGTTGGAGCACCATCTTTTCGAGCGTTGGATGCAGAGCCGATGCCAGGGAGAACTACTACACTGTCCTGTAAGACAGATACCATCCTGGGAAATGTGACAGTATGATACACGTATTTTACAGTACAAGAAGTGTCGATTAGGCGATTGGATCGGGGAATTTGCGGAGAGACCGACTTAACCAGCAAGGCACTAGTGTGTCGGTCAGCAAAGCCCCGCATGGCAGTGGGCCCTTGGGGGCTAGCTTCGGGGTTGGCATAGCGCTAACCTGATCTAATAATACAATAGAATAGTGTGCCAAGAAACACGTACCACGTGACTACACCTCTCTTTCTTTTTCGCCTGCATCAATTCCAATTTGGCTCTGTTCACTTTACAATTGCTCCTACGCGTAGTTATTACTATTCTCCCCCTACTGTAAACGTTTGATTCAGATTCGCGCAGGATTCGTGGAGCAATTGCGTTGTAAAGATCTGGCATTCCTCATCACGTGCCCTTCGACACAGTAGAGTAGATTCTGCTGTTTTCACGATCACGTGACATCTCTTGCGCCCCCAAAGGGGGCGCGAGCGAGTACGGAAGTTGTCTGCCTTGGCAGGCAACGTAGAACTCGTATATACACACTAAAGCTGAATTTCCTCAATGTGCTGTGGAGCCCAAGATGCCTCATGAATGGTCCTGGCAAACATTGGCAGTGTCAAATATTGTCCATCTATTGGCCCCTAAAATATGCTAATACTAGCTCCCGGGATCCACCGCCGACCACATCAGTTGCTTGCAAGCTGTTACCCCAGAAGCGAAGGAATGCCCTGCAAGACAGAAGGGGGTTCGTACCTGCATGACGGGGAATCTCCACCCCCAGGGCACGGGGTGATAATTTTTAGTCCTGTCCATCAGCTGTGCATGGGTGGCTGATGTGACGCCGAGGCCTAAATCAACGGATATCAATGAACTCCTACTTGTACAGATCCCAGCAAAGTGCCATCCAAGTCCACTGAGATTTGCTGGTTCGAAAGGAGGTATGAGGGTTGGAGGTACTGTACCCCTACATTTGAATAGCGCCGTTTTCAACAACCGAACGCACAGTGGCTTGTCCGCCAAAAACACCTTGCGCAATACCTGCGCACGACCCACTCTCTAGCCGCGTTGCAGTTCGCTACAGAACTGGTTCTGCTGGTCGAGTCCAGGCGAGCTAGCACAAAGTCCCTTGCCACTAGTGCTTTACCCTAACTTTGTCCCTGGCAACCAGCAGGGCGTGCGGGGCATGGATACAGAAAATCTCTGTCCGGGCTGGATGGAGTCAAACGGTGGATACGGACTCAGGGGACATGTCCCAACACATCACAAATCTTGCGTTCCTCGTCTCTGGTCCCCGTCTGGCTGGCCCCCCAGGTCTTGTCGGACATGGCCTCGATATCGCTGTCGTCTCGGACCTTGGGTCCCTCCTTGTCATCATGGTATTCGCCGGTGAGCATAGGCACCGCCTCATCTTCCTCACTTTGCTCTATCGCCTTTGGAGTGTCCGGTTGGCTGTACAGGTAGGTTGCAAAGAAGACCAATGCCGAACCAAAGGCGAAGTAGGTGGTGACAACAAAGTTGAAGATGAAGACCGAGGCAATGGTTGACAGAATGATTGAGAGCGATGTGGCGAATCCTTTAAGGATATTGTCGGCGTAGTTGATAACCATGGCCACAATCAACCCGCCAGCAGCCTGAATGCAGATCGTGATGACGGTGATGGCGTTGTAGCCTTGAAAGAAGCCATCGCGGAGGATAGCTTGGCCGTCCAACATCAAAGTACCAATGATGGCAACCATCAGGCAGCCAGCGCTCAGCTGGATATTTCTAACCCAAATAGAGACGGTGCTGTGTGTCTTGAGTACCTTCTCAAAGTACACCCCTGCAAGGCCAGAGCACAAACACGCCAGAGTGACAGCAAGAATTCCAACAAAGTACTGGCCTTCGGGATGGCCCAACCTAGCGTCAGAGCTGGGTATCTGCACACACCCAATACCGATAGTGAGCATGAGCAGGGAAAGCCATTTAATCCATGACAACGACTTTTTCAGAAGGATGACTGCAAAGACTGCAGTGGTGAGTATCTTGCACTGGTATGTGACCTGGAATGTGACCGCGTCAAGGTTGGACACAGCAACAAACTGGAGGTTGTTCTGAAGAGTGTAGAGCATGACTGGGATGAGAAGTTTATGAAAACCACTCTTTGCACTGAAGAGATCTGGCCATATTCGACTGATACCAGATGGCGACGAGGACTGTCCTGTTTCTGCTGCATCGCTTGGATACTCGTTGGATTGCTGATGAAGATGGATTGCAAAAGAAAGAAAGAATTTCAGAAGTTCAGAAACTACCACAGCGGTAGAGGAGAGGTATCGAGGCCCAGGTTGGATGCGCGAATATCTCATAGCAAGAGCGAGGGCCGAGTTCTGTATAACGAGGATGACGAGGGAGATATATTTGATCGGTACGCCGCAGAACAGCGACGAAGCTACACCGATTAGCCAGACATCCAAGAAGGGGGTGTACTACAAACAGTCTGTAGGCATCGTGAATGATCAATGGGGAGGGTGACGGCCTTCCTTTGCTAACGAGTGAAATGGGTCGCAAGAGGACTCGGTCCAGCGAGATATAGTGCTGCAGGGACAACTGAACAAGAAGAGAAACAAGGGTCAGAGATCTGATGAGGTCCAGGATAGTGATGGTGCAACATGCTGCACGCGTTCCTGCATATGGCTTGCTGCTCGAGAATGATACCAGGGCCTTGGTCGTGCAAGTCGAAGGAGGCGCGAGCATGGCTCTAGGTGGGTCTCCAACAGTTAAGACTCAATAGTGATGAGACTAGTGCGGTTGGGGGGCCACAATGCGCGGCGTCGAGTTAGGAAGCATGCAGCCATCAGGATCAGAGGTGGTATGGTGGTAGTTTGACAATCGTATGGCTGACTGTCGGTGGATGACTCGGCATCGTGTGGGGGATGAAAGGCTGATCTCGCCTACCACCACCAATACCCCGTGATCCAGATGGTGACTAGAAGAGCCCATTCCACGACCATTGCCGAGGAGTCGTGAGCTGAAGAGTCGAGAATTCTGGCCCCCGAACGGAGTTGCTGTTCTTTCACACTGTCGCACTCGTCCACACTGTCGTACTCGCCGCGACTGTCATGGTCAAAATGGCCTCGTATTTACAGTTCAGAGGTTGCCACGGCGCGCCCATTTTGTTTGTCATTCCCGAGTTCAGGATGGATCATCTCCTCCCCCTTTCAACATCGATTGGTGGTACAGGAATCTCGGAAGGTTCGTAAGCCTGATGGGCCTGATAAGATTTGGAGCTGTCAGGAAGACCGCAAGACAGATGGATGATGTGGATGAAGCCAGCTGAGGCGATTTTTGAAGCCAGCAGAGGCGATTTTTGAAGCCAGCAGAGGCGATTTTTGGGGGGAGGCACATTCTTGGTTGGTGGAAGTTGAAAAAGGCTGTGGGCGGGGAACAAACCAGAACTAGGTCGGGTTGGGTTAGGCGGCAGTCGGTTGCGAAAGTCCCGACCTGAAATGGGGCAGGAACACGAGTTTGGTCGATGAGATTTGATATTATATTACACTGCAATGTTGACCTGTTGTCGGAAGCATCAATCTGAAACCTATTCGTCAGTTCAGCTCAGCCGCAAGTTGCCAAGATTTGGGTTGAGAAACCGTTGTTACTGCATAAACTACACATTCTGTGATCCCATTGGTGTAATATATGTTTCGTCTTGAAATTTTCACTTTGTAAAATACAGAACTGTACCAATGTCAAAAAGGGTCCTGTCCCCTTGCCAGAGCAATTATCTCAGGCCATCCTAAATAATAATATGTGTCCCAACCAAGAAGCTTACATGAATCAAGTCTGTCTGGCTATGGCTGCCGGATTGAATCACTAATAATATAATGTGTTTAAATTACAGTTTCCTAGCTGCCCTGAACAAGGCAGTGGCTATCACCCCTGATATATTTCCCCATCTGTTTGCAACTTTTCACACCCATGTAATCAGCTACACACTAGGCTCTCCACCCTCTCTCTCTCTCACTCTCTCACTCTCTCTCTCCCTGCTCTCTCTCTCCCTGCTCTCTCTCTCTCTCTCACATAGCCTCTTCAAAATGAACTGGGGTTCCTGTCGTTTGCTCATTATCCGTGTTTCGTTCATTGTCATCCTTTTGGTTGTGTACTTCTTGCCAACCAGCCCCATTAATTCCTTGAATGGCGTGTCTGAGCCTTCTCACGATGAATCCACCAGCAGTTATGTCCCCTGGCGTTCATCTCAACCAGTCGACAATCTCCATGATGTACAGAATCAGACACTGGGCTTCCAAGAGATCAGAGTAATCTCTCTACCAGAACGCAAGGACAAACAAGACAGCTGGACTGTGGCCGCCTCCCTGACAGGCTTCAAATACGAGCTTGCGGACGGTGTTGACAGCAAACGGATTTCCAACAAGTCCTTGCCTCATACCATGGATCTGCCGCCCAAGGTCATTGCCTGCTGGCGGGCTCACATGGATGTGCTTCAAGACATGGTCAACCGCGGGGTTTCGTCGATGCTAGTCTTCGAAGATGATGCCGACTGGGACGTTTCTCTCAAGTCTCAGCTCGTCCAATTCGCACGTGGCACCCGCTGGATACTCAACACTACTTCAACCACTAGACCCAGCTCGCCATACGGTCTGGGTTGGGACTTCCTGTGGATCGGCCACTGTGGTGGTAATGTTCTTCCAGCCAGTTCGCGCCGCTTCGTCATCCCTCACGATCCCACCGTGGAGCCGATATCGCTCCGAACTGAACCGGAACAGACCCTCTTTCAAACTTGGGCCGACGCCGTGCCACCCGATACCCAAACCCGTATGGTTGCTCCTATGCTCGACGGGCTTTGTACAGCCTCATACGCCATCTCCCTTGAAGGAGCCCGAAAGGCTTTGTACCACATGTCGATGGTACCGTATAGCAGTCCTGTTGATTGGGGTTATGGCGAGATGTGTCGGGAGAAATACTCGGGATTCACTTGCATTGGACCTTTCCCTCGTATTGTCGGTGTCTATCGCGCAGCCGGCGCTGCATCACGAGGGAGTGACATTGAGTCGATCAACGACGAAATCTCAGAAGCAGTTTCGAGCGGCTTAGTCTTCAGCAGTAAGATGAACGTTGATCGTCTCCTCAGGGGGGAAAGAAGAATGAAGAGTAGTGACCAGGTGGCCGCCGTTACCGGACAGCAGGAGTGGGATATTGATCAAATTGGTGCAGCCGTGGGTTATGGAGAGACGATTGGTTCCGAGCTTGAATACAACTAATTTGTAGAGTTTGCACTTTGACAGTACGGAGGTATGATACTACGAGTACGGTACGATGGTGACATTAAGACGTTTCTGCGGCAGTGGGTCCCGGGAGCTTAGCTTCGGGGCCTGGCGGGGAGCTAACCTGATAGGGCCACGGCCACTTGTAACTATTTCCATACACCCATATGCGGGCTTCAGACCCACTCGGCTGACCTAGAGTTTGTTATACGATTGCTCCTAACATAAGCTACCACATAAATTCTAACTTCGTGACCGTTGGCCCGTTGTTGTGCAGCCCACCCCTAGTGTAGAAATGCCAATATTTTTTGAGCGAGATCGCAAGCAGGGAACCCCCTTGTTCAACGCTTGGAGTTGGCCCCTTCGTCCTTCGTGGGGGGGGTCGGTTCTTTGTGAGCCCCCTGTTCAACTTGAAGCCTGGCCCCCTCGTGGGTTCTCCGCGAACCGTTGATATATTGCTGCGTCCCGATTAGAGCAGTCGTCGAGGCCCCCATGGCGTCATCGGCGTCATCGTGATGGCTCGCTGGCGCCGCCACAGCACTCAAAGGGACTGTGGAAACTCTCTTCGCTTTCCTTGTTTCTTTTTTTTTACATTCCTAATAAAAGCTAGAAGGACAAACTCCTTGAACCTTGTCAAAAAAGGTGACAATCGCCGACCGACCGACTGACTAATTACACAGTTTCAAAAAAAAAAACAAAAAAAAGGGCAATTTCAATGCTCAATCTTCGTTTCCATCTCTCTTTCTGGCACGGGCTGGTACTCCACCGTCGGCGCGTGCTGCAAGCTGTCTCGCTTTCTGAGCCAAACTCCCAGCAACCAGAGGCATGGCAGAAGGCCGATGATGGCGATGATCACGGCCCCAACGGTGATCGTCACCCAGCGCTCGTTCAACTTGCTCTTAACAAAAGCAGAGGCAGCAGTTGAAGCTGATTCGGCAATATTGAGCGGCCCGCCCGCATCGACCCAGGCCGACGTGCCAATGATTGTGTTGTTGCTGTCAATGGCGACGGCTCGGAAAAGTTCAACCGACTGTTCCCGACGCTGGTGCGGGTGCCAGTATGTGTAACGTTTCCACCTGGCGGAAGCCTGGAGATCGGTTTCTTGTTTGGAACGCACACTGTAGCTGCTGAGATCGATGGCGGTTTCAAAGCCGTCTCTCGGCACTGTCACGACTGTGACCACACCTTCGTCTCCCTTCCCATGGTGGCTGGTCTTGGCCTCGATGCGCCAGTTGCGCACCTCTGTGGCACCCATCCAGCTCACATACAGCCACTTGTGGTGGCTGAGAAGGTCTGCTTCAATAATCACTGCAGGATTTGTTCTTGGTCGGCCAACCCAGTTCCCCTTGAACACCCTGTAGCTCTCAGCTGTTCCGCCATTAAAGTTTTTGAATGGTGTGAAGCGGACATCACAGATAGGCTCTCCATTCAGTGTGAATTCTGACCATTGTCCTGCAGAGCCATATCCAACAAGAATATTCTGACTAGGCAGGATAGAGATACTGCCCTCAAACAAGCCAAAGACCTTACTAGGTGAAGTATACACCCCTCGTGTATGGACAGTTCTAGCAACAGTGTCAATATCAAACAGCATGGCTGTGCTGGCCTCATTCTGGTTATCACCATTGTTGAAGACTGTGATAGAAGTGTAGTTGTTGTGCCACCTGGCATGATGCTGTAGTGTAATTGCTGGAGGAGCGGCAGTGCTTCCAGGGTAAGCTGAATGATCAGTCAGATCTTTGAACATATTGTCTTTGCCTCCAAGCTGCCACATGATAGTGCCAGTGATGCCATTGATGCAGAAGAGTGCGTGCAGGTGTCGTGAGGAAACAAGATAATTCCCTTGATCGTCCTTGTCAACTGAGTTGATATGGAACCAGTCAAAGGCTTTATTGGCTGATGAAGCAGTGTTGTGGGAGGCATCCAGTTCTGAATAAGTCTTTGTAAGGGAGATATGGTCGGAAGCCCTCCAGTCAAACAAAACCTCTCCTGTGTCAATATCGACCTCCTGGAATGCTGCTTCCCAGATCCAACCCTTTTCAGGACCATTTTTGAATCCACTCAGATCAACCTCCCGAGTATAATATGCATCAAGAAGGGCAGTGTTGGATGAAGGGAGTAGATTGAATTCGTGTAGATCAGCCTTGAGGTCTTTACCTGCCCGGACTGTCTTGACAATGTGATAGGATGAGTTGACAATATAGTTGATTCCTTCCCCATGTCCTCCAACTTTGTTGCCAGCCCAAAAAGTTAGGTGTGGTTCTCCCTTGTATTCCTGAATGTCCATGTTGAATGGTTCTCGGAACTGAGTATCTGTCCACACAAGTGAACCCTTTGAATCCAGAATCATAGGTGCTGGATATGGTACATCTTTGCCACGAACAGTTATGAGGGTGTATAGACTGTCGTCACCGCAGGATTGGTTGCCTGGGTAGGATATGATGTTTGGCTTTGGACCTAGGTAGCTTGTTGTTTTGAATGTCTCGCTGGGAAATGTTCCTAGGTGTCCCTCCTCGTAGTGTTGATCGTTTTGATAGTAGTGTCGGCTGGCGAGGGCAGACGATATACAACCGATGATCGTGAACCAGCGCATGTTGTCCGTCGAGTAGACACTCCCGAGCTGCTGGGGGCCGTGGAACTCGAAAGCGATAGGGAAGTCCTTCGAACTCCATATGGCGATTAAATAGATCGTCTATCTCAAGAGCTGGACCAATCACATTCCTCAGGCCACGTGATAAGTTGCTGATTGGCCTGACAATTGTTAAGCGAGCCCGATTGGGAAAGCAAGGCCGGGGTTGAAGTGAACTGCGAGGCCTCCTGCATCCGCTGAATGTTGATACGAGATGTGGCCGGAGGCCGCGTGTGCTCTCAATGATGAATTGGAGAGGAGAGGATAATTGGATGCTTCAATTAGGAATTTTTGATGATCCCCTTCTGTCTTCGAGGAGTTACCCTGCCAAAGTGGACCAGTCCCAATGCAAGCGTGGTTTGGGATTACAGTATGGAGAGGGTATTTCTACAGAATCCTTTAGAGAAGAATATCCTGTGAGACCAGTTGTAGTTTGTTGTCTTTTTCAGCAATACACCTCAAAAGCAACCATCTTAAAACACTCACACAAACATCTCCTAATTCCCCTGGACTTTCTTTGCTCATGGTGTTCCGCCCGCTAGTGTCAATACCGGCCCCGGTTTCTGTTGTACTTACGTGTACCTGCAGACTGGAGTCCCGTACCCGGTACCCCACTAGGTACCCCACTAATCGGCAATTAGTGTGGATCCACTCACCGAACTCAAACTTAAGTTACCCGAAATCCACTCACCGAACTCAAACTTAAGTTACCCGAAATCCACCCATGCCTCAGGTAGACTCCAATTGGTCCCCGTCGCCTGCCTTGTACACTGTACACTAGTGTGGTGCCCCTGCCGTTCGCAGAAAGTTTGACCTAACAGCTGGAGGGGCAGAAATGAGTGCAAGATGCCGAGCAATTTCTTATTCGACGATTGGAGAACTGGAGAGAATCCTGCAAGATCAAGATTTGGTTCTGATTGATTCCGTTGGCTTGTTGTAGTGTATGGCTGGCTGGAGTGAGTCCCTCCAAGGGCTGAGTGCTGCATCCCGGCTATTCATAGGCTCGCGGCTGCCCAAAACGAATCATGCTGTGTTTTGGGCAGCCGCGAGCATGATTCGTTTTGGGCAGCCGCGAGCATGATTCGTTTTGGGCAGCCGCGAGCATGACTCGTTTTGGGCCGCCGCGAGCATGGTTGGGCCGCCACCTCCATTCGAGGTTAGAGAGTACTGTCAATATTATGGCCAGCGTTGTCTGGACCGCAGTCCACAGGGCGCTCCTGCAACAACTGATACTGGACCCAATGCCAAGTATCTCCCTCCATCGCCGCACTTCGGGATAATGGGCCAGACCAGGTAAAAGGTTTTATCAGAATGCGAGGGCTTCGGCCGCAAAACGAATCCAGGCATCGTAGACCTAGGTGGCGTTGCATAAGTGGAGTGGGTTCATCGTTTGCTGAATGCTCGAGTTCCCCTGAAGCTTTGCCGGAGTAGAATACTCGTTGGGGGATTCCCATTCTCCTTCATTCTGTGATCGTAAAAGGTCCACGAGAAGGATTGTGTAGGCCGCTGAGGACGAGGCAATCATGTCAGTGCCCAGGGATTCGTACCTGAAAAAGCAGCCGCTGGTGCCAGCCGATGCAGATGTCGAAAAGCTGGCTGCGAAATGTGAGCAGAAGGTCGCCCGTCCAGCCTGGGGGGTTGGCTGGCTTCATAGTGCCAACAAGCTTGAACGATCAGCTGTCCAGCAACTATTTCGCTCCGCCATCAGCCTGCTGCGGCTGCTCACAACCCCGGCAGTCCTTTTGTTTCTGGTCCCCAGTTTCATCCTCAGCCCCTTCGACCGGTCTCTGCGATCGAAGAAGCCAGCAAAGAGAAACCATCTGGCCGCCCTCGACGGCCTCCGGGGCCTCGCATGCCTGATGGTAATGCACATGCATTGGAGCTTCGCAGTCACCGACAGCAACAAGAATGGATCTCCCGAGACGAACAGCAAATATCTTTTCCACCGGCCCTTCTTTTACTTGTTCTGGGCCGGTACCAGCCATGTCAACATCTTCTTCGTCATGAGCGGATACGTTCTTTCGGTCAAATGTCTGCATATGCTGCACCAGCACCAGGGCTCGCAGGCATACGACGTTCTTGCTTCGTCCATCCTGCGACGAGCATGTCGGATCTTTCTTCCGCCCATCGCCCTCCTCTTCATCTTCCTCGTTGCCATCCGCATGCATGTCTTCGACAGGGCCGATGCAATCTTCAAGGAGAACAGAGAGCATCGTATCTATCAGCTGGCACTGTTTGAGACAGTTCCCCCGATCCTGCCGACCTTTTATGACCAGCTTCGGGACGTGCTGGGAGCGGCGTATAATCTCATGGACCCGTCACCGCACCAGTACTTTCCAGTGTCAAGTTATGCCCCATACGACACCCATCTCTGGACGATCCCAACCGAGTTTTATTGTTCGATGGCCCTGTTTGTCGTTCTTGTCGCCACGTCTCGCATCCGCACCGAGTGCCGGCTATACGTCCACTTTTTCCTGGTAGCATTCTGCTGGCTCGTCAATCACCAACAGCATGGACTGTTCTTCGCCGGCATGACCATTGCTGAGCTGGACGTTATGCTGAAGCTTCGCCAGGACAATGCGCTGAAGCGTCGACCAGACAGTGCACCGAAATCATCGGCAACTTTATCTGAGGCCTTGCCGGGCGCTCTGTCCAGCTACCTGCGACGGTCAAACATGGTCCGCGCTGGCGGGTTCACCTTCGGTTGTTACCTCCTGTCGCTGCCTCTTGTCTGGGCCGAGAATACTCCGGCCTTCATGCCGGTGATCAATGCCATGCCCGAATACATGCAAGTCGGTCACCGGCAAGACGCCCTCCGCGCACTCGGCGCCGTGCTTGTTGTCTGGTCCATCACGTACACAGTCACAGTCGACAACGCACGCCCATCATACTTCATCCGCGCCGTCTTCGAAAACCCAGTGTCCAGGTACCTCGGTCAAATATCCTTCTCATTCTACCTCATCCACGGCTTCGTCATCCGCAGCCTGGGCTACACCATCCTGCCCTCGTTGTACACCTTTGTCATCCCCGACCCGCAGCGGCGAAAGGCCCTGGCAGGCAGGCACGATGCCAATCTGGGCTGGGTGGATTCCGACGTCGCCATCACTTCGGTTGAGGTTGCAGCCATCTGGATTCTGGGCTACCTGATCGTGTTGCCTGCCTGCATCTGGATGTCAGACATCTTCTGGCGCGCTGTCGACGTCAAGTCCATGAGCCTGAGCAGATGGATCGATGAGAAGATGCTGCCGCCGAGAGAAGACCACAGCTCGGAGAAGCTGAACAGCCGTGCAGCAGCAAAGATGTCATGAGAATGAGGAAGTGCAAACAAGGTTTACCCACTCACACTGGTCTACACGTGTACAATAAGGACGAAGTCAAACCAAGCTGAGCTAACCTTGGGCTATGCCACGCGTGTGAAGCTTTATCACACTCACATGGCATCCTCGTACTGGTACACGTGTCCAAGCCGATCACCCACGACGCTACAGTCTGTACTCGGTAATACCAATGGCCGAACACATGCCAACATGGGAGTCGGAGGATTGTTCTTAGAACCAGCAGAGACAATATCTCCGGTCTCTCCGCACCTCCTCTTTTGCACAGAGCATGGAATCACATGCCATGCAGTTATGCATGTGCATGGCGCACATCTCGGGAAGCGGATCTGCAAGTCAAGGAATTAAAAACAGAAAAAAGAGAAACTGCCCATTAGTAATCAGAAGCACATTAAGATAGTAATGCCCTATCTACATTCTACTCTGAACCCGCCCACGATACCCTTCTGCAAAGACCACCCTGACTACATTCTGCTGCTGTGGCGATAAACAGGCAATATTAGAAGCCGACTCTGCAATGAGCTGCATCTCAGCGGGTGTCAGCACGCCAACGCCGTCGCCGTCGCTGTCGCTGTCGCCGAGGAGCCAGCTGGACGAGTTGACGTGGCTGTTGAGCACTGTGGCGCAGATACCCAGGCCGAACATACCGCCGAGCACACGGATCTGGGTCAGGGCGCCCATGGAGACGGAACGACCAGGATAACACAAGCAGGTCTAATGGAGTGGTATTGAGCTTGGACACGAGATAGCCGCAGGAGCCGGCCGCTTGCAAGAGGGGAAGAGAGCAGCAGCTATTTACAGCCTGACAGCGCTGCGGAAGGTTCACAATCACGGCCATGAAGGGGAAGAAGCCGGTAAAGAAGCCCGGCTGTTCAGCAGCACGCCCAGAAGCATTCGATCTTTGACAAGACGCATCGGAACGCCAATCCCTCTGCGAGAAGCCGTGCCCGGCATCTGTGATGGACACGAGCGCGGTGCTGATGATTGTTGTTGTTGTTGTTGTTGTTGTTGTTGTTGTTGTTGTTGTTGTTGTTGTTGTTGTTGTTGTTGTTGTTGTTTCGAGCGTCGACAGCCTTGTCTCGCTGGCTTCATGAGTGGCCATGGCCATGCCAGAAGAATCGAGGCAGAGATATTTGAGTCAGATGACTGATTAGTTGAAGGAGCAGATTGAGCCACTGCCACTGCCACTGCCACTGCATCAAACAAAATGACCACCCCATCAGTCAGCCATTGGAAGGATGTGTATACACAGTGAATTGAGGCTGCAGTTGTAATTCCCAGTACTCACCATTCCATCTCCTTGTCTCTCACCACAACCAATGCAATTGCTTCTCTCATTCAGTCCACTTCCAACTCCGAATCCCCCGTCAGCCCCTCCTGGTAGAAGACGCCCGGCGCATAATCAATCACCTGGACCTTGTCGACAACCTTGTCTGCCAGCTGCTTGAACGCCGCATGCGCGGGGTCATGGTCGACATAGTAGTCGCGATCCTCACGGCTCCCAAACTCCAACACAAACGCATGTGTTATTCCGCCCTGGCAAGCCCGATAGGTAAAAGAAATAATAATATGAGCTCTTGTCGCTTTCATAGAATGGACAACCTGAAAAGGAAAAAGGAAAAAAGAAGAAATGCCACCCACGTACCTGGTAACCTTCGGCAGAGTTGTCCAGCCCGCCGGTGAGCGACGTGATGTACGGCTTCGCGGATCGTGGGTGGACGCACTGTTCCTTGAGCGCCATCATCTGCTGGCAAACCTGCCCTTTTTCATTAGAATGTGGGAGGGGGGGGGGGGGAATATGGTTGAAGGCGCTTTTCAAAGCATCGGTACCGTATCTACTGCAGCGGCATTGACGGTGCTCTTGAAAGCGAAGAGGACAATGTGGACAATACCGCTACTTGAAGCCATATCACGTTGTCGCTTGGTATATATACACGTGTAGAAGTAGTGTGGTATAGCGTACACGTCTAACTGATATGGTAGTAGTGCAGTGTAGCGTACACGTAGCTCGAGAGACCAACGTGAGGATCTCTTTCCTGTTTTGCGTTAATTCGAGGCCTGGTAATCGCACAGATCCGATTGGACGGACAGACACACACCACATCAGGCTGAGTAGTGGTATTCGTAATTCGGTAACAGAACAATACTGAACATGGAACGACGACGACACTATTGCCACTGTATTCTTTTTTTTTTATGATTATTACCTATTATCAACAAGTCTCGCCCTGGATCGTCGCCACCACGGTGCGCGTGTGTCTGCGGGCGCGGAACTCGAGATACCAGATGCCCTGCCAGGTGCCGGTGAGCAGCTTGCCGTCCTTGATCGGGATGCTGACGCTGGCCCCGACCAGCGCGCTCTTGACATGCGCCGGCATGTCGTCCGGGCCCTCGCACGAATGGTTGTACTCGACCACCGGCGCCTTGCTGTTGCCCGTGCGCGTGCCCTCTTCCGGCACAATCCGGTCCAGCGCGTCCGACATGTCGACCCGCACGTCCG
Organism: Chaetothyriales sp. CBS 134920; assembly: GCA_003693665.1. NCBI lineage: Eukaryota > Fungi > Ascomycota > Eurotiomycetes > Chaetothyriales > Domatiomycetaceae > Domatiomyces > Domatiomyces catenatus. The sequence goes on along the minus strand of QQSL01000014.1, from coordinate 198,422 downwards.
GGTCCCAGTTCTCGTTGAGCGAGAGCGCGCACGACGTGTGCTGCACAAACAGGTGGAGGAGGCCGACTTTGTACGTGCGCAGCTCCGGTAGCTGCGACACGATGTGGTCCGTGATCAGGTAGGAGCCGCGTGATTGTGCTGGGAGCGTGAATTGTTTTTGAGTCCAGCCCATTTTTTTCCTTCTTTGGATTGTGTCCGTTCTAGTACTTGATTTGACGTAAGCCGAGGAGACAGACAGACAGACCACCTTTGTGTCTTGTGTATCGTAGACGAGAGAATTAATTTTGCAAAATGGTATCGAAAAACAGGTTACGTCACACGCAGTATCAGAAACGGTATCATTCACCGCGCTAGACCTCAATCGGTAAATTCATCTCGCATGCGACAGTATATACAGTTCGAAATCACTGAATTGGGCTGTCTGGACCACGGCTCTAGCGCATATGTACAGCTTCGACTATGACCCGTGCCATAATATGTAAAAGCATCACCTCCTTCTTAATGCTGCTTTGGTGCAGCGCCCTCTGCCTCAACGGAACCATGTAGACTGAGAGTCTCGGGCAGCTGGGCTCGGCCTGGGTCGGGGGTGGCTTGTAGCGGGTAAGAGTGCGACGACTGCGCCTCAATGTGCTTCCTGTGGTGGGTGTTGGCCTGTAAAGGAAATCAGGATTAGTAAAACTCAACCAAGTGGGAAAACAGACAACATACATATGGCAGCCCGCAATAGGTGCACCAGTTGATTTTGGGCTTGTCCAGGTTGATGAAAATTCTGGGATGTCCGTGTGGCCCGCCGCCGCCATCACACGACACCTTGCGGCCGTCCACCCATCTGACGGGCTGTTTGTGGATCAACTCAATGGCCGCGTACGGTTGTGGCTGTTTTGGTAGTCGTCAGCAACAACGATATCACTCGGCCTGTTCGGCCAGATCTTTCGGCCAGATCTTCCCTACCTGTGTCTCGAGAAAGGTCTGTTCAAACCGTGGGCCTGTCATGGCCAGGTCGCGCGGCTGCTGGCTCTTGCTCCATGTCTCTTCGCGGTTGGGCGCTTGTGCGATTTTCAGCCTTTCTGTCACCTCGGCTATCGTTTGGCTCGTTGTCGGGCTGACCGCTGTTTCATTCGTCTGCGCTTCCTGGGCCGTCGGCTCTCCGTTCGCTTGTGACTTGTATGCCAGAGACGTGGTGAAGCAGCGCCGCGCCGGGGCAGCGGACCGGGAGGCGAGTCGGCAGGAGGACGGCCGCACAATAGCCAGTAGGGAGGCCATGACGGGGGATGGAGCTCAAGTCGGAATTCAAGTCCTGCTCGGCAGACGGGCAACCAACTTACACCACAACGTCTCGAGAGGACGTAGGACTGACCTGGAGCTCCATCCAATCAGCACCAGGCTTGGCGGAATGCATCTACGGCGCGCCATGTAATCACCTTGCGTCAAAACTCTGGATTACTAATTGCTCACATGACACTAGTTGCACCTCTGTATTACTAATTGCTCACACAACACTAGTTGAAGCTGATTCTGAGAATGAAACAACACTCGAGATATTCCCACCCGTTATCATCAGTCCTCACGCTCCCTGCTGGTGACCACCTCTTCCATCGCTCCGTCTCTGTGTGATTGCTCGCCCCCTTGGCCGTTCTTGGCTCCCTCATCCCGCGATGCCTCTTTGAGTGCCTCCTCAAAGCCCATGAGCCCGTGCTGGACTCCCTCATCCCACTTGGCCTTCCTCCGCTCCACACTCTCCTGTAACTGGTCCTTCATCCAAGTCGTATTCATCACAAACTTCTCCCTAAAAGTCTCGTTGGTCGCCCGGCTCTCTCGATCGTACTGCTTCGGCGCAAGGCTGGGCTTCCGCTCAAAGCCAAAGCTGTTGGTCAGATACATCTTGTAGTTGCTTCGCGCCACAATCGCGCTTTGGTCGTCAAAATGTTGCATCTCCTTGTACACATTCCTGTACGTATCCTCAGGGTTAGCACTCTGAGGCGCGATGTTGCGTCTGAGATAGGGCCGCGTCAACGCAGCCTGATCCACTCCTTCAGTCGCATCCGTCATGCTATACGAGGCCACGTAGTACTGCCACAGCTGGTCATCCGACAGCATATCGCTGTCAAACGTTGGGTCTTCCGACGGGAATAGCCGGATCGTGCACACTTTGGTCTTCGGGGTCTGCATCTCGCTATTAGTATACGTCGACAACGTCAAACAGAATTCACTCACATAGCTGATGCGGTAGACCTCGCCGTCCTTGGAATAGCGCTCGACCTGCTTGCGATACTGGATTTCCTGCTTCCTGGTCGTGTCTGGCTTTTCTCGATCTTTGAAGAATAGATTGGCGATTTCGACACTCTTGTCCTTCGCATCGCCGCCGAGGATGTTGGCAAGGAAGCGCAGAATCGCGGCCACCAGTTTCTCGACCGTGTAGAGTTGCCAGCCCGTCTTGTTGTAGTACCGGCGCAAAGTCTCCTCAAGCATTGCCTGGTCCTTAAGCCCGACAAGCACGTCCTCGCACAATTTGAGGATCTCGTGGTAGAAGTGATGCTCGCTGTCGGCGATGACCGACTCGAAGAACACCTCAGGGCCACGGTCAATCATGTGCAGGTCAACGGCCGCCTTCTTTCCTTCGCCATTCTGCCGGTAGCGGCTGACTGCCTCGACCACGCTCGACTCGTTGGCCTTGATTGAGACGAGACGAGAGTAGAGGGCCTCAAAGAGTCGGAAGAAGCAGTAAATGTTGGCGTTGGCGTACAGGTTGTACACCGTGTGAGGGTATGTCTCTTCGAGTGCGAGCTGTTGTTGCGCCACATCTCCATTGCCGTTGTTGACCTTGATCCATGGCTGCTTCAGCTGGTCTTCACTCTCGCTTTCGGCCGCCTCATCCTCCATTTCGTTTTCTGTTGTCGGAGCCGGTGTCGACTCTTTGCTAGCGGATGCACTGTCGTCTTTGCCGTTTCGTCGGTCGAGAGCGCGCCTTAGCAGACCGCCACGACCATGCTTGGCCCTGGTTGTGGACGGCGTGTCGCTGTCGATGCCATCAATCTCCTCGCGGTCATGCAGTCGGACAGAGATTTCGAACTCTTCTCTGTTGAGGCCGAAGAAGCGCGGGACAAAGTCTAAGAACCACTCTCTGACCTTAGGGGCCTCGGTCTCGGTGAGGGTGGTGCGTTCGCAGTCAAGAAAGGCGAGAACGAGGCGGGAGGCATCGGCAATCACGCCGGGGTCGGTGAAGCTGTACTCGAGTTGATGCTTGGGCGCGGTCGCGCCCGAGTCGCGCAGTTTCTTGCCCTCCTCCCACTTGGCCTGGATCTCCGTGGTCAGGGTCTTTTGCTGAAAGTTCTTCTTGTCCAGATTCTTCGAGTTGATGCCCTGATGGTCGAGGCTCTTCCAGAACTGCTTGTGAATCTGGTCTCGCCACACCTTTTCCCACTCGCGCTGGACAGCCTTCCACTCCTCCAGCTTCTGCTTCAGTCGGGCGAGAACGATGGGCAGGACACTGGCAGGTCTGGCCAGCATCTCGCTGATGACGCGCGCACCAACCTCGCGCCCGTAAATCTTCATGATGATACGCTTAGGAATGGCCTGGCTAGCTCCGCCGAGAGTGGGATGCAGGACGAATTGCTGTCGCTCCAGATCAGTCATGGTTGCGATCTGCTGCACGATCGGCTCCATCAGTTGAATCGTACGCAGGCACGACTCAATGTGGAAGTCATAGTCGTGTCGCTCCTCCTCGATCCGGTGCAAAGCCTCCTCGTACTGGTTCTTGCGATGAGCAACAAAGCCAGAGTCCTCAGATGCCCATGTGGGATGCGACGCCCAGACATCGTTAAGAACCTGGTAGCACATTCCGTCACGCCCTTTGCAGGTTTTGTTCTGATCGCGCTTGGGCAGGTGGCGATAGCTGGGGCCTAGTGCTCGGCAGTGGGCAAGATTGATGCGGCCCAGGTCAAGGCGGGATTTGGCTTCGACAAAGTCTTCTTGGTCCTGAATCTGCAAGAAGTCCTTGAACCATTGCACCAGGTCGGGGTTGCTGCCAATGAATGACAAGGCTCGGTCGAGCAGCGTGTGTTTGTCGATCAAATCTTGCGTGAAGAGATTGATCAGCTTGAGAAACTCGGTGTAATTTGCCCGGTTTCCAATCTGCTTCTTGGCCCGGTCGAAGAAGCCAAGCTCCTCTTGAGTTGATGGGAAAGCCGGGAAGGGTGGCAGAGGCTCGGGCAGCTGTGGCACCAGCGTCGGTGAAAGGATGACCGCTTCGGCTGCCGCCTGTGGCTGTCGCAGCTGAGAGCCGACCTTCTGGCGCTTGTTGGCATTGCCAACTTGGGCTGGAATGGCTCTGCTGCTCTGGCCAGACCCAGACTCAATGGTAGGAATGGGCGCTTGGCCACTGGTTGCACCAGCACGCCGCTTCTTGGTGTCCTTGCTGGTACTGGGAGGATCGAATTGGCCCATTGGCGGCATTCGCGGGGGCTTCGGGGTGGCATCTCCGCCTCGGACGGCTGCAGAGGCCGCATAGTCCGGCTCGCCACGGACATTGCTCATCTCTTCGTTTGCGGCCACGCGAGCCACAGCAAGAGATTTGGCTTGGGCCGCCGTCTCGGGAAGGAATTGTTTGAAGTCTTCCAGCAGATCGGGGGCGGTGTGGAACAGACTGGTGACTTGGCCGTACACGTCCTGGATCGGCTTTGATTCGCGCTGGTAGGTCTGGAGGATTTCCAGGAACTGTTTGTAGATCTCAGGCTGCTGGGCAAATCGATTCTGGCTCAACGTCAGCACAGTGGCTGGGCAGTTCGCACTCAGCTGGGCCTACCTTGATTTTGTTCACATAGCTGATGGCATGATTGAACTCGACCGGACCTCCACGTTTGAGATCGGCAGCGGCGAAGGCTGGGGGGTACGCGGCTGGCTGGGCAGCTGGCGAAGGGGGTCTTACCGCACCATTTGAGGCAGGCGGTACAGCGGTTGGCAAGGAAACAGCCTGGTGCTCGGTGCGATGGGCCGCCGGCGCACTTTCATCTGTACTCGTTTGTCAGCAGAGCTCGGTCTTCACTCAGCAAGCCGAGTTTTGGCATGCCTACCAGCAGCAGGGCTCCATGCATGTCTGCGGTCAGTGAACGGATCTGACCGATTGATGGTGCGGTTCGCCGCTGGGGCAAAGGGGCCTGGACCTGCCTGGCCCAGGTCTCGAATACTTGTGCCACTGGGTGTCGTCACTCTGATGGCGTCCGAGTTCTCCTCACACTCGATCCGATAGCCGGGTGGCAGGAAGGTGTTGAAGCCCTGGATCAGCATCGGGTGGCCGTTGAACAGAGTCGAAACACGGCCAATGACTCCAGGAGTATCAATGCTGTGGGTGAGGTTAGCGCTAGAAGGGGATAGGAGTGCGCGGGGTTGTGACTTACGCCTGTGACTTGAAGTCCTTCATGATATCAAGGAAGCGGTTGTACACATCCGGCTCGTTGCTGAATTGTACCTTGACCTGATCAAGATAGCTCAAGGCATCGTTCAAAATTGGCTGTTGGCCATGTGGAAGCTGAGCCGCCGACTGCATAGGTGAGGGACCGCCCAGAAACGGCTGGCCTGTGGGCTGTTGCTGTGGAGGTGGTCCCTGGCCAAACTGCGGTCGTTGGGCTTCATGTGCCGCTGGGACGCCAAAAACACCACCAGGGCCTGATGTGGAGGCACCAACACCAGCTGTGGCGAGCAAGCCGTTGGGACCATGGATTGAGTTTTGGATTTTGTTGGCGACCGGCTGGTGGATAGGAATTGAGCCCGCATGGCTCTGCACAGGGAGTGGTTGCTGTTGCGGCTGTGGCTGTGGTTGCGGCTGCTGCTGCTGCTGCTGCGGCTGGGACTGGGGCTGGGGCTGGGGCTGCTGCTGGGGCTGAGCCTGTGATTGCTGCTGTTGCTGTTGCGGCGGCTGTTGTGGCTGTTGTGGCCGCTGTGGCCCTGCTTCCTGTCGCAGTCGGTCCATGTTTCGTTCTCTTTCCAGGCGTTCGCGCTCCTGCATCATCATCTCTTCGCGCCGTCGCTGGTCAAGGTCATAGTGCAGGCGATCGCGTTCGAGCCGCTCCCGCTCTCGCTCGCGGTACTCCTGTTCGCGCATTTCGCGATCTCGTCGCTCTCGCTCCATCAGCTCCCTTTCCCGTTGGAGATACTGCGGTGAATGCCGTGGGTGGGGCTGCTGCGACAGGGCAGAGATGCCATGGCCTTGGGTCTGCGGCGGCGGTGGCTGGGTATTGTACTGGTGCTGGCTAGGCGGGGCCTGGGTCAGGTCGGCGATGGACAGGTTGTGGCCTGATGGTGGTGGCTGCGACGAATGGTGCTGGTACGGCGGAGGGGGTAGCACATGGCTCGGTGGCTGCGAGGACACAGCATTTGGTCTATCGATGCTTAGCTGCTATCAGACAAGCGCAGTCAAAGCAGTCAAAGCAAACAAAGGCAACTTACCCAAATGCCCCAAATGGAGCGCGCTGGTCCTGCTGGCCTGTAGCACTATTGCTCTGGGGTGGCCCAGCTGGTCCTCGCCAGTGGTCACCTGTGTTTTGCATGGTGTGACAGGAGGGATCTAGAGAGAGCGAGGAGGGGTAGATGGGATCAATCCCACACTACTAGCCCAGCACAACACGTGGTCTGTGTGGCCAGTAGCAGAGGCATAGGAGAGTGTGTCTGGGCGGATATGCCTGCTCTGCTCAGCCCACAAGAGAGCAGAGATGCTGACAGAGCCTGCAGCAGGGAGCAATGTGTAGGTGAGCACTGGCTGTAGACTGTGTGTTGCCAAGGGGGATGTGTATGTGAGGTGAGGAGACTAGAAAGAGGCTGATCCACTTCTCCAGAATGACGACGTTCCTTGCCTAAAGCAGTCTAGCTCCAAGGGTCAAAGGGCATTCTGCCATCATGTGACCTGAGTCTGTCTCACCGCCCACAGAGTTATTATGTCCGAAGCTTTGACTGTCTCTTTTTGTTTGTGTTTGCCTCAGAGCTTTACACTGTTGTTACTTGTTTTGTTTGCAATTTATGGCTTAGTCAGATCATCAAACAGGATGACTAATTTCAAATCCTTGCACTGTCGGGCCTCGGTCTCGTCTCAGCAAACCTAGGTGAACTTGGATGCTAATGACAGTAAACTGCCCAGACCACCACTTGACCCTCCGCTTAACCCTCCGCTTGACCCTCCGCCCTGGTTCTTCAGGTACCTGTTAAAGACTCATGTTAGCATTCCATTTCTCATCTCACCCTTGGCCTGAAGCAACCAAAACACTTACATTGCAAGCGCAGCCTGGGCAGCCTGGTTGACAACACTCTGCTTGCTGGCACCAGCCTGGACTTTTCCTTGGCTGGCTTGTTGATCGAACAGGGAGCTGGCCTGGGACATGGCCAAGCCGATAAGCGCATTCTGTCCACCACCAGAGCTGCTAGAGTGACCAGAGTTGCCAGAGTTGCCAGAACCGCCGGTGAAGGCCTGGAGTGCTTGCAGGGCAGCAGCGCCACCGAGGGCTGAGGCGCTGTGTTGTTCTTGGCTCCCAGAATTGCCGTACACTTGTTGGTGGTTCTGCTGGAGTTGCTGAAGGTTGCCGCTGCTTCCCGAACCTCCCTGCTGCTTCAGGAATGAGAGTGCGGTAGAGAAGAGATCGCTGGAGCCGCCCGAGCCTGAGGACCCAGAGTGTCTTTCCGCGTGCTGCAAGACTTCGTTCTCGTCGAAGTGATGGCCACCACCACTCTGGTTGCCGCTGCCATAATAGTCATCGGCGAGCCCATGTCCTCCACCCTGGCTGCTGCTATGGCCTTCGTTGCGTCCACCACCATAGCCCTCATTGCGTCCACCACCATAGTTGTCGTTGCGACCACCACCATAGTTGTCGTTGCGACCACCACCATAGTTGTCGTTGCGACCACCACCATAGTTGTCGTTGTGTCCACCACCATAGTTTTCGTTGCGCCCACCATAGCCCTCATTGTGCCCACCGCCATACTCATCATTCCGCCCACCACCATAGCCTTCGTTACGGCCACCGCCATAACTATCATTCTGTCTTCCATATCCGCTCCCTCTCTGGGAGTCATCACCACTGCATGGGAGTGGACAGTTAGCCCTCGATGCCCACACCGACATGCATATATAGCAGATGGCGAAAAAGCAAGCAGGCGGCTGGCTGATATACTTACTAGCCCTGGTTCCGACCGTAGTTGTCGCCGCCTTGGCCACCGCCGTATCCGCCTCCGCCTCCGTATCCGCCACTCCCACCTCGTCTATCGTAGTCGTCGCCTCCGTAGGACATGATGGCGCTGTAGAAGGATAATGTACGCAAAGGGTGCAACGGATTCTCGCAAAAGGGCACAAGGATGTATTTGACGCGCAGGCCTAGGCTTAGAAGAGACAAGAAAGAAGTTACTGTGGCCTTTGCTCCAAAGTTGTGGAATGATTGAAGCTGAAGGACACGTCAGGTGGGGTGTCTTCTGGATCAACGCGGGGCTCGAAAGGTGCAGGAAGAATGGACCACACGGGAAACTTCTGCCTACACAATGGTCCATGATGCTTCCAATCTACAGTTCAGGCTTGACGTCTCCCTCGCTAGAAGACCGGCCGAATTGAATCTCCCAGTCTGCTGCAATGCGAACTCCCGGGTTCCGTACTGTGGCCCAGGCCGCCTTGTTGCCAACAGCAGCATGATAGCTCAACTCTGCACTGCTTCCATCAGACAGTCTGACAGTCTGCAGTCCTGCCCATGCCGAGGGTGCATTCACCAGCACTATCTTCTCAACGTGCACATCCTTTATCGTCTTCAAGTACGCCGCCGTCTTCGGTCCCACCACGCCCAAATTGCTGCTGGTCAATATGCCATCGGCCAGGTTGAAGGCCCGATGGATGAAGGCACCTTGTTCATAGTCGAATGACTCGCCATCATCAAGGTACAGGCTTCCTGTAGCCTTGCCATCCTTGCCCACGACAACAAGCAACGTGTATGGATCCCATTTCATCAGGCTAGAGCTCTTCCTGGGCCGGTCTTTGCGAGGAATGATGTGACCACCTTGCATCAGCAGTGGAATCTTCTCCAAAGGAGCAGCTATTTTATGGCTTCTGCCCGCACCACTATAGATGGTGTAGTCGAAATAGTCGTAGTAGTTCTCGTCATCTGCAAGATAGATCTCCACGCTCTCAGCGCCTTCCTGTGTGACAGGCTTGGCCAGGAGACCGGTAGAGCCGAGATACAGCTGGTCGTCGATGGCAAAGCCCTGGGCATCTTCAGGATGCACATAGTATTGCGATCTCACAATCGGATAGCCCTCGGTCGAAGCTTCGTGGAAAGCCGTGTACCAGGCTGGTAGCAGCGAGTATCTTAGCCGCAAGGCCTGCGTCACAATGCCAGTATAGGGCTCCCCCAGCAGATAGGGTTCCCGTCTGCGAGTGTCGATATGAGCATGTGCTCGCATGAAGGGATAGAAGATACCGGTCTGGTACCAGCGAGTCAGGAGCTCCTTGCTGGGGTTGCCGAAGAAGCCACCTACGTCGGCACCACCAAAGGGGAATCCACCCACACCTTGGTTGAGAACCATTGGGATTGAAGCTTCCAAGTGACCCCAGCTGGCTTGGTTATCGCCCGTCCACATTGCAGCCGTGCGTTGGGAGCCAGCAAAGAAGGACCGAGTGAGAACGAATGGTCGTCTGACTTCCCCCTTTTTCCGCTCAATCATAGCATGGTACGTCGCATTGTGGAAGGTCATGCCATAGAGGTTGTGAAGATCTCGATGTTCCCAGTTCCCATGGTGAAGGTTGTCTCGCGGCATCGTCACTTCAGGTCCGTTGAACACCGACGGTTCATCCATATCGTTCCACAACCAAGCGTTGGACATTGTGCCTTTGAATTTGTCATAAGGGAACAGAGTCTTCCACCACTCCCGTGCTGCAAGGTTGAAAGAATCTATGTAGTGAGAGCTTCCGGGCCAACACCAGCCTTCGTAGATCTCATTCTTTTTGTTCTTGACCGCCAGGCCCTTGCTCTTCATTTCTTCCACCACCGGATAGTTGTCTGTATTCTTGATGTGAGGGTCGATGATGACTACCAACTTGCGTTCTGTTTCATCTAGCTGCTTTTGCATGCCGATGGGGTCCGGGAAGGTCAAGGGATCCCAAGTGAAGTACTTCTTCTCATGCGTATATTCAATGTCAAGCCAAATGACATCGTATGGAATGCTGTACTTGTCAAACTTGCGGTCTACGTCTTTGACGTCCTCGTCGCTGACGTAGTTCCATCGACACTGATGGTAGCCGATTGAGGGGGCCGCAGGCAGGTTGGTGTAGCCTGTGAGCTCAGCGTAGGCCTTGGACAAGGCTGCTGGCGTGGGAGACAAGAGTACAAAGAGGTCGAGCTGGCCAGCTTCCGATATCCAGTGCGTCTTGGTGTCAACAAGATCGCCCGCGTGCCTTGCCTTGATGATATCGACCCAGGTCTCAGCAGCGTTAAGCCAGAAAACACCCACGCTGGAGCCTTTCTTGTGTGCTTGCAGGAAAGGGATGTTGCCATATAGCGTCATCGGACTGTCTAGCTCGTACTCGAATACATCGCTGTTATACAGCCGGTAGGGCTGGTCAAAGTTTCCTTCACCACCCCGTGTTTCTCTCAGAGACAAGGGGCCTGTATGCTCGGGGAGGCCATACACATGGGCGTAGCCAGGGAATGAGATGTCCAGGGCGACACTCTCGGGGCCTCTGGGTTTAGAATCGGTGTTGCCGCCGAAGGATTCATCCCACCAGGTGCTCTCATCCTCCACTGGCTCTGGTGCCTTTGCCTCAGCTTGGCTGCCATCATCGGCATTATTGTCGTCAGCCTTTGGCTTGTCGATCTTTGGCCTCCAGTGCTCAATGTTCAAGAAGCCTCGCTCGTTCAGGACAACCTGCTTCGAGCCGCCAGACCAGAATTCAACACCAAATGGGGCATGGGTGATGACAATCACGTACTCTTCCTCGGCGCCCCATGTGATTCTGGTCTGGCCTTGGGCCTCTGCCGTGGCCAGCTTGGCAGACTTCTGGGCCTGGAGACCAGCGCCAGTCAAAGCCCAGGAAGGTGCTTCATTGTACCGCTCTTTCCGTGCCACGCTGTCATGCCTCAGTTCAATCTGGCCTTTGAGCCTGCTCTCCTCATCGATTGTGATCCTCGCCTTGCCACGGTCGAGCAGTGCAATCGTCAGGGGTAGTTTGACCTTCGTGTTCGGTGCCAAAGTCTTGAGGATATCGCCCTGGAGGACACCATTCTGGAACTTGATTGAGTGGGGGTCCAGCTGGTAGGGAGATGCGTCCGGACTGCCTTTGGCAGTAAACTCGTCGGCCAATGCCCTGTTGCGTTTACAGAAGCCAGCCTGGTCACATCTCTTGAAGTCGTGACGCTTGACGGCGGCTGCAGGAGGGGCCAGGAGCAGGATGATGGCCAGGAGGGCGAGGAGGAGTGCAGGGCCAGTCGGCCGCCTGGACGAGCGAGCCATATGATGGTGAAATGAGGCAGCAAGTCAGGGCTGGCAGATTCGACTGTCTTGATTGTTATGGCGAGGCATCTGCACCTGTGTCTCTATTGGGGCTACCCTACCCGACTAGTTAACTAATTACGGCAATAACTTGGACGCTGACCAGTTAAGCTCCACCCCCTGTGAATAATAATAATAAGGCCGTCAGCCCACATTCGGTTGCTGCCCCACCATGCTGAAAAACATTTGGCTCTACATTCTCTTCACCGCAGCTTCTGCAATCCTCCTCACAGTCGCCTTCCAAGATCAAAGCCAGCTTATTCAGCCTCACGCCAACATGTCGTCCAGCGAACAAACGTACGCAATGTCTTATTCAGCCTGCCATGAACTCTACTAATGACCCACCAGCTTCATTGCTGTCAAGCCAGACGGCGTCCAGGTATTGCCCCTCCCACTGCAGGTGGAAAAAAACCAGGAACAATCCATTCCAAACTTGTTTTCTTGCAAGATCATCTCCAATGCAGACACTCACATTTGATAGCGCGGCCTGGTCGGCGACATCATCCAGCGCTTCGAGAAGAGAGGCTACAAGCTTGTTGCCCTCAAGCTGGTCTCGCCCTCGAAGGAACATCTTGAGAAGCACTATGCCGACCTCTCAGAGAAGCCTTTCTTCAAGTCTCTTGTGACCTGTGAGTGCTTAACAAGCTAGGGGAACCAGATGAAGACGGGGGCTGACTGGTGGCAGACATGTTGAGTGGTCCTATTGTTGCCATGGTCTGGGAGGGCCGTGATGCCGTCAAGACCGGCCGAAGTGCGTTTCCCACTGTGTCATGTCATGCTTGCTGAAGCTAACGCGTACAGCCATCCTGGGTGCCACCAACCCCCTTGCCTCTGCCCCCGGCACCATCCGAGGTGACTATGCCATCGATGTCGGCCGCAATGTCGCCCATGGCTCTGACGCCGTCGAGAGCGCCAAGAAGGAGATTGCTCTGTGGTTCAAGCCTGAGGAGGTCCAGAGCTGGAAGTCTGCCCAGTTCGACTGGATCTATGAGAAGCCATGAGCGGAGTCTGAGGTGCTAGCTGGCGGTCAGCATTGAGCCTGCAAAAAGACAACGAAATAGATCAATCAGAGCATAGCGCACTTACCAAGTCGTCCAAAATAATCATCTTTTAAGGCTCTTAGTCTGTCCTGAACTTCGCACTGAATTCCAGAGCGGAATGAGAGTCCATCTAGCAAGAGTAGGAGCGGCCCAGGCACTGACGAGTAGCCTCAGGGGCATGAGTGCCTTGACAACTGTGTATGCAGTTGCTACTTCGATCAACCACCTGACTGCCTCTTGGCCTTTGTCACTACTGGTGAAGTCCTTGGCCCGGTCGACCAGGCTTGCCTTCCCTGGCTCCTGCTCAAGGCTCTCTTGAATCCACCCTTTTCTTCGAGCATACCTTCCCAGCTTCTCGATGCTCTTGACCGCCCACTCGCCCTCGGCAAAGTACGAAGGGAGCCATCTGAAGTAGTGGAAGCCGAGGGTCAAGCCTGCCAGCGGGACAATGGCAGTAAGCTCGTGCAGGACGATGAAGGAGACAATATATGACACGGGCGCGTCTCGGATTACACGCAGCGTCGGCCGGAACACGTTGGGGCTTTTGGCAATCCACCAGTCGAGCTTCTGTCTGACTTTCTCGAACCGGGCGGGCTTTGGGGTCGCCCCTGGTCTTGGACTTTGCTGTGACGACGCAAATCTACTCGCAGCTGGTCGCAGACGAACTCTAGGTGGCCGGGAGGAGAGGGCTGCTCGCTGCAGCCATGCTCGTAACATGCGCGAGCTCGGAGGGGGGGAGTGAGCGGGAATGAGTGATGGATAGGTAGGTGTTCGACTAGAGGGGGGGTGAGCGGGAATGAGTAATGGATAGGTAGGTGTTCGACTAGAGGGGGAGTCCCGCAGGACACATCGAGAACAACAGCGTACGAAGTTGTTGCACCAGGCTAGTTTCCAGGCGTCGGGCCGAAGCGGCAATAGCCTTGTTACACAAGATGCTTAGAAGAAGTGAGAGAGCAAGTCGGGCATGATATGTCCTTGTACTCTTATAAGACCACTCTTATAAGATCTCTCTCTCTCTGCCCTATCTCGCCATACCTGACCCATTCACAACCTGTTTGCTTGGTTTGCTCACTGAAATTGCACTAGGCCATATATGGCCCGCCCTACAAGGAAGATATCGTATCGCAGTCCTGTGGAGTATCTCGATGTCTCCTTGATATCTCTAGATTAGATCCAATTATCATGGGCAGACAGCCTACGCTAACCAGCCAGTGCTTCCCAGCAGACGGGCTCGACCGCGGGCTTCCGAGTATAGCTTGTGATAGCACACATCTGGGCCAACATCGTGATCACCCAGGTTCAAGAACCCAACTACTGATCGATCTGACAGATCTGTGAGCGTTTATAGCTCAGTTGATTTGGGGGATCTTGTGATCCCCAAGTTGATGATTATGCATGAATAAGTCCGATCTTCCGGATCGTCCGGAACAGCTTTGGAGAATGTCCGTGATCTAACCGCCTTGGGTCTAGAACGTCTGACACCCGTGAACAACAGCATAGACACAGACCCTTTCACCGGTTTGGCTTACCTAGAATTGTGCTTCTGCTTGGGAGATCTCTGGCTTCGAAATCCTAAGCAAGGTAGCGACTGGAAAGTTTCGCGTTCAGATTGCGAGAACAGATAGATGACAGCGTCGAAGAAGCGCCAAGATGCTTGAACTTCTGTCATGGACCATCGACTATCTGGCACCTGTGTTGTAAGTTGCGCACTGTCACGATGCCGAAGTGCTTGTTGATATGGGTGGACACTGACCAGAGGAAGCTTAATATCGTCACCTATCATGAGCTATGCTGACCAGATTGTGTCAATCCACCGTACCAAGTCCAGCGAGGGCTTCTCGCTCGACATCCCGCTGATCATGCTGGTGGCCTCCATACTCAAGGTTTTCTATTGGTTTGGCGCCTATTACGACAAGATGCTCCTAGCTCAGGCGAGCCTGACGGTCGCCGTCCAGCTCGTGCTGTTGAAGGTGTCCCTAGACCACAGAGCTCCTGCGCTGGTACAGCACGAGCCTTTCGCCGGTGTCACCATCCAGCGTGGACTGCATGAGCTACTGAAGGGCAAGAGACCGTTCAGCTTCTGGCGATGGAACAACAGCAAGCCGTGAGTCCGTCTTCAGCCTGGGGTGCCTCGAGGCAGTTATTGATCCAGAGACAGGTACTTTCGATTCCTTGCTTATTTCACCGCCGGTTTGCTGGGCATTCATCTTCTTCTCCCTTTCGTCTGGGGTTCAAGCTATTATGTTGCCTTCCTAGGCTACTTCGGCCTTGCCGTTGAGGCTTTTCTGCCTGTGCCTCAAGTATTGAAGAATCACGCGGCAAGGTCATGCAAAGGCTTCAGACTTTCAGTCATCATCAACTGGCTGGCTGGCGATGCCATGAAATTGAGCTACTTCTTTTTGAGTCGCGAATACATCCCCTGGCCTTTCAGGTTGTGTGCTATCTTCCAGACCGTCTGTGACAGCTATCTCGGGCTACAGTTTTACATGTACAACAGCGTGCCGAGCAATACAGAGGAAGTCCAGATGCACAGCTTGGGCAAGTCGGCACTCGGTTGAGAATCGGACATTGAGATATCCCTGGTCCTGGTCCTGGTCCTGTCTTGGTCCTTGTGGGCATCCACATTTTTTGCCAGCAAAATTTGGTCATTGCCTGACTCACGTGCTCGGGCAGGAGTCTTTCTTGGGATGTACCTGACAGACGGGAACTAAGACTATTACTAGTGACGTGACTGTGGCGCCGGCGTTGCAGAAGGCCGTCCACTGTGTCCATTGTCCAGGTGTATGCCCAGGATCATTGCGGCATAATGTCACACAGTGAATTTGAAGCCAGCCACGATCAGGGGTCGACGGGCGTGTTTGGTTGCCAGGTGTACTGATCGGGGCCGACAAACAACTACATCAGGGTCAGGCGAAGCCCAAGTTGGACTGGATGATTATGACGAATTATAATGCAGCCAATCACCGACGGCACCCTTGTCAGCATCCAATGTCGAACGCGTAATGGATCAAGCGATACGGTGATACGGTGGTACGATCGAATCTTCTGCCATATGGCAACGGCTGCGAATTGGCAGTGTCGTTGAAAATTCTGGAGCTGTGGCGTCGACATATCCAGCCAGTTTGCTGCCTGTCTGGCATTCTACCTCTGCACGCGCTGCAGCTGTGGAATCGAGGTCATCGGCCAACTTGAGCTACCAGCCAAGGGGATGAAGAGGCTGGCGACTCCATCTGTGACCGTTGATGGAAGATGCTACCTTTGAGACTATGGAGTGACAGTCATTCCTATACGGGCTGGTGTGCATGCAAGAGCAGCAAGAAGCAAGAGCTGCAAGAAGCTAAAGGGATATCCCTGTTGGACTGAGTCGTGCCAGTGTCTTGTCCTGGCGTTTGAGTTACCCGTAAAAGGATAGGTGCAGCGTCGGTCGTCTTCCAGAAGCTGGACTCAAGCCATGTCAGGCTCCCGGACGAGACTGGGCCGAGCGGGAGAACGGGGTTGATACGGCGGTAACATTCTAGAGCTTCCATCTTGCGGCAGGAGCCAACTGCATCTGGGGGCAAAGCATCGGCGGCAGGAGCCAACTGCATCTGGGGGCAAAGCATCGGCGGCAGGAGCCAACTGCATCTAGGAGCAAAGCATCGGCGGCAGGAGCCAACTGCATCTGGGGGCAAAGCATCGGCGGCAGGAGCCAACTGCACCTAGGAGCAACTCCATCTGGCAGCAAACTCCATCGGCGGCAGGGAAAGAGCTCCAGCGGCGGCCATTGGGCAGGAGCAGCTTTTTTAGGTGCCGTACTTGCCCCGATCTTTCTGTTGTGTAGCTCGTATCCAAGATTGCTCCGCATGATTAATCAAGCCGGCTTACTAATGCATTAGCTTCTGGAAGTAAAAGCCGTCCAATCAGGGCAGGTCAGCCAGAGGCCCGTGACGAACACTTCAGCCACTGTCCTAGTGATGCCATCCAGTCTCCCAAACCATATCCAGTGCTAATCGGTGCCTCCGCTGCCCGTTTGGAGGTAGTGCGACGGTCTTCAGCAAGCTAGCTGCATTACGTCAACCCGTGTGCCTTCAACGGCGGCCACTCCATCCAGAAAGAGCAAGGGCCAAGACCAGAGCAATAGGCGGCTGGTTGACTCTCACACACAGGCGAGATGTGCTTACCATCTTGCCTGAACCCGAAGGAATAGTTGGACTACTACTCCTCGCTTATGTCTGGCCTGCTTGTAACATTGCTCCCGCCTGTCTGGTCCATCTCCCCGGCTATCTTGACCTTGAATCCCAGTCATACGATCAGAGAGCAGAGGATAGAAGAGCAGCAGCAACAGCGGCAACAACAACAACAACAACAACAACAACAGCAGCAGCAAGAGTCCTACACACCCCTCCAGTCAGTTTGGCTGCACAGAATTTCCCAAACCCAATAGGGACCGTACCGACACGCTGTTCAGGCTGGGCCGCGATCGAACCACCAACGCGCGCTCCCGGATAACAGCAGCCGAACTGCCTTCTTATCGTGTGTTTTTACCACAGACCACACTGTCTCTACAGGCTCACATAACAAAGTTAAAGACGGAGGCTGAAGCATAACTTGTGGCACCCAAGCCGACTTTTCCTTGACCCAAACTCTGCTACACCAATAAGTTTTAACGAATCCCGTTGGAAATCACGTTCCCCGGTACCAGAAACACTCTCATTCTCTCTATAATTGCCGTCCGCAGAATGCCCTCCCGCATTAGTGGAGCCTGCAATGGTTGTAGATCAAAGAAGCAGAAGGTAAGTGCAATCGCCGTCTTCTATTCTCGTGGGCTGACATATATGGCAGTGTAGTGGTGATAGGTAAACAAACCGCCCTGTTTCTCTTTTCTTTGCTTTCCAAGGTCGAGTGGCATTCGCAGGTAAGAGAGATAGGGCGAATCGTCAAATTATATGGGACCACAGGCGAATTGCCAGATTATATGGACCACAGGCGAATTGCCAGATTATATGGACCACAGGCGTACAGGACTCTCAATTATTCTACTTTCTGACTTATCGGTCTTAGAAACGGTTGTTCTCAATGTGCTGCAGCTGGCATCACCTGTACCTGGCCAGAACAAAGAAAACGGTATGTGCCATCAAGTTGGCGGGAAAGAATGGCTTATCTTCCCATTCTGATGACAACTGATGTCAATCCAGGCTTCCACTACTGACAGTTGCTCCAGAGGACCGGCAAAGGGCTATATTGAAGGCCTCGAACATCGACTGCACGGAGCGGAATCGCTACTTCTTCAACTTCTTCCTCTTGTAACAGCCGAGCAACTGTCCGCAGCCACGACCTCGGCCTCGATACGCGACCATCCTTCTGCTGAACAGCCTACCGCAGGTCTTTTCAGCCCACCTGTGCTCAACAAGAAGACAGGCATTGAATATTGGGAGAACTTCCCCCTTGACACGGTCGACAACATCCGGCGCTGGCAAGCCGACTGCTCAATACCGGGCCAGTACCGTGATGAATTGGCCACTGGTCGAGCAGTCAGTCGACCAAACAGCACTGAGTTGACACATACACATGATCAGGTGTCTCTTCAGCACGGTCAAAAGTCATCTTTGTCAATACCACAGCAACCCTTGCATGCCTTGTCGACAGATTCCTTTTCGAGATCGAGTCAGCAGACGACTATGCCAGCCCAGACTGCCTACATCCCGACGCAAATTTCAAACCAGTCGTCACAACAATGGGCCGCCGCTGCCAGTGCTGGATATGCAAGGACCGCGGCCGATCTGACTTCGACCTACATAGCTACGCCGTACACAGGAAGTGGGGATGAGGCATGGCAGCAACAACACCAGCAGCAGCAACAGCAACAACAATCACAACAACACCAGCAGCAGCATCAACAACACCAACACCAACACCAGCATCAACAACACGCAGCCTATCATCCCCATCAACAGAATCAGATGACGATCAGCGTGGATGGAGGATTCTTCCCCACCGACCTGAAGAAGAACCTCTTCTGGTGACACCATCCAACCAGCCATCCAACCAAACCGACCCGTTTTCGTTTCTTTCTGATTCCAATAATTCACAGAAACCGATCGATCGGCTATATCCAAAAACGTCCAGCTTACTGAGCGTTCTTTCTCTCGTTTTTTTTCCCTTCTCCTTCTTCTACTTTTCTTTTCCCCTTTTTTCTTTGTCCATTTCTGGCAAAAAACAAAAGATTAAAAAAGAGAAGAAGAAAGAAAAAATCAAGTCCAGAAACGGAAATCTATCGAATTTTTGATGGCTTTCAAAGAATGTGAATACAAAAGGAGATGGGTCCTCATCGATCAACTTTCCGGCATTGATAAAGGAATGAGCGAGTGTGGGCGAGGGGTTGTTGGGGGGAGCAGGGTGATGGTTGCACAGCGAGAGAGAGAGAGAGAGAGACACCAAGCGAAGCGAAGAGAAAAGGGGGGGGGACTTAATTTGACTCATGCAAAGAGCAAAGATGGAGAGATGGAGAAATGATTGATGACGGTTCAGTTGTGGTTGAGGTTTGTGGTGATGACGAAACCTTTTTCACTCCCGCCCCCTTTACCCTTTATACTAGGCATTACACTGAAAAGGACGAAATGATTAGAGAGACAGAGAGAGGAGAGACGAAAAAGTTGGATCAGTGTGGATCAACAGTACACAGAGAATGAGTCATATTTTTGAGGTTTTTTCTTTCTTTCTCCTTCTTTTCGTTTTTCTTTCGACTTGGTGTATGTAACGTAACATACGTATATGGTGGTGATATTATTTAGATCTGAGTCACTGGCGCTGTCGTTGTCGTTGTCATTAATCGGATTGGATTGATTGGATTGGATTGATTGGATTGGATTGACGGGATTGCCATGAAGATGAAGATGAGCAAGGAGATGCTGCTACTGCTGCGACTGCGGCTGCTCTCGTCAATCAATGTTCGTGGCCGCATCCTCCTGGGTAGACATGTCTGTTCGGCCTCTTGATGATCGGTCGGGCTCTGCGTCGGTATAATGAGGTGACTGACCAAGCTGGATGGAGTATTGTGGAGGCGCGTAAGGGGCGCACGCGCACGTGTCGAGGAAGAAACCATGTTAGCAGCAAGCACACAAGCTGCTCCCCTCTCTCTCTCTCTCTCTTGTACTCTCCCATTGTCACGTACATGCTGGGGGTCTGGGTCAAA
The DNA here is from genome assembly GCA_003693665.1 of Chaetothyriales sp. CBS 134920. Classification (NCBI taxonomy): domain Eukaryota; kingdom Fungi; phylum Ascomycota; class Eurotiomycetes; order Chaetothyriales; family Domatiomycetaceae; genus Domatiomyces; species Domatiomyces catenatus. The sequence goes on along the minus strand of QQSL01000014.1, from coordinate 178,703 downwards.
CTGCTCAATTGTCTGGCTCTCGCCGGCATCAGACTTAGTCACGGCTTCGATTGGGCGTCTGCCGTGTGCTTCCGCTTTCCCGGCAAGACAGAGTTAGCAAACGAGTTTGAAGGAGGCGCAAGTGGCCGTGGCGGTGCTGCCATGCTGGGTTGGCTGCTGTTGTTGTTATTCTCGTCAGGGTTTAGACCACTGGTTGGAGCAAATGGAAAAGGCTCTACTGCAATATAGAAAGTGGCCGATCAGATCTCATTGTGTGCAAATCAAGGATCAAGGAAAGAACTTACCTGTGGCGCTGCCATTGGGCACCCACCCTCCTCCGCTTCCTCCTAAGCCGCCTCCGGTTTCCCATCCCGGCGCATAGGGCCCGGTCATGGTCTCCCACATTGCAGATCCGAAGATGTCAAGCTGGTTGAAGTCCAGATTGTCCCAGAAGAGCGGGTCGTCCATGACGTTGCCCATGCCTGCGTTGTATGGCAGCTCAGGGATTGCGATGTTTGCCTGGGATTCAGCCGCGGTCGGCGCATTTGCGTTCAACCTATTTGCAATGGCGGCGCTTGCTCTGATATCCGGGCTGGCTGAGGAAGTCAAACTGGTGATAGAAAAGGGGGCCTCGTGAGACTGGTTCGGGAGGTTGTGTGACCAGGCAAAGGAGGACGCCTGGTTGGTGTCCTTAACTGCCGCTTCGGGTATGGAAACAGGCAGGGTGAAATTGGGGCTGGACAGATTGCTACTTGAACCCTCCGTGCCTGTCTTCGGGCTCATGTTTTCTCGGTCCAGCTCCGCCGCCATCTCGTTGGTGGATCTGCTTTGGCGCCGTTTGGCCGGTCTTGTGCTGTTCTCACGCGCAGAGTGCCTAACAGCCTCTGTAGTAGGGGAGGACGTCTCGGGCTTTGGAGCTGAAAGATGACCGTTCGCGTTCGCTTTTCGCGACTGAATGTTGGAGAGCAACAATGACAAGACCCTGTGGCAATTTCCAACAGTATACCATCGAGGATTCATCGCTGACAGGAGATTCAGACAGGAGTTAATATCACTAATCGCTGTCAGCAGTATTCGTGTAAGCAGGACAGAACAGGACACTTACGAGCAGGCGCGAACCTTGGGATATTTGCCCAGCTGACAGGCGAAAGCAATAATAAGTCCAGACATCCAAGTTGCCGATAGCAGACCTGGAAGAAACATGGACTGGCCCTGCCGCTGATGCTCCTTGAGGCCCGACACAATGTTGCGAGAGGCTCGGATACAGATGGAGAGTCCATGCTGGAATTGAGGAGTGGATTGATCAAGTGACAGACGGGGCCTTGACATTAGCAGGTGTAGACGGTGATAGAGAATCTTGAAGAAGGGAGCAAATCGGGAGAGATGGCCATGGATCTCTCCGTCGGCCGTGTCGGGCTCGGAGAAGAAGGAAGGAAGGTCATTCCACCAGGTTTCGATATCCGAGGTGAGGAAGACTATGGTATCCTGGTTGGGATATCGATGGTTGACTGACTTGTGGAAGATATCGATGATGCGCCCGATGAGACGGGCCCATTGGACAAAGGAGATGAGTGCCGCTTCTCGCAGCAGCTTCTTCTCCCTGAGTCCGTCGGTGTCTTCATCAGTACTGTGGGGGTCCTGATCTACGGGATCTTGAACCAGACCACCAACACCGATACTTTGGTGGGACAGCGGAGCGTGCAGACTGGAGTCTGGATCTGGGCGAGGCAAATAGTCACGAATGGTGGCGGCTTTGTGCAGCTCAGTGCCGGACAGACAGACGTCGATGTCGTTGTCTTGGATGGTATTGGGGTCGCCTAGAGACAAGGCGCAATGCCTGTCGAGGGCATATGCCGACCAGAAGATGCGCTTGCGGATTTCGCAGTCTTCAGGCGACAAATGGGCGTAGCGTAGAGGACAGCGGTGCAGGCCGGCGTGGAAGATGAGCTTGACGATGATGCCACCAACAGCAGAGGCAGCGCGGATGGCCAAGGTGGCACAGAGATACAGCTGTGCAGCGAGAAGGGTTTGGATCGTTGTCAGCGAGTGGTCCAATGCCAGAACCCCAGCGATCCTCTGCACGTCGGCAGTCGAAGTAATTCTCGACGCCGCCGGGAGCTGGATATCTGGCCTGTCAAGGGCCGCGATATTGATGATCAACTGGAATGCGGCCTGCTTTCGCACATCCAGCGGCACCGCATCTGAGCCGTCTGCTTGCCTATCCGAGTCCTGTGAAGTCGGTGCAGCGGTAGACTGCGACTGGAACAGGCTTTCCATATCCTTCAGGAAACTCGGGCCGTGCAAGAAAGGCAGGATGGGATGCCAGGCTTTGAAGAATGCGGTGACCAGCTCGAGGCCCAGCTTCTGATCTGGCAGCTTGCCCAGCGCTGGCAAGATCAGCTGAGGCAAGGTATCAGTCGCAGACGGGCCAGTCAGTGTAGGCCCGTTGTAGCTGCGGCCCTCGGCATCCTCGCCCGTCAAGATGTCTTCGTTTGGGGGGAGGCCATGGGAAGTAGCAAAGGCGGCAGAAAAGGCCTGGCGGACGGTATTGGCAAAGTAAACGCCGGACGAGGATCCCAGCCAGGCGGTGCCCTTGTTGGGGAGCTTCTTAAGAGTACCGATCTCCGACGTGTGTTTGGGACGCTCCTCGTCGTCGCCAGAGACACTGTGAGACGGCGGGGAGGGGTGGGCTCTGGGAGTCATTCCCACGGAGGCACAGCACTATCCTATCCTTCCTTTGGGGATGTGCTGGCTTGAGCGAGCCATGTTCAGCCTGTGCGATCGCTCTCCTGGTCGTGCGCCAGTCACGGTCACATCCTATTGACCGTTGGCGACCGCACAGTCTTTTGAGGGCGAAAGGCGACGATTAGGGCAAAAGTCTTGGCGCCGGCTTGGAGACATTAAATGGGCAAATTCAGACGCATAGACAGAGACAGAAGAGAAGACAGAAGAGAAGACAGAAGAGAAGACAGAAGAGAAGACAGAAGAGAAGACAGAAGAGAAGACAGAAGAGAAGAAGAGAAGAAGAGAAGAAGAGAAGAAGAGAAGAAGAGAAGAAGAGAAGAAGAGAAGAAGAGAAAAGAAGAGAAGAAAAGAAAAGAAGAATAGAATAAAACAATAGCAGTCCCTGAGGCCCTTCAAATCTTGGAATGACTCTCATCGTCAAGAGGCCGCGCTGATGCCAATCACCCCATCCCCAGCCTTCACCTCCACCGAGGGTGCAATGACTCCCGCACTCTGTAAGACTCTAACCACATTGCCCATCGTCTTTTCACTCACACCACGCACCGTGTGTGAAAACCTTACATCCTTGAGCCACTCCCTGGCATCGTCTTCGGCATAGTGACAGCCTGCCTCACCTGTGCCCAGCATCTTCACAGCCCTGTCTGGATTGGCCTCGAATTCCTTGACCCCTTCGTCCAAGGCGGCAAAGAGCTGCTCCAACCTCGCATCCGTCTTTGGATCGGGGAATGTCTTGGTTGAGGCGGCAATGTGCCAGCTGGGCCATGGCGTGTAGATTTCTCCAATCTTCTTGAGTGGTGTGCCCTCACCATCAAAATAAGGCTTGGTGGTGAAGTGCTCCCACATGAAGAAGTCGGCAGCGGGTGCCTCAGTTCCTTTGCCAGTGACCCCATCTCTGAGCTGGGCAAAGGGTCCCAGTGGGACGAAAGCCAGTCCTTGTGACTCTGCATCCTTGGCTGAGTTGAGCCATCCTTCCTGGTCTGCAAGCACAAAGGCCATTACATGACTGCCACTCCCCAGACGGCTGACGCCAACGGTCTTATGATTCTTCAGGTCATCAATCGAGTTGATCGCCTCTCTGTTGCGGCCAGTCACTACAGCCCATCGTAGCGGAGTTTCGACCCATGATCCCACAATCGTGTATCCCTGGAGTTTCTGTCCCTGCTCGTTGAGCAGTCCTGCAGCCCAGCCCTCAGTCAGTCCAATGCATACATCGACCTTGTCCTCTCGCAGACTTGTGATCATGTGCCCTGTGCCTGACGGGTAAGGGATTAGCTCCACAGGAAAGGGAATTGAAGAGACGGCTAGATGCAAGGGGAGAAGGTAATGCTCGGGCACATAGCCGATTCGCACCCTATTCTCCGCCATTGGAAAAGAAGACGAGACGTCAGCAAAATCCAGAGGAGAGAGTGTGAGTGGGAAGAAGAACCGGGGGTGGTGACTGAGTTTAGTTAAAGTTCTGTGCTTTGGCCTCTCATTGGACAGATAGATAAGGAAAAAGGCAGGTACGACGACGACTACGACGACTACGACATACGCATACGACAGAAGGTACGATGATTATAACTTCTGTCACGGAAAGAACGGCCCTATTTCGGTGCAAATAATTTATAATTCAAGACGGAAGGTGCACTCTGTACTGTCAAACTATCAATAATGAATACATTCGCTTCGTGACTGATGCTGGAACCTGGCACTCTCACAGGATGTCATCTACATGTACGCTCCTGTGTCCCTTTGCATGCTCATCACATCCACCCTCCTACGCCCTTGCAGTGCCCCCGGGCCACGTAGAGTTCGTCCAAGATACAAAAGGAAGTCAAGACAGTCGTCGGGACACCACCATCACGACATCAGTCCGCCATCAGAAATGAATATGCTTAAAACACGTTGATGGAGCCCCAGTGTTGCTCCACACCAAACTGGCCAGGAGACTTCCATGATTCGTCCTCAAAGGAGAAGAAAACGATCTTGGAGCCCGAAGTCGCCTGGATGCCCTTGAGTGCGATCGCTTGGTTCTCTGGCGACGGGCATGCCACACCATTGCAGTTACCAGCAGTCGGCCATCCAGATTCCATGACATAGACACCCTTGCCCGAGCAGATGCTTTCAAGAATGCCAATCTGGGCTTGGATCAAAGACCCGGCGTTCTCAGCAGTCGTATCGGCATTGAAGAAGGCGTACAGGTTGGCTGAGACCACATCGATGACACCGCAGAAGGAAGAACCCTGCTCCTCCCAGATGTTCAGGGGCTCAGTAGTCGACACCAGGCCGGAGTAGCCTGCGGCTTCGAAGGCCGACCTGGACGAGGAGATGAAACCGGCCAGGCCAGATGCGGAGACATAGCCATTGAAAACAGCCTCGTTACCGACAACAATCAGCTCAACCAGATCCCATTGGGCCCAGGAGACAATATCAGTCACTTGTTGCTGGGCGCCCGAAATGCCAGTGCTGGAGATGAAGACACCCAGAATGATCTTGATGTTGTGGCTCTTGGCTGCGCTGCCAACGTTCTCCAGCGTGTTGCAGTCAGTGCTGTAGACGCGCACGCTGGAGAATCCCTTGCCGGCAATCAGCGAGATATCAGTGTAGACAGTGCTGGCATCCTTGCAGCCACCCTCGGAGGTGTATGGAGAATAGGTCATGCCGAAGTAATTGCCATTTGAAGAGATAGAGGCTGATCCAGAGTTCGAACTCGAGCTTGTCGGCCAAGACGCAGCGGAAGAGGATGAGGCAGAGCTATAGAAAGTCAGCATGTGCCCATAATTAACAAGCAATCTCATTTGACCCAAACTCACCTTGATGATTCAGAAGAGGCAGTGGTGACGGCTGGTGCGCTGTACTCTGGAGCTGACCAAGCGGCTGAGCTGGAAGGAAGGGCCGGGATTGAGGTCTCATAAAACGCAGGTGCATCAGTCGAAGGCGATGCAGCTGGGGCCGACGTCTCAACAGCAGGCGGCTGCGAGGAGTTTTCAGACCACTCAATCCAGCTCGATGAGTCAACCGGTGCCGATGTCTCAACAGCAGGGGGTTGCGAAGCGCTGGTAGACCACACGGCCGAAGTTTCAACAGCAGGCGGCTGCGAGGCGCTTGGCGACCACGCGGCCCAGGTCGAGGGGTCGGCAGGTGCCGATGTCTCAACTGCAGGGGGTTGCGAGGCGCTTGTAGACCACTCACCCCAGCTTGACGAGCCGTCAACAGAAGATGAGGATACAACAGCAGGGGGTTGAGAAGCGCCCGTAGCCCACTCGCCCCAGCTTTCTGAGGCCGCGACAGAAGATGAGACTGGAGCAGCAGGAGCGCTCGAGGGGTCGACGGGGGCCGATGTCTCAACGGCTGGGGGGTTCGAGGCGCTTGCAGACCACTCTGCCCAGGCGCCTGAAGCCTGTGCAACGGGATCGGTGGGCTGAGGCTGCTGAGGAGTTGGGTACCCTAAGATCGTTAGTTAAATTCCACCTGGACAAGGCGTATGTCTTACAAGTTGGCAGGCCATATGAAGTAATGATTTGGTGAACGCACACGGCCTGAGTGACAGGCAAAGGTACAACGGACCATTCAGCAGCGGAAGAATCCACAGTGCTCGTGCCAACTGCAGGAGAGCTGCCTGAGCTCGCCGCAGCAACTGATGATAGAGCAGTGCCATCAGACGTCGGGAGAGGGCTGAGGAAGATTGTGGATGTGTAGGTGGTATGGATCGTGGTGGTCACAGTAGTCCATTCGTCGTCAGTTGAGGCTACAGGTTCGGTGGTGGCTGCCGGGTCAGTCACTGCGCTCGACCACTCAGCCCAGTTTCCAGAGGGAGCAGGCGCAGTAGAAGCAGCAGGGTCGGTTGGTGCAGTGGGCCAACCTGTCCAGTTTCCAGCAGGTGCTGGGGCAGTAGAAGCAGCGGGTTGGGTGGGTGCGCTGGACCACTCCGCCCAGTTGCCAGTAGCGGGTGCAGGAGCAGTCGAGGCAGCAGGGTCACTTGGCACACTTGACCACTCAGCCCAGGTTCCAGAGGGTGCTGGCGCTGGAGGAGCAGCAGGGTCGCTTGGTGCACTTGACCATTCACCCCAGTTTGCCGTTGAGCCTGCCGGCTCAGTATAAGCTGCAGGGTCGGATGGTGCAGGCCCGGTAGGAGGAGGTGCCGGTCCAGTGCTGGCTGCTGGATCAGTCGGTGCACTCGGCCACTCGGCCCAGTCACCCGTAGAGGCGGCGGGTGCGGTGCTGGGCGCAGGGTCGGTTGATGATCCCCTGTTCAAGTTAGGAATCCCAGACCATGTCAAGCTTGTGTGAACAAGGATTTCAAGAGTTTATCTTGGGATTGGAAAACGCAGTTTCAATGTCGGTGTTTCGGAGGCAAAAACTTACTGCGCTTTGTCAGTACGCTTCTAATGTTACCAAGGCAGTTTGATCTTACCGATGCAGTCGTAGAACCCGCTACCGGGACGCTGCTTGAGCTGGCCCATTCGCCCCAGCTCGCAGTGCCGCTGGCGGCAGCTGAGGACACGGGATCGGCTGGTACGCTAGTGGTATCCCATTCGCCCCAGCTCTGCGAGACTGAGAGCGTGCTGGCAGAAGCCGACAGGCTGGAGGGGGCAACAGAAGTCGCGCTAGGATTCGAGGTGGTTGTATTGGACCAGTCGTGCCAGCCGGAGCGCGCATGGAGCTGCTGATGCAAGTTGTGTCCAGGGCCGTTGGCCAGGACGGAGGAAACCAAAGCTGCACCAGCAGCGACTGTGACGGCCTTCATCTTGAGCAAGGATCGTCGGGTGATTGTTTAACAAAGGTCGGCCGACATGAATCAAGGGCAAAGGAAAGCTGGTCGCAGAGAAACGAAAGCCCGCTGAAAGAGTGAAGCGGTAGTTGGAAGGAGGGTGGGTTGACCCGTGGGCGGTGCGCGACGAGATGTAGAGCTGCGCAGATCTGAGCTGGCGAGAAAGTGAGGGCGAAGGCGAGCAGCGGGAATCAGGAACCTTTTAGGCGGGCTAGCTGTCAGCCCGAACAGAGGTGGATCATCGTGACGGGCGCTAAGGGAAATGGGACAAAAAAAAGCCGTACCATGCCAGGGCGAGGAAATTTCTCGCAGGGGAGATGGGCATATGACGGGGCTCGGCCACTACCGTCTAGTGGTCACCATGGTTTCCCACCGTTTGCCATTGTTTACTCTATTCTCCCAGACGGGAGGAGCGCGACAGCTGCTTGATGTTGAGATCGTCGTGCGCGTGGGCGTTGAAGCAGGGTCCTGCAGCCAGGTAGAGATCGCGAGTGTGTGTGGTCACACATTGGGGCGGGAGTGGTGTGCCTGGGGGTACAGAGACCATGGCCGGGAGGAGGACAACAATCAGCAGGAGGCCCAATGAGAGCCATGTGCCTGAGGGCCAGCAGATTGCGCCAAGGAGCTTGCGGTGTGCGGTTGCAAGGAGAAAGGGGTTGAGGAAGATACGAAAGTGGAGTCCAATTTGAGGCATGACGGCCGGCCATGCCCAAAGCGGTAAGGGCTCTTGCTTGTTTCGACGGTGAGATTGCCTTTTGGCATCTGGCATCGACAGGGTCGGGTCTCCAACCAGCCATCCGGGGTTTTCACCTACCAACAGTCCAACAGCCCTTGGCCCGACCTTGTGGGAATTCCTCAGTGGCTTTCGTGATATTATTCTTCTGCCAGCAACGAGGATTCCTTGCAAGCCACCACGGGTGCGGTTTGAGCTCCACCCAACACCGTTGATGCGGCTGGCACCCTGATTATTCGCCGTTGACGGAACTTACAAATCACACAGCTTGTTAATTACGGCACTTGTGGTGTGCTGTCTATGGTGCAGGCCTAGCGCGGGTGGAAAAGATTTCCTGGTGTCGAGAGAGTTACCGCAGTACCGTGCGTAGAGTCTCGGTCTTGAACTCATCGAATCCAAGGCGATGGAGAAGAGTTCCGAGAACTGATCCTGCTATAATTAGTGAAACAGCAACGCGACGAACTTGATAAAGTTACTCCTCACGCTGGACCGAATCTTAGGCAAGCGAGGTGCAGTTGTGTGTACGAGAGTGGACATCAACACACAATTAATATAACGATGTCTCGGCCATGAACATTCTCTGAGTCAAATTGCACTCCGTAGTAGCACTCAAATATCCCACTGTGCACTCAAATCCCACTGTGCACTCAAATCCCACTGTGCACTCAAATCCCACTGTGCACTCAAATCCCACTGTCGTGTGGTACCGTGCCATTCTGCCGTACGAGGGGAAGTTACCCGACACCGCGACTTTAGCAGGCTTGGCAGGCTTGGCAGGCTTCGGGCCGGCTTCGGCTTGCAACAATAAGGACCGACGTCACTGCCAAAAATTGCAGACAGACGCCACCATGAAGACAGGTGGGTTAGTATTCAGAACTCTATGACCTTCCTGCGTCTATATCAACCACCATCGCTGCTTTGGTCACACTCATCACACTAGCCATGTCCGCCGTCGCTCCCTCTCACCAGACTCTGCGCTTGCTCAGCCAGCTCTGTACCAAGCCGAAACCGCGCTCTTGCCATTACCCGCGGATCGTACCTTCCGCGGCCCATCGCGACCACTGCAGCCCACGTAGACGGCCATTCAGCAGTTCGTGCCACCCCTCCTCCCCCTCTTCCTCGGCGACTTCGACTTCACGGCTGGCTCAAGGCCAGGATGCTGTGGCTTTTCCTACCAACGACGGCGACACCGCCACCCTTCCCGACACCTCCACCTTCTACACGCTCTTCCCCTCCACACTGCCTCATGGGCCCCCACCTCACCCCTCGTCCAGCTTCACCATAGACCTAGCCACTCTGCGACGTGAATTCTTAGCGCTCCAGTCCCGCTTCCACCCGGACAAATACGACTCGGCCTCGGCCACACATCGACAGGCACTGGCCTTGTCGTCCCTGATAAACAATGCATACCGCACCCTTGCAGACCCTTTACTCCGGGCGCAGTATCTGCTGCACCTGCGGTACGGTATTGACGTCACAAGCGAGGACAACTCGCACTTCCAAATCGACCAGGCCACCTTGATGGAGGTGATGGACGCCCAGGAAGCCGTCGAGGAAGCGCAGAGCAGCGATGAGGTGGCCGTACTGAAGGAGGAGAACAAGCAGAGAATGGATCAGACGATCAGACGGATAGGCCAGGCATTTGAAGGCGATGACAAGGAGCAAGCAACGAGGGAGTGTGTGCGATTGAAATACTGGCGCAGTTTGCAGCAAGCGCTGGATGATTGGGAGCCCGGACAGCAGCTGAAACTTGTGCATTAAAACACGGCCTTGACACGAAGATGTTTGATACCATGACTACGACATGGTATTGGTAGTAGGCCATTCAAGCAGGAGGAATACGAGTACGCAGCAGGCTCTAAGCTCATTGCGTCGGAAGTATTGTCGGCACTCGGTCCGTTTTCAAGCCGATCTTAGCTAAGGGCTGCCAGCTTAGACCGCCTGTAGAATGCAGGTCTACGGCTCTGGCCAATCCTCGACATGATCGAATGGCGGGAGAAGCAAAGCTTGTGTAAGAAGAAGCAAAAAAAATACGACAAGGTTCGGTCTCTGCCAACCCGGGGATGGAATGGGATGGGATGGGATGCCAGGATCGGCAGGGCGGACTGTACAAGTACAAGGATATTCATTTAATGGCATTACTATCATCTGACGTTTTGAAAGAGGGAGGAGATATATTCCTGGTGTTCGTCGCGAGGGAGTTCAGTTGGATATACTCCAATTTCAAGAAGATACATCAACTATGCCAAAGCCAAACCATATTTTGGTGCTCGGTGCCACTGGTGAGTCAAACTACCCCTCCATCCGTTACTAGCGACTGACTGGGAAAAGGTGTGTCTGGTCTTGACTTCACCAACCTGGTGCTGTCCCAGCCGGACGGGCCAAAGTTGACGCTGTATGTGCGCAACCCGTCACGACTGCCGGCTGCGGTTAGGGATGCCGGCGCTGGGCGTGTGCGGGTCGTCAAGGGCGAACTCAACGACCAGGCGGCGCTGGAGAAGGCATTGACGGCGGACAACGATGATGATGCGAGGTCGCCGCCAGTTGAGACGGTCATCTCCTTCCTGGGCGCCTACGTCTCGCTGCAGGCATTCGTGCTGCGCACCACAACGACGCCGATCGCAGACTCGTTCCCCACCATCTTTGCTGCGATGAAGAAGGCCGGCGTCAAGAGAATCCTGGCATTGTCGACGCCGGCGTGGCTGGTGCGTGTGCCAGAACACGAGGGAGTATCGAGTTCGGCAGCATCAGAATCCAGGGGAGCAGAGGCCTTGTCCTGGTACGAGTGGCTCCTTTCGAAATTCCCCGCGGCTTTCATCCCCCAAGGCAACCGGGAGATGTATGAGATTGCCCGGCGCGTGACTGAGGAGGGAGAATCCGGGGGCTGGGGTTTGCAATGGACTGTCTTCCGTGTGCCGCATCTGAATTCCGGCAAGGGCGACGAGAGGGTCAGTGCCGGCTACTTTGGTCATGGCTTCGTGGGCACAATGGAGCTGAGTCGCAAGAGTCTTGCCCGGTGGGCATTGAACGAGATCGAGGTGGGTGAATGGATCAACAAGACGCCAATGTTGGGCAACTATTAAGGGACTGAGCCTGCTTGCCATCAATTGCATCCACAGAGACCGATCGTTGGCGACTAATGAAATGATTTCATAATACCTGTACAGCTTTGCCACATGCCTTATCCTCCCCCGCTGATCCATACTCAATACTGATCATCGTCCATTGACTCTGTCCATCGTGCTCGACTGCTCAGGAACCACTCACCTTGTCTATATTTTCATCTGCCTGTCTCGTGAGCCCAGCTCATCCTCCATGGCAACGATTCCAACAATGTTGTCCTACTCACCGACTCCTTCCTGCTATCTCCCTGTGCACTCTCGGCTCGATTACTGACCTTGCTGTTTGGATCCACTTTCTGGAGAACTTTGCTTGGAGTTGATGGGGCAGAGATGATTTCGGGCAAAGCTTTAGCGAGGTTGATGGCAGTACTGAGCCTATCCTTGCCATCATCTTGGAGCTCTTGCTTCTTCCTTTCCAGTTCTTGCTTCTCTGGCAGCACCCTCTGTCTATGCTGGTAAGCCTCTCCTTCATGCCTGGCCGCTCTGCCAGCAAGGCCATCCCATTTGTCCCTTTGACTCTGAGGCCATATCACATTGATTGAGAACACTTCGCGGTCTCGGTCCTCCAGCATTGGGCTTCTCCCTCGCGGCCTTCGAGACAAAACCAGGCGGTGAAGACCACAGAAGTTCTCGGTATAGCCCCAGGGGCGCCATGTATCTCCATCCTTGTGGCGGAAGCTGACATCAAAGCCAGTCCATTCATGGTCGTAAGCATGGATGGGCACAAAGAAGACATCCGAAACAATGTTGCAGAGCCAGCTGGGTATGTAGAGTACATTCTCGAGCATGATTGTATGGCTCTCTTTGCTCCCTCGTCTGCGCCTAATCTCCAGCTCTACCGTGCCAATTCCTTTGACCACTACGGCCCGCTGCTCGGCCACAGTGAGGACGTATGATTTGAAGGGAAAATAGTCTTTGAAAGAGGCCCGGTCGATGGCCACATGAACATTTGACGCACTAGAGAAGATCCAGTCATAGCACGGTTTCCTCATCGGGTATGCTGGCGGCGGTGCATCAGAGTGGCCTGGCGGCGGCATGCTTCTCCATGCGTACGGTGCAGACTCACGCCGCCACCGTGAGATGTTGTCCATGAATGGAACCGAAAAGTCTCCTCGCGGATCGAGCGGATTCGTCATGATGAACGGTCTTGCTGGTTACCTGCCGGGTTATTTGACAGCCTCAAAGCTTGATCTCTGGTGTCATCGGCTGATTTGTTCCTCAAAACTTGACGTCTGTGGACATCGAGTGATTTGTTGAGCCAATTACAAAAGGTATTCTTGAATGGAGAAACGTAGATAGAAGAAGCTGACAGTGCCAATACTCTCAAGTTCCAACAATCGAAAAGCGAGCGTGATTGTGACTGTTGATATTGGAGAAGGGGGAAGAGCGGTTGAGGCGAGTTGAGTCATCTTTGGGAATCTGCATGGTCGTGGAAGGAGCACCACACCGGAGGAGTAGAAGGAAAGAACACCACAGGGCTGGAGTAGAAAGGAAAGAGCACCACAGGGCAGGAGCAGGAAGGAAGGAGCACCAAATCGTAGGAGTAGAAATGAAGGAGCAACTTACCTTGGGCTCTCGTGTTGCATGCACAGCGAGACGACAAAGTATCGCGATCCATCAGGGATACGGGCGTACTTGCCACAGTCCAGTATCGACTGTCAATGTCATGCAAGTCTCTCAACCCCTCAACCACTAACTGATGCACGAACAAAGACATTCTGCGAATAGCCACCGGATTTCCAACCACGCCACTTGGAAAATCAGCAGCGCAACCAATCCAATCTCAGCCGTATCTCCAGCAACTCCCTGGCCAAAGCAAATTAGATTGTCCCAAATATGGAGAAATATGGAGGTTAGGGAGGTGGTTGACATTAAGCTTTGGAAAATGAGGTGGCGCGCCAAGGCTGGGAAAAACAAGATTGCCTAATCAGGACTGAATTGAAAATTTGGAGAACTGTCATTGGTGAGTATTTGTAGCGCCTACCAGGATACCCTAGCTAGCGCGGAGGCTGGTTGTCTGGCGAACGCACGAGGCAGGAGGTCAGCCTTGTCCTTTTCTCACTGGCCATGCTCACTGTAGGATATATATTGTGTCTGAGAGCTGTCAAACTGGCATTTCTTTCCATCATCATCAACACACTTCAATCACACACAACAACTTTCAATCCAAACCACACCACATTTCCATCCTCACCACACCACATTTCCATCCTCGCCACACCACACCACAATCTCCAAAGCCTACAAGTGTTTGACACCACTCGAGCCATCACCAATTCCACACACTCTCAACAAGATGTCTTCCAGCTCTCAGATCTCCCGCTCCCAGCTCCTTGCCACTCTCCTCTCGGTTTCCCTCCTCTCCTCAACTGCTCGTGCGCTCCCTGCATCAGAAGAAGCTGCGTCTGTGACTGAAGCCCCCACGGCGGCCGCTTCAGCTACTGAGAGCATCGATTGGCAGACTGTCGTTACCTGGCCCGCCGGTTGTGAAACATGGGCCAACCCATGCCCTTCGGGAGCCCTGACTTCTGGCGTCGCCCCTCTGTCTACCATCGTCACCTGGCCTGCAGGCTGTCAGACCTGGGCCAACCCTTGCCCTGCTACTGCCGTCGTCTCGGGCGGTTCATCCGCGACTGAGGAAGCCTCATCGGGCATCACTGCCGAACCATCGGGGAGCTCGACGGCAGAGTATACCAATGGCTTCACCAGCTTCACCACCCAGACAAACAGTGATGGTGTGATTACCGGAATGCCCTCCAAAGCCACGGAGGCATCCGGAGTCAGCTCGATCTTGAGTGTGCAGAGCTCCTTCCTCGCCAGCATCTCGGCAGAGTCTGCATCATTGGCAGCCGCATCATCAGCCTCAGCCGCAGCTGAGTCTGCCGACTCTACCGATGCCGCGACCTCGGACGACTCGGACGCCACGGCTACAGACGCCTCCGCTACCACTACCGCCACCGGCACCGACTCTGACAGCGCGAGTGCAACCGACTCTTCGTCTGAAACCGAATCCGCCACCGAAAGCAGCTCCGAGTCTACTGCAACTGAGACCAGCTCCGAGTCAACGGCGACCGATTCAAGCACTTCCTCAACAAGCGAGGCCGCTGCCACAACGACCACTGCCCAGGGATCTGGTGTGACCAACAGTGTGAGCGCCATGGCCGTCTTGGTTGTGGCTGCACTTGGCGCTTTGATTGCTCTATGAATGTAACATGCATATGCGGCACTTGTGGGATACACGACATCTTGAAAAGGAAAGACAGACCGGATCAGGCGTTTTGGGAGGCTTTTGAAGAGTTAGCGCATGGATTATTACTGGCAATGAAATTGAAACTGCCGCAGTCCTGAAAGGGATGAACCTACGGGTAGATAGACGAGATAGTGTACAACGACGCGAAAGCGAAATAATACAAAAGTTGCAAATCAGTCTCCTGCTTTTTCTTCTCTTCTCCTGCTCTTGTTGCTCTTCTCCTGCATTTCTCTTGTTTCTTTTGTTACTCAGCCCCTTGCTCTGAACATCTGAGCCTTCCAATTCGCTTCCGAGATGTCTTATTCGAAGAGACAAAGCCATGGACATTTCGGCCCGCCAGCTCATCATCTCGTCTCTCCACTGAATCATTCGTCTCGGGCAGTCGCATCTGGCACTTGAGAGACCGACTGACTCTTCGCGAACATAACTTCCACGCCGGTCGCGCCCCCCCCCCCATGACTCCCAAGTGCACAACCGATGCAACTCACTGCGCATCCCCTTGACATTGCATCAGGTCTCAGCATACCGGTATCTTATCCCTGTGTCCTGCAGGCAAATCATCAATCGGTCTGGAACACCAACTCTGCCGGGAACCAGGGGCCACACCTTGCAGGTGCACAGAATAGGGATGTCTTTCAAGCCAGGCTCAAGAGGAGGAGACACCGCCACGAAGGAACTTGCCACAGAAATCTTTTGCAAATACTGTGGTTCGACTACACATGTCTGCACCAATTGTACCATTCCATCACCACAAGTTAGCAGGTGTCGCCGCTGTGGCACGGTGTTCCATCAAGAGTATTGGTGCCCGTACAAATCCTCGGAAGAGGCGAGAGGGCAAGTGCAGCGGTAAATCAAGATTCAGCTGCTTGACAAACAACGCTCGAGGTAGTGAGATGAGATGGAAGAATTAAAAGTCAACTCATTGCTTAGTAATTGCTTAGCAATAGAGTTCATTGTCTTGGGAGATTAAGTAATCAAGTCAATTAAACTTTCTGGTCGTCTTTAATTCTTCTGCTTAGAAATACGACGAACAGTTGAACAGACCGGTTAATCATGCCCCTCGACAACGTATCCAACATTGTTCTCGTCCTCTCTGGCAAAGGAGGCGTTGGCAAGTCTTCTGTCACGGTCCAGCTTGCGCTTGCCTTGTCGGCGGCGGGACAAAATGTAGGGATCCTCGACATTGATCTTACAGGGCCCTCGATCCCTCGCCTGCTGGGAATCGAATCGAAGAAAGTAACACAGGCACCAGGAGGATGGCTACCGGTGGAGGTGCATAAAGCCCGGCCAGAAGGGCTGAACGACAGCAACAGCAGTGGGACCGCTTCAGCCACAACCGCGCGAGGGTCTTTGCATGCCCTGTCGCTCGCCTTCCTTCTGCCATCAAGAGAAAGCGCGGTCATCTGGCGTGGGCCAAAGAAGACTGCAATGATACGACAGTTTGTTTCAGACATCAGGTGGCCGCCGGGCACAGATTACCTGCTCATCGACACTCCGCCAGGCACTAGTGACGAGCACATTGCGATTGTGGAGGAGCTACACAAGCTTGCGCCCCCCGGGGTTCAGGAACCAGTGACTGCTGCTGCAGCTGCTGCTGCCACGGGTGATGATGGCACCATCTTAAACAGGCCACCCAGACTGGTTGGCGCGGTCGTCGTGACTACTCCACAGGCAATCAGCACCTCTGATGTTCGCAAGGAACTCAATTTCTGTCAGAAAACGTCTGTTCCTGTCATTGGAGTGATTGAAAACATGTCTGGTTATGTTTGCCCTTGTTGTGGAGAAGTCTCTTCCCTCTTCTCCAAAGGAGGCGGGCGGATCATGGCCCAGGAGATGCAGGTGAACTTTCTTGGTGAAGTTCCCATTGATACGACTTTTGTCGACGTTGTTGAGGGCAAGGCAACTGATCAGCATAACGTACTCATTGGAGGAGCCGTTCACGAAGACCAGGAACTGTTTGAACGATATCAAGGGTGCAATCTATCCAAGATATTTGCTGGCTTTGCAAGCACCATACAGACCGCATAATGAAGCTCTCATCCGGAAAAACATATCCTGCATAACCAATCGACCAATAAGGCGATTGAATGCATCTGCTTCAGGCCAGGTCCATATGCGAAGATCACGTTGATCTACCACATGTGCTGTCAGAACCAGGAACACTGCACACTAGAGTCGTGGCTGATTAGCCAGTGTCCGAGATTGGCAGAGCACCATCCCCTGCCTCAGGATTCAGGAGAGTCCTCTCCAGCTTCAATGGGCCTCTAGATGCCACTAACTCGAATTGGGAGTATAGACGAGAAAGCCTAACGAACTTAAATTGCAATGTCCGTACTAGGAGAGCAAGACGTCATCGCCATACACCAGTTACACTGACTGTACTGTCACACCGCCGGCCAACTCTTCTTCCCAAATCACCTTACCATGTCTCCTGTCGACCTAGAGGCGACGGCCCCTTCTACAGCGACCCACGAGACGCCGCTACTGGCGACCAGCCGCCGCGATCCACCGGCGGGGACAGCGGCGCATGGCCATGCCTCGACTGTCGAGCGCGTCCGTCGCTGGCTTCGGACTTTCCTGAATTCAAAATACGGGCACTATTTCGTCTTCCTGCTCGTGTCGCTCGACATTGCCTCGATCTTTGCCGAATTCCTGGTTTCACAGCACATATGTGAGCACAAACACGACAAGGGCTTCAACAGGGAGACATGGGAGCATGTCGAGCAGACTCTGGGCGATATCGGCCTTGCATTCAGCAGCTTGTTCGTGGTTGAGCTGCTCGCCAGTGTCTTTGCTTTTGGCTTCAGGTAGGTTTAGTACAGTCGGGCCACAGATATATATATGGGGTTGTCCATCAGTAGTGCGTTACTAACTTGGTGTCATCTCCCTCCCAGCTACTTCAAATCCGCCTTCCACGTCTTCGATGCCATCGTCATTGTCCTGGCCTTCATCATCGATCTGCTTCTGAAAGGGCCCTTGCAGGAAGCAGGCTCGCTGGTGGTCGTGCTACGTCTGTGGCGCGTGTTCAAGATCGTCGAGGAACTCAGCACCAATGCCAATGACCAGATGGAGGATCTGTACGACCAGATCGACCATCTGAAGAGGGAGAATGACAAGGTTCGCAGTGAGAGCGACAATGTCAGAAACGAGATTGACGCGCTCCAGCGGCGGCTCGACAGTGCCACTGCATAGGGGGAGACTTGTGAATGATGAGGTGCTATATACCACACTACAAGACAGACCGTGCCGAATATATAAATTATGGAGAAGTGGGTTTTGCTTCTGCGCCTTCCAGTTGGATTTCTGTCGACACATTTCTTGGATCTGAAGAGCTTGGCTGTGCTTGGCAAATGCTTACACTGCCCACTAAGCCTATCTTGACTGTGGCTCAAGAGACTTTGTGAGTCGTCATTGGTAGTGTGGCTGTGCAGGGACTCCGGCATGTGCATCATCGTTTTGCCCCTCCAGTGAATATAACTTATACCTTTTGCACACGCAATTGTAAATCCGGCTGCCCTTGAATCATCACGACTATGGCAGATTTCGCGCCGCCCACTGGGCCTCCTCCGCCCAGAGTGCCTGAAGGATGGAAGGCAGTATGGAATGATCAATACAAGGAGTGGTAAGTTGGCCCCAAGTAACCAACCCTCGTTCCGCATACCATGCGAAGGAGCTGCTCTGTCCACGTCCGGCAATTCCGCTGCGCTGGTTCTTGGCTCAGCAATGCCTCGTGCTATCACTATATATATTTTTTTGTTGTTTCTAACACTGTGGCGCGCGCAGGTTCTATGTCAATCTTCACACCAAGCAGTCAACGTGGGAGAAGCCGACTGGACCTGCGCCCCACGGCACCGATGGCCCGCCGCCGCTGGGCCCGCCACCAGGCTACTCCACGGGGCCCAACGACCCCGTCGTTTCTGCCGACAGCAAGAGACCCTTATCTTCCCACCAGCCGCCCTTGGGCGGGCCAAACTCGAGACCAGGTACTGCTGACCGCGGCGCCGCCAATGACTTTTACTCCCAGGCCCAGCAGTACCCCCCGCCGCCGCCCGGATATAACCAACAAGGCGGCCCGGGTAGCCAAGGCCAGGCATATGGCCAAGGTTATACTGGCCCGCCACAAGGCGGCGCCGCTCCGGTCGGACAGGCTGCAGGTGCGGGTGCAGTGACGAGCAAGGGCGTGTTCAGTAAATTTTCGGGAAACAATAGTGCCGCCGGTAGCAGGCCAGTCGGCGGTTACGGGCAGCCGCAGCAGGGCTACGGTGGGCCTCCACAGGGCTATGGCTATGGGCAGCAGCAGCCCGCCTATGGACCGCCGGCTGGACCGTATGGAGGAGGCTACGCCGCGCCCGCGCCCGCCGCTGCCCCTGTTGCTGCCGCACCTGCTCGCCGCAAGCATGGGATCGGAGCGCTAGGCGCAGGTGCCTTGGGCCTTGGCGGAGGTTTGCTGGGTGGTATGCTGCTGGACCATGCTATCGACGGAGGCGATCATGGCGATCATGGTGATGATGGCGGCGATGATGGTGGTCGTTGGGGTGGCGATGATGGTGGTCGCTGGGGCGGAGACGACGGCGGATATGGAGGTGACGATGGAGGTGACTTTGGAGGTGATTTCTGATCTGGGCAGTTGATGAGCAATGGAGATATATAAACCCGTGGAGGCATATATACACCCGTGGAGACATATATACACCCGTGGAGACATACCTGATGTATCACATAGACCGCCATTCTCCTTCTTTTTCGAGACGACCAAGTTAATGAACAAGCATTTTTTGCATTACTGTTTCGCTCCGTACGAGTATAGCATCGATCGAGGCGACAACCCCAGGGTGCGCAAAGCTAATAGAGGAATAAGTTTGCAGACACAAGAGTCATTCTTGACTACCTCTCTTTCAACGCCTTGCTCTCTCGCTCAACTCTTGCTATCTTAGCAGTCTGGTCCTCGTCGTTCAGAGGTTTTTCTTTCTTTCTTTTTTTTCATGCCGTTGACAAAAACACGTCGTCACTCTTCCTCGCTTCCCCCAATTCTCTGGTCTACTGTAGCGGCGGCGGGGGCGGTGGTGGTTCGATGCATCTGCTCGTATGCGATTTGCGCGTGGATGGTGGACAGGCACGTCCGAAGCCTGGAGTGGCGTGCCCGTACTATTCGCACTTGTATTGGAGCTGGGCTGGTATTGTCGCTGTCGCTGTTGCTGTTGCTGTTGCGGTCGGGCCCGACGAATGGTTGTGCGTCGCGGTGTACAGTCACGGATACTAGGCGGTGTGACATGGTTTCGGTTTGATTGGATCAATTCCTTGTTACCGTATTTGTATCTGTGGGTGATCTGCGTTGAGTAAATTCCTCAATTGACTTAGACCGTCTGTGGTAGTGCTTTCTTCTTATTGTTTATACATTATGCGAGTTGAAATCATCCCTTGTCGCTGGACAAGTTCATCATGGCTTTGCTGTCCGAAGCCGGGCCTACATTCTGTGCGAGAGAAGATAATGTTGCGGAGCAAAAATCCCGCATACCGGCGTGCTCCTGGACTGAGGATCAGGCCATCATTGCAGTGGAGAGACATATTTGTGTGGCGAGTTTGTCAGGTGTGCTGATGTTCTGAATGTTCCGAAGTCATCATGCAAGGCAGGCGCGGAGGGGCGCGCCCTCCGCCTTCCACGTAGTGTAATACCCCGCTCGCTTCTCGCTTGAGATGTCGATCACGTCACCAGCGCGATTTTTGGTTGTGTTTTGTGCAGGCAGTGAAAGAACGAATCTTGCTCGGCAGCCGCCGCCAATAAATACCTGAGGCTTTGCATCCTTCGATTAGTGAATATGTCATATAGAAGACTCGGAGTCGATGATCAAAAGGTTGATGATTATAGACAGAAGCGACATGTAGTAATGCCGTTATACCTGTTCCATGTCTCGCTACCCTCACCTCACGTAGAGCCCCAATTCTGGCATTCGCTTGATGGGGTTGGGTGCGGCAATATCGGGAGCACTAGACGAGATGATGCATTGCGCCATGACGAGCCAACTTCACTCATGTCGTCTCACGTCGTGAACAGCATCTCTGCCTCACTTGAATTGCATCATTCGGAGAGAAGATAGTACCATATATAATATTTGAGCGCATATTCAGCTTGGAACAGCATGCATGATGCCAAATGGGGGCCTGATTTGCGTCAAGATGCTGGAGAAGATGCCACTTTCATGCCTTCTTGCGAACCGATGGCCATAGTATAGGCAAGCCCTACCGAGATTGATTCTGAGTCACACAGACTAATCGTATGAGGAATAGGTCGTTAGCAGAAGATGGAGCTTGCAAAGGTAGGTGGCGACTTGGAGGGTCAATGGCACCAGAAAATGCAAATGGCTCCTCGTGTGGTGGTCGTAGTGGTGTACAAGCCCTTGTATTTTCAAATGACCAGTTCTCGAACTCTCGGTGGGGCAGAAATGCACCTTCCTACCCCGATGTTTCCATTAATTATTGTTGGTGCAGTCATGTGACATGTCCTGGTGTGTATTGGGCTTCTAGGCAGTTGGGGGCATCATTCCTAGACATGGCAAGGCTTCTAGTAGGTTCTCCTCGGTTTTAATTACACAGCCCCACTGACGTTCTTTTTACCCCTGCGCCCCCGGAAAGACAGGAAGCTTTCTGAGTGGCCACTCCTCTGGACCCTGGCAAGTCGTCATTTGAATCAAAAGACGCGAAACTTCTGGAACTCGCGCGAGAGAGGGAGAAGAGGCAAGAACATTCCAGCTTCACATGCCTGGAAGGCGCCATCGCTCAGCTCAAGGGTATAAATGGACTGCCACCACTCCGTCCTCAAGCCAAAAGAATGCAGACCAGAAGAATCCAAACACTGATACCTCGACTCTCACGAGCAATCCAACCAAAAGCTAAACCACAAATCCGAAATACTTCCAACATGTCTCTGCTATTCCCACGATCCTCGGCCCATGCTGCCCCATCTCGCCACGATCTCGGCCCATTCTACAGCCTGTGGAATGACACCTTCAGCGAGTTGCAGCGACTGAGCGACAATCTCCCAGTTCACCAT
This sequence comes from Chaetothyriales sp. CBS 134920, assembly GCA_003693665.1. NCBI lineage: Eukaryota > Fungi > Ascomycota > Eurotiomycetes > Chaetothyriales > Domatiomycetaceae > Domatiomyces > Domatiomyces catenatus. The sequence goes on along the minus strand of QQSL01000014.1, from coordinate 157,073 downwards.
AGCTTTGCACCCAGATTCGACGTCAAGGAGAGCAAGGACGCATACACCCTGGAGGGAGAACTGCCGGGCATCGACCAAAAGGATGTGACGATCGAGTTCAACGACGACAAGACTCTTGTGATCCAGGGCCGCACTGAGTACCACCGAGAGGATGGCCATCCACCAGCAACCCGCAAGGCCACAGTGGAAGACGTTGATGACACCAAGGCTCAAGACAGCAAAGACACCAAAGACGCCAAAGACGCCAAGGGTGACGGTGCAGCCGCAGCTCCTGCTCCTACAGGCAGTGCCAGTGCAGGCAAGGAAGTGTCACAAACCGGAGCGGGATCCACCGAGGTTGCGAATCCGGCACAACCCCAGGTGACCTATTGGGTGTCGGAGAGAAGCGTGGGCTCTTTCCAGCGAAGCTTCACCTTCCCTCAACCTGTTTCGCACGATGCAAAGGCCAGCCTCAAGAACGGCATCTTGACTGTGGTGATCCCCAAGATCCAGAAGCCAGCCACACCCCGCCGTGTGCAGATTGAGTAAGAGTTGGCGGCGTGTCGACTCGTCTGCTCGGCGGCAGCGATCAGGGATGAAACAGCCTTATGATGATAATGACGTGGAAGCACGGTTAGCAGTCACTCTTTACCGGATGGAGATTAGGTATGTCGGCGATTGGGCAATTCATCTGTACTACAGTATGCATGGACGATCTTGCTATTATCAACACCCGAACCGGGCACAGGGACACGGCGCCTTTGAGCGCCTCTAAACTTTAGCTATTAGTTTAATTACATGTAGAACCCTCCAAATGCCGAGGCCTTTAACTACGCTATTAGGGCACGTGGCCCACCGCCTCAAGCCTATTTAACGCTATAGAGCAGTAGTAAGCAATACTCCACCAGTGTGTGTGTCAAGTAGTCAGTAATACCACCTGTCTCTCCTTGTCACTTCGATGTAGTCCGTAATACCACCTGTCTCTCCTTGTCACTTCGATGTAGTCCGTAATACCACCTGTCTCTCCTTGTCACTTCGACTGGCAGCTTTACCTGTTTCCAATTCGGACAGGTCGATGCGGCTCACGGTTTCATCCTCAACTGGACTGGTCGGCCGTGAGTTGATCCAATCCACAAAAAATGGCGTGTGTGCAAAGCTTGCGCAGTCTTACGCCGCACTGCATTCTCCCGACGAAATGGAGCTCTGGAGCTCTGGAGCTCGGAATCGACGGCTCGACCGGCGGCTCTACACGGCCACTACTGAAGGTTGGGTGACGCGCGGCATCTGAGTTCGATCCCATTTGGCCCTTTGGGTACAGCTGAGTTCAATCCCATTTGGCCCTTCGGCACTCTACCCGAACGCTCGGCCTGCACTCGACCGCCGTCTATCTTTATCACTGGAACTTATTTTAAGTAGAGTATATCGCTGTCAACCTGCAGGTGCCCCCCGGAAGGCTCTCAAAGCAAAGTCTAATGCTCATCTCGCTTGAGGCAATCGGTGCACACGCATACTGACTACTGAAACATCTGCAGAGGTCCCATGTACATGTCCGCAGCCATCATGACATGGAACGGCGACGACGCCGACGACTGCTACTACCCGTGTACAGTACGACGACCAACTTTTGGGTCACAGCCACCCCCACAAGGCGCCTTGGTTGGCAGTCGTTGGTTCCTGTTCCCGAGGAAACGCCGCCACAGGCTCTGACGGTGAACGGTGACCTGCGTCTCAGGTGCCATGACGACACCCCCTGGTGGCAGAGAGGCCTCAGACAGCAACTTTACCCTATCAATCGCCGGCACCCGCCCCACCGGGATGATCTGCCGACTCGAGGCCCCAAGCAACAGACAAAGTTCTATCCCTTTCAGCCTAGAACAACCTAATTAAGCGAGGTTCGATACGGAGATACTCCGGCCCACAGCAGCGTGCCAGCAGCTCGATGAAGAGCGAGCGAGACCTAGGTCATAAGATCAGGACTGGGATCCTTATATCCTGCCGACAGGCTCGCGCAGATTGAAAATGCAGAACCAGTTTATGTGCGCAGCTGCGTTGACTTGGAGCCATGGCATCGTATGACTCTGAGAAATTCGGTCCCACCTTCCAGAACCTGGCTGCCCGCTTCAAGCAGCATGCCAACAAGACAAACGATCGCTTCCAGGAGGTGGCCAGCCAGTCTGTGCACGAGGGGGGGCCAGGACGCGAACCAGAAGAGAGCGCCAAACATCCTCGACAGGCTGACGCTAGTAAGTAAGTCTACTTGCTGGTGGCCCAGAGGGTAATCTGCTTACCCCAAGTCAGTCGGTCTGGAGGGGCGTCTGCCACAACGACAGCCAACCAAAACGCGGGTTCAGCGCGATGATTCATATACACCACCGGCTTGGACGGATGACTCTGGCACCGGGCCATGACCTCGACGACCAGACTTTGCGCACAGTTATTAAGGATGGCGTCTGATAGTGTCGGCCACTGTCGGCGACACTACGGTCATCACATATGGAAACCAAAGCACACATGATCTGCGTCTTGGCGGGCAGCATATCAGCCAGCACATCTCGATTTGGATTTGGAAGCCAGGCAAGGCAACAGTGGCCAAGAGAGGGAAGGTTGGGAGGCGGCGCCGCAGTCAAGACACGGCCAGATGGTGGGCGCAAGGGCAGTCCCGCAGAGTAGATCCTGCGCTATTCTGCATGTCGAGGATTGAGTGTGGTACCAGATTGGCGATCTGGTCTCGATTGTTGATCAGTGATGGCGATAGTGAGCATCCAGGATTAATAGAACCAAGTCAGGGGTCAGCCTCAAGATTGAGATTAATGATGCAGCCCCAGAACCCATCTGGAAAGCTTTGACGAAGCCGCCCTGCAACGTTGGAAGCCTAGGCCAGTGATCGGTTCTTCCGAAGTCTGAATACGGCCACCGCCCATCTGACCATCCTACTATGGCAACAGATTGATCCTTGGCCAGGGGCAACACACAGTAGTGCGCACGCTGAAAATCTCGCTTGCCCGAATCATGCCATTAAGGGCTTAGCGGTGACTAGCGGCGCCCTAAGATCCGAAACCAGAACCCCTAGGTCAGGTACAGCCAATAGTTAGGCTCGCCCCGCTCCTGGCTCATGCCTATTTGGGCCGGAAACTTTCCCTGCCGTCCTCGTTTCCGGCGGTCAGGAACGTGCGTGATTGCCACGCTAAACTCTGTCCATCAGCTGATGCAGCGAGCCCTGAAGCGACTATTATGGAGTAGGCCTAGCTCGTCGTCGTTGCACACCTGAATGCGTGTGTGGCTGTCTGAGATGCGGAGAAGACGACCCTGCTGAACACTAGTGGACCTCTGGTGGTTGCCCCTTTGAGGGAAGGCTCGACCACGAGGGTTCTCCCCTAGTGCAGAATGGAAAGGATGCAGGTACAGACCGCCCACACCACACCACGTGCACCACACACACACACCGCACACCCCGCCGCCGCCCGCCGCCTGCCGCCTTCCTTACCTATAACCACTAAGAATTTCCCCCCATGACCGTCGACCGCTCTTTCCTGTCAGGCTGATTTTGGCAGAGAGACAGCAAAAGGAGGTGCCATCGACTTGAAATACATGGCAAGCTGCTCTCACAACCCTTTGGCCTTCATCCTCCAACCCAGCAGATCAGACATGGACGCCCACACCACCAAGTTTACTGCAAACAAGCTGCAGTTCCTCTCCAACTACAAATTGCGAGTGGAATCGGCCAAGAACGAGCCGGGCCTTCGTCATCTGCTAGGCCACATCAGCATCTACGACGCCGTGCGTGAGTGGCGACAGGCAGAGGCCAGGGCCGGTATCGAGATGATCGAGGCAAGCATGAAGAAGCTTTCCCACACAGCAAAGGCGTCGCCATCATCGCCTCTGCACGCCGTCGAAGAGGAAGAGACTGAATCAACATCACCCAGGAGTAGTAGTAGTACTAGCTCTAGCACTACTACTACGACTACTACTACTACCTCTACTACTCCCGCTGTCAGTGAATGCGCGGCGCGGCCTCAACCCTTGCCCTACCACCAATCCTTCACAGACTTCCAAGCTGCCCTTCAACGGCAAATAGACTCGCTCAAACAGATCAGAGCGGCGCATGTCCAGCTGGTGCAGATGTCCCGTGACTATGATGACGATGACGAGGATGATTGCGACGTCGATTGCTATGACCATGACTTTGCTGCATATGAGCAAGAACCAGATGATGTCGACGTGTCTGATGTTGAGTCTGAGAGCGAGAGTGCGACTGAATCAGACTACGACAGCGGCAGCGACGACATGTCGTGGCCAGGGGATGAGGAGGCTATAAGCGATGTGGAGGAGGGTGATTGCTCAATCATGCCAGACCTGGAACTGGTCAAATATGTGGCGTTGAGGTCGACGTCAATGGCGTGGCGGGAAGATGATGACTCGGGCCAACTGGGGCTGGGCTTGGCAAAGGAATTGAAATTTGTCAAGATTGATATGCGGGTCCACTAGCCTCAAGTGGACAGGGTGCGAGTGATGGGGATTCCCTTGGATGAGCAGGACGAGAGAGGATGAGCAAGAGCAAGAGCAAGAGCAAGAGCAAGAGCAAGAGCAAGAGCATGAGCATGAGCAAGAGCAAGAGCATGAGCAAGAGCAAGAGCATGAGCATGAGCAAGAGCAAGAGCATGAGCATGAGCATGAGCATGAGCAAGAGGAGAGGAGGGCAAGAGGACAACAGAACACCAGTGGAAGTATTGTCTATTGTAAGATAGTGACGAGTGTATTACCAATAAGATATGACAAGTGAATGAACCATGTACGTGTGTACACGATAACTTCTAGCCCTGTACTGTTGATTTTTCGCCATCTTACTGCCGTATAACATCAAGCTGCCAAGCAGTTAGCAGTTGGGCTCCAACCTGTCGTCAGCAACTGCATAGCATAGCATTGTCCTATTGACACACAATCTAGTGAACTCATTCATCTACGTGTACTTGTCCTCTCACACACACACGTTTGTCCTCACACGTGTCCATACACACACACACACCACACGTGAGATATATAGTGTACATATACTATTATATATGCCCACACAGTAAGTTAAGTCTAGTTGGAAAATCTGTCATCTTTTTTTTTTCTCCCTCCCTTTTTTTTTTCTTTCTTCACACGCACCGGACGGTATATTATACCATTATGCCAGCAGTATAGTAATAATAATAACCACAGTAACTTGGTATCCAGTATTCCAGTATCCATCATATATATATAACTTGAGGGAGTTTTTTCTTTGCTTTTCTTTTCTTTTCTTTTCTATTTTTTTTTTTACAAAAAAAAAAAAAAAAATTTAAATTGAATTTAATTAAATTACGCCTTGACGCCGTTAGAGAAGAGGTAGAAGGGGGGGGGGAAATAAGGCTGACTCGCTTCTTTTCGCACACTTTTTTTTTTTTTCCTTTTTATATTTGGTGGTGTTTCGAATATCAATGTTCTAAATGCACACAGTTGAGTAATTCGCCGATGGGTGTGCGGCACAACAAAGCGAGGGCTTTTGTTAAGTAAGGGTGGGTGTGGGTGTGGGTATGGGTGGGGTGGGGGGGGGGGGGGTGGGGTTCGTCAATGTGTGTGCAATTTCCATGGCAAGGCTCGGGTTAGTAATTGAGTTTCAATTTAGAGCGGGGCGTTCCGTAGATCCTTTTGGTCTACACACATGTGTAATCAGGTCAATGTACGTACTATGTGGTACAGTTTGTTGTCGTTAGCATGGTGCTCAGCAGTACATCAAGGGAACAAAAGGATAAGTGGGTCTCAATGGTTTGACCTGGTATATGTACAAGTATGTATAACAATGCTCAACTCCCGTACTCCAAACGTCTGATAAGATGGAGCTTCAAAAACAAGAAAAGGCCGCCGTCATTGCTTCAGGAGAAAACGTAATGCTGATATCAGTGCTTTCTTCAGTGCAGCCACTTGTCGTCTACTTTGTCCCCCTCGTGTAGGAACTTGGTGCGATCCAGCGACTTCTCGCGTGCGGCGAAGCGACTCCCGATGCGACCGGACGATCGTGAAAGCTGTGGTTGATAATAGGGTCAGCTATAAATGCAATCACTTGGGCAGGTTGAGATCAGATTATCGAGTCTTGCTTACAGTGTACAAGAGGCCAGCACTGACTACAACTCCGACGCCAAGGAAGGCCGGCATCATCAGCGAACTCGACTCTTGCGCCGCCGGTGTGCTGTTGGTGTGGGCGAATCGAGCCAGGGATCGCTGTGAGGGTGATGCGCGCTTGGCGAGGAGCGAGGAGGAGGTGGCGAGCCGTGACCGGATGGTGTTGGTGGCGACGGCAGACATTGCGATTGAGGAGACTGGGTTGGTTGGGTTGGTTGGGCTGGTTGGGTTGGTTGGGTTGGTTGGGCTGGTTGGGTCTTTGTTGAGTTGGTGAATGCGCTGGTCAAGTGCTGTGCTCGGTGTATATGTTGTGTTGACTACAGTAGTAATTGTGTGCAACAGACTGGCTGCTGCGGCCGGGTTTTGTGTCCGGTCTTACCTTGAGGTCTTGCATGTCTGTGGCCATGGAATCGGCGCATTCCTAAGACGAGTGTCGTGTACACTCACCTGAGGTGGTCTGTCTGGCAGTGTATGAGTGTATGGCACAGCGTGTGGTGAGGCAAGAGAAGAAAGATCAGACCATGGGTGCCTGGCTGCGGTGCCCGTTCGGGCCTAGTGCGCTGGACCCCAGTAAGACATCAGACCATCAGCCACAGCCGAGCTGGCCAGCTTGGGGCAGTGGTGGTCTGGTGGTCTGATTTAGCGGAAAATTACGGGTTAGTCAGCCCAGGACTTCTCTCCTGGCCCGTCCAGCGGCGGCCCCCGAATGCGGCAATACGGAGTTTCCAGCCTTTCCGCGCCCGGCATCAGGCGAAATCAGACCACCGGGCAGTCATTTGAAACACGTGTTACGGCGTGGTTTGCGGCAAAATGGCCTCTCAATACGGTCTGACGGGTGCACGTTGTGTGACCGCGTACCCAATCAGCCACGCCAAACGTCTTGCTGCTGCCAAGGGGGCTTGTCGAGCTACACTGGTCTTCTGGGCATATCCCATCACGACCCGCATGTGACTCTCTTCCAACACCTACGTGTACTTGGGTTTCTGCAAAATAATAGCTTGGGATCTCCATCTCTGAAGGCGATCGCTCCTGCAGTGGCGTGACCTCCTGCCTTGACGAAACAAGGAAAGAACGAGGTACCAAACCATAATCGGGGCCTGATTAAGTGGCAGCCGTCTCCAGGCCAGGCGAGCGGTTGGTGCTGGTAAGGGAATGGGCAAAAACATGCCTCCTCGCTACATGTACCGTGATGACCAAATGGCGTCCGGGGATTACCAAACAATCAACCCGCTGGGTATCATGGACCCAGAATTTGACGACCCAAGTCAGGCGAATGAAACATCATATCACGAGATGGACTTCACCTATCTTTCACCCTCACATCACATTCCAGCTGCCATCAGCTCACCGCGCCTGACAAAGTACCCCACTATGGACATGGACGAGGACGAGATGTGTGGGCTTCGACCCAGCCGCATTGGCTACATGCCCGACCCCGAGCCCGGCTCCACGACGATAAGTCTCAGCCCGGCCGAGTACCCGTCCTACTCGCACCAACTCAACCTGGACAGCACTCCGTCCAGCCTGCCGAGCCTGTGCACGAGTTCGCGCACCAACAGCAGCAGCTCCGAGCATCTGATGCCCACCGGCGTGGCCGCATCGCCCGAAGACGAAAAGATCTGTCCGCTCATCACCGGCAAGACCGACATCTGCAACCCGGACCGCTGCGGGCCCGACGCGCCCTGTATGAACTTCACCAACATCCCGCCCATCGAAGAGTGCACCGACGTGCCCTGCATGACGGCACCCGAGGAGGAAAAGCCCAAGCCGGCCAAGCCGTCCCGCGTTGCCAGTTCGTCCAAGTCGTCATCCCGCCCCAGCCGGCAGCCGTCGTCGGACAGGTTATTATCACGCACACACCAGCAATCGTCGCGGCGCAACACGGCCGACAGCAAGGACTCGGCCACCAAGGCCGGAGCAGGCAAGGCCGACAGCAAGAGCAGAGCGAAGCAGGCGCATTCGCTCGTGGAGAAAAAGTACCGCGAAAACCTGAATGCGAAGCTCCTGCAGCTGCACGACACCCTGCGCATGGCTCAGTACGGGCCCAAGAGGCACCGCGACATGGAGGATGACAACGACTCGGATGAGTTTGGGGGCCACAACCACAACACCTACACACAAACACACACCAGCACCAGCACCAGCAATAGCAAGTTCCGCAAAGGCGAGGTCCTAGATGACGCGCTCGACTATGTCAACCAGACCGAAGTGGAGATGAGACATATGGAGAACGAGATCCACCGGTTACTCGACCTGGTGGGCATGTTGGAGAGCAGACTGAAATACGAGGATGCCAGGGCTGGCAAGAGGATGCTCGGCTCACTAATGACCGTTGGACCAGGCTGAAAAGAGGAAAGGCAGAAAGAGAGGGGAAAACCTTGTTGGCAAGACTGAGATGACGGACGATCATTAATGACTTTGTGAGAGAGCACTTTTTGTCCTTTTCTTTTGTTTAATTAATTTCTTCCGGTGGCTTTTGCGATGAGCAAAGGAGAACAGCACACCTGCTCTTTTTTCGAAGTTTATTTTTATTTTCTTTAGCAAGCGACTGAGCAAGCGAGTGGATGTGGCTTTCTGATGGTGGTTGTGGTGGGGACGGGAGGGAGTGGACGGTGCGGTGGGCGTGGTAAGGAAAGAGAAAAAAAGGAAAAACCGGGGCGGCGCAGTGGTGAGCGTCCGGCGGCGACGGCGGCGGTTGTTGATGTGGGTGAGTGAAGGTGGGGGGTGAGTTCGCTTACCACACACAAAGTGATGAATACAGAATTACCCCCGCCAAAGAACAACAATTCCTCTCCCACCCTGAAGGTGCTTCTTTTTTTTCAGCGCGAGTACAGTACCTCGTAGTTATCATCGTCCTTTTCTCTTGCTGTCCTCACAAAGTAAGCCAAAACTTACCGACCGTTCCGCTTTTTTTTCATTTTATTTCATTTCCCGACTACCCAAGACCGAGCGCCTGGCCTGAACTTAGCACATACACGTGTGTACACGTGTACCCATACATAATCATACTCGGTACTCCCGGGCGCTAACTTCGGCAAGCCCAGCTGCTTTTGTACATGTATACATACACTACCAGTGTAATGGTGCTATACGTATGTGTTGTGTTAATTGTAAGGGGCGCCAAGCCAAGCCAAGCGGGGGGAGTGAGAAAGAAGGAGGGGAGGGGAGGGGCGGGGCGGGGCTCAACTGCATAAGGGCTTCCAATAGCTGCGGTAGCTACTGTACCTCGCTAGCTAGCTGTAAGCACAGGCACAGGCATAGGCATAGGCATAGGCAGAGACAGTAAGCTACAGAACAGTATATTGCCATTGCCATTGCCATTGCCATTGCCATCATGACCGCTGTCCATGGCATAGCAGATGCCAACTGTTCTGTATACAATATAACCCAGCCAGAAGAGTGGAAACTACACTACACTAGTGTAGAACTGCTGCACGCACGGCCGCGAAACCAAACCTCCCTTAACCCCTTTAATCCCCCCTCCTCGGTTCTGTTGTGCAAAAGAAGCATAGCTTGGCTTGGCTTTGTTTTTTCTTTTTTTTCTTTTTTTCTTTAACTGATCGATCGCCTGGGAATGCTTATGTAAAGTTTCCCTTACTTTATCAAGCAATTAGGTAAGCACAGCAAGTGAGTATATACGTGTAGTGAGTACGATGATTGATGCGATATATACACACGTGTAGTGAGCACGAGGATTGATGCGATATACACGTGGAGAGCATGGCAGACTGGCAAAGTTGTATCAATGTACTGCGCTAGGTTCCTTCCAAACAGACACACACCCACCCAGACGCCATGCGAGGCCATGCGAGGCCATGCCATGCCATGCAGAAGCCGCAGTCCACTACCAGGAACCAAGCCTTCAATGGGCACACTCTATCTGGATCAAGCATAACACAAATGATATAAGTAGTTGGCGCCTGGGGCCGCAACAGCACATCTACGCATGCCGTGTCTTGCTTCTGCTGTCTCTGTGGGACCACAGCACGGGGCCGCGGGATGCTGCTTGAGGAACTCTTATCATCCTCGCATGCAAAATTCCATGTGGCCATTCGGTGTGCTTTCTGTACCAAAACTTGTGGATTCAGTACCCTATTGGACCTGCACACTGTTAGCGCTGATCAAAGAGTCATGTACTCATTCTCACCTGGCTCACTATCTCGGACGCTTTCGACAGGCTGTCAACCATCTGTTGACACTCCTTCCGCCGGCGAACCGTGTAGTCGCTCTCCTTGAGCAGGTCGTCCAACTCGTTGGTGCGGTACATCTGCTCGAGCAGCTCTCTTTGCATCTCGTCCTTGGTCCACTGCACCAGGTTGAGCATAATGGCCTTGGGCACCATGTCGATCATCGTGCGCCGCACAATGTTAAAGTAGCTGTTGATCAGTAGTTTGATCACCTCCACCTCTTGGTTCTCTCGCTCAGAGAGCGTGCCACTGGCCTTGAGCGTCGGTGGTGGCGGCTCCATCGCAGCCATCTTCTTCTTGTTCTTGCTGGCGAAGAACGAGCCAAAGAAGCCGGAATTGCCCGGGTCGGCCCCGTCAACGGGCAGGCTGGGCGAAGCCGCTCGCGCCGGCACAGACGGCGGCAGTGGCTTCCCAGTCTTGGGGTCGACCTGCGTCGGCTTGTTGGCGTTGTGCCGGTCGTTGACAATAGCCATGGCACGGTGCCCGTTGAGGAAGTCCGGGTGGCCGGTGTTGATGTAGACGGCCTCCATCGAGACCAGGTCCTTGACCAGCTTGTTGGTCGGTTCGAGCGCCTTGCGGAAGAAGCTGACCACGACCGCGTGGAAGCGGTCCTTGAGCTGCGGGTACCGCCGGAAGAGCTGCTTGGTCAGGAGTTGGCCGAGGATGCGGATGAGCTCGTCGTACACGAGCTGGATACACTTGATCGACGGCTCCTCCAGCCGGCGGATCTGCTGCTTGACGATCAGCTCGAATGCGGTCGTGCCCACAAACAGTGCCGGGGCCGAGCCAGACGAGTTGTAAAGAATGGTGCGGATGTCAATGTCCTTGACCTGGTCAAACGGGTCGATCGCCTTGACGCCGTTGGAGTAGAGCTCGTGGAAGACAAAGGAAATGCGGGCGCCACCGGACAGCTCATTGCTGGACAGCTCCTGGCTGTTGCCGTCAAGCACTGTGCGGTACTCGTTGGCGAACTCGGTGATGATGTTGAGCACAATGTTGGAGCTGTTGCCCAGCAGGTCACCGGCCCCCAGCTGGTCGAGCTCGTCCGAGTACTTCTTGAGCGAGCTGGAGATGCGGGCCTTGATGTCGGGCAGCGTCTGCTTGATGTGCATCATCAGAATCAGGTTAAGCTTGCGCGCCAGGTACGGCGTGCCACAGTATGAGGCCTTGTTGCGGTATGAGGCGTGCGTCTCGAAAAACTCCTTCTCCGCGCGCAGGGCCAGGTCGATGCGCTTCTTGTTCTCAATGTCGCGCTGGCCGCGGTTGACCACGGGAACGTAGCCCAGCCGCAGCGGGATGATGCGGCCGGCCAAGATGTCGACCACGTCGGTGCCCTGGTCCATCAGGTCGATCTTGGTTAGCACACCGATTGTGCGCTGGCCCTCGGGGTCGACCTCGCGCGCTAGCTTGAGCCCGTCCGAGTTTGCCAAGTCCGAGTTGGCGGCGGTGACGGCAAGGATGATGGCGTTGGGCTTGGAGATGTGCTTGAGCACCATGTCCTTGATCTGCTTCTCAATGTCGCGCGGCTGGTCGCCCACCGGCACCTTGGTCAGGCCAGGCAGGTCGACCAGCGTCAGCGTCAACACGTTGGGCGAGTAGATGCGCAGGTTGATCGGCTGCGGCGAGATGCCCACATTGCGCCCGGCCTTGGCCTCGGTGTCCTTGACAATCTCATCGCGGATCTTGTTGAAGTCGTAGAACTTCTGCCCTGGCAGGTGGAGGAACTCGCCCCATTCGTCGAGGTTGGCCTGCGCGTCGCCGTTGGTCAGTTCCTTGCTGACCCCGTTGGCCTGTGCCTTGCTCGTGGCCGGCCGGTTGATCAGCTGGAGCACGAGCGGTCTGCGTGTGACGATGCCTGAGCCACGAGGGAGACTGAGCCAGGTCAGTGAGACACGAAACAGAAGTGTAGATCAGGGGCGTACAAGTCTCGTCCGACGATGTTCTCCAGCACCGAAGACTTGCCGCTCGACTGGCTGCCGACGACGACAATCTGGGGCAGGTCAATCGGGTTTTGGACCTGTCAGGAGTCAGCGCACGATCGGAGAAGAATGCTTGAGCGCTTCACGCGAGCGCTCTGGGGAAACACGGCTGCCGACGGCGATTGATAAAGAGCGCCGTGGACAGAGATCGACGGGCTCGGGACAAAACATACGCCGACCGTGCTAAAGACATCCTGTAGTTTGTTGACGAGTGCAATCAGACTGGGATCGTTGACATTGACCCTGGCCGCAGACGTCAGCTGGCGACGACGAACACACAGGCCCAACTTACGAGTAGCCGGCCGGCGCCGACATGGCGGGGGTGGGGTGGTCGAGATCGGCGGGATGTGCTGGGAGCGGCAGGACGGAAGATGTCTGGTTCGGACGGGTTGGATGCGCTGTTTATTATTGATGGATGCCTGGGTGGTGTGTATCGCGCCAGATCAGTGTACCGATGTCACCGCCGCACTACGGTGGCCTGATTAGCCTCTACGGTGGGCGACAGCCGCACAGACACAGTGGAAACAATGACGACAGCAGTGACGACCATACACCACACCACAAACAGCAGTGACGACCACGATACACCACAAACAGCAGTGACGACCATCCTAGAACCATGTCCACAAACAGCAGTGACGAACATTCTAGAACCATGTCCATAAACAGCAGTGACAACCATTCTAGAACCATGTCCATAAACAGCAGTGACGACCATTCTAGAACCATGTCCATAAACAGCAGTGACAACCATTCTAGAACCATGTCCATAAACAGCAGTGACAACCACGATACACCACAGACGACCATTCTAGAACACATACTCGTAGATGGCATACTAGAACTATGTCCATAACTACAAACATACTCGGTAGATGGCATACTAGATCGCTGTGCCATGTCCTACTAATACCTCCCGTACTATGCTATGCTTGCTGTACTGTCTTGTCGTGCAGTGGCAAAACGCCCACACCGCCCTATCCAAATCTATGCTCCTCATGCCCGTCTGAACAACGCCGCCGTCTAGCTGAATCTACAGAGTCGATCGAATAGCACTGGTCCTGCTGATCTCGGGAGGAAACAGAGCCGCGTCTATGGTCCGGCTTGTGCTGTCGCCGTCCGATGTCGAATTGGTCCATCTGCCACTGCTCGTCAGTCAAGGTACGCGGCGCCCAAGCAGGCCGCCAGCGGCCCAGTCGTCCAAACTTACATTCGAACCTTGCGGTCATCGCCGCCCGAGGCAAACATGCCCGCATCCACCGGGTTCCAGTCAACCGTGTTCACACACTCTTCGCCACCCTGGCCCTTGCCATGACCCGAAAGCTTCTCGATCAGGCTCTCGTTCTCCTTGTGCCACACGTATACTTTGCCATCTTGATGCCCCGTCAGCCTGGTTAGTCGCGTCCGAGAGGGTGACACATACCTTTGCTGCCACTTAGGACAAAATTCTCGGCCGCTCCGCCAAAGCAATTGCGGATCATGAAATTGCCTTGCTTCTGGCCGATGAAGCGCCGCACGGTGGCGCCTGTGTCCAGGTTGAGCATGTGCACCTCTCCCTTGGCCATGTTCATCAACACCTGGTTGCTATCCCTGCTAATCGTCAAGCCGGTGACTCGGCTCTCCAGCCGCAGAACAAATTCCTCGCGGTGCGTGCGCAGGTCGAAGCAGTGCAGACGAGAGGCAGTGTCAGCAACTACAACCCGTCGTCCGTCCGGTGTGATGGCGACCGAGTCTGTGCGGAAACTCTCAGGCCACTCATAAACCGGCTGGGTGCGGTGTGTGGTCCAGTGCACCAAGGTCGACTTGCTGTCATGGCTGGCCGTCACGAACTCGGTCGAGTCGGGAGCCCAGGCTGCCTCAGTGATCGCATACTGGCTGTCTCCAGTGCGGTGCTCGAACGTGGCCCGGCATTCACCCGTCTCCACATCCCAGACACGGGCCTTGGAGTCCTTAGAGCAGGTGATGAGCTTCTTGCTGTCCGGAGACCAGGCCACCGAGGTGACCTCCTTGCCGTGCTCCTTGAGCCTGTGCAGCACTTGAAAGGTGCGAGTGTCGTAGATGATGGCCGTCTTGTCTTGACTGGCACTGGCCAGCTTGCTTCCGTCAGGCGAGAAACGCACGTGCCAGACCTCGCCGGTATGTTCGGCCAGCTGTAGTGACGTGCGTAGAGGGAACCCGTCCCGGCTGCAGACGTGGTCGGCATACAACGACGGCGGCACTGACGTATTGTGATATAGGCACTGGTTGATCTGTGACTGCTTGACCTGGTCGAGCAGCTCGGCCAGCCGGTGCTCTCGCAGCATGACCGAAGGCGCGATGCACCGCGATAGATCCTGCAGAAGCAGCTGCCGCGACTCTTCTATCGTTGCCGGCCATCTTGCCTTGGCATGCAAATCTTCAGGCGGGCACATTAATAGGGATGACAAGTCGTGCAATTGATTGATGTCCTGGTGCAGCGGCGTCAGCTCCTGTCTGAGCACCATCAAGGCCAGGCCCAGATCGCGGTTGTTGAGGACCTCGAGGAACTTCTGTCGCCGGATCCAGAACAGCATCTGGCCTCGGTCGGCGTCCTCAGCCAGGACGATGCCACCGTGCTCAGGCGGGTCTTGTCCTTCTGCGGGCTCATGGTGCTGCACAGGGGAGCCCAGCAGAATGTGCTCTGCCTCTAGCCAGTCGCCGGCTACGATCGCAGCTCGGAAGGCCGCGACCGGGGCACTCTCCAGCTCAAAGCCGCTCTCTTCAACCAGGACGTGGGCGGCATCCGAATAGCCCAGGTCAAGGAGGCCCTGGATCAAAATTCTGGTAACCTCTTGTCTGTCATGCCCGAACCAGGTGGGAGACCTGACTGGGCTGCGCTTCTTGACGCCGCCGTTGGTGTGGGACCGGTCTGACCGGGTGGCCGAGTGGCGGTCATGGCCATTGACAGCTGGCGGCGTGGCCTTGCTGGCCGGTGATCCGTTGCTTTCTGGTGAGTGTCCGTTGGCTACTGTGTGGATACCTGCGTCGGCAGGTCTCATCGTGGCCTGGCCAAGTCGCCGTCTCTTTGAGTGGGGACTGGCGCCGGGGCGGCCGAGTGAGGAGGCAGAGTCCTGACCGGGCTGATTCTGGTCGTGTGCGTCGGCCAAGTCGAGCGAAGAATGGCGTCTCCTCCGCGTGCCGGCACGCGCTGAGCTTGCTATGCTGAGTCGTCCGGGCACGGCCTCGTCGATAGACCGATTGGAGGCCGAAGGCACAGGGTGGCGGTCGGTAGATTCAGTGCTGATGATAGCTGGGCTGTGGGGGTTGTAGGATGCAGTGTCGGTAGTAGGATTTGGGGGGATCGAAGTGGCTGGGTCGTCGTGGATGGGGAGGGAGGACTGTACAGGATTCTGCTGTGCCAGGACTAGGCGGCGGCCTGGGCCGCCCACGGCAGAGTCAATCTGGTGCCGGGCGGAGGGTGGCAAGGAGCGGCTGCCGGATGGCAGACTGCCAACTCCCGGTGCAGAGCTGGGTCGGAGGATGAGCGGGCGTGAGCAGCGGCGGGACGAGGGTCAGCGGTAAAGAGCGGTGAGGAGGCTTCGTCGCGCGTGGGGACTACGATAGAGCTTCTGCCTAGTCCAACGAGAGCCGAGGAATCAGGAATCAGGAATCAGGTGGCGTGGGCGGTAGGGCGGGGGACAGGAAGGCGGCAACGCAGTCAGTGGCACGGCGACTTGGATGCCCACAGAGACGGCCAGACAGGTGGGAATGTCAAGTGGCAGGCAAGAGTGGTATGGTAGAGGGTGTGTCTGGGTAAGAGTAATAGTGTCTTGGGCTGTGGTGGTGGTGGTGCTGTCTGGGTGGTGTCTCATGGGCCAAGCCCTAAACCAAACCAAATGGTGATGTGATTCCATTCACTTATTAACTATCAACTTGCAGGACTTGACTTCTCTTAATTAAGTCATTGGGTTGGGTTGGGTGCAATGGAGCCTAAAGCACCTGCCTACTGGCATAATGATGCACTCCGGTGGTGGTGGTGGCGGTGCTCTTCTTGTTAAGAATTAGTACCTGTGATTAGAGGCTGAGAGAGATCTACAGGCAACAACGGAAGCATTATTTAACTGAGAACATCAACTGAAGTACTCCTGGCTGGATATTGCAAGCTCAGCTCCTCTGCTGCTCTTCTGCTCTGCTATGCTGCTGCTGCTGCTGCTGCTGCTCCTGCCAATAATGATGATAACAATAAGGCTGGCTTCTAATACTGTTCTCTTGATGACCAGAGCATGGCTAAAGCTCTAGACTGGCCTTGTGGCCCTCTGATTCTACAAGCAAGCACTGGCCAGCTTCCAGAGTGGGAGAAAGGAGGGAAGAGAGGTTGAGACGGGCAAGGGAAGAGAGGTTGAGATGGACAAGGCAGGAGCTGTCAGAACGTGTGGCCGCTGTAGCTAAGCCCGGTCTAGCTCCACCTGCCTCCGTTGCCGACTGCTCAGCTCCTGCCTGTTACTGCTCTTGCTGCCGCTGTTGCTTCTCGTCTGCTCCCGCCTCTCCATCGCCCTCGTCCTCGTCCTCCCCCCTCCAGCCAGCACTATGCCTGCTGCAAACGACGATGCCCAGCTCGGGGCCATCTTCTCCATCTCCGGCCCCGTCGTCGTGGCCGAGAATATGATCGGCGTGGCCATGTACGAGCTCTGTAAGGTCGGCCACGACGAGCTGGTTGGCGAAGTCATCCGCATCGATGGTGACAAGGCAACCATCCAGGTGTATGAGGAGACCGGTAAGCTTGCGCTCGCTCATGGCCTGGCTGTAGCCCTGTTTTGACTGGCTCACTGACACCATCGCCCCGCAGCTGGTGTCACTGTCGGTGACCCCGTCCTGCGCACTGGCAAACCGCTCTCGGTCGAGCTCGGTCCTGGTCTGATGGAGACCATCTACGACGGTATCCAACGCCCGCTCAAGACAATTGCCGAAAAGACCAGCAGCATCTACATCCCCCGTGGCATCTCAGTGCCCTCGCTCAACCGCACCAAGAAGTGGCCCTTCACGCCAACTCTGAAGGAGGGCGACCACATCAGTGGCGGTGATGTGTGGGGTAAAGTCGTCGAGAACAGCCTGCTGAATGAGCATCGCATCCTCCTGCCGCCCCGCGCCCGCGGAACCATCAAGAAGATCGCCAAGAAGGGCGAGTATACCGTGGACGAGCCGCTCCTGACCGTCGAGTTCAATGGCGAGACCAAGGAATACCCCATGATGCAGACCTGGCCAGTTCGCGTGCCGCGTCCGGTCAATGAGCGGCTGCGTGCCGAATCGCCCTTCATTGTTGGCCAGCGTGTGCTCGATGCCCTGTTCCCAGCTGTGCAGGGTGGCACAGTTTGCATTCCCGGTGCCTTTGGCTGTGGAAAGACCGTCATCTCACAATCAGTTTCCAAGTTCTCCAACAGCGACATCATTGTCTACGTTGGCTGCGGTACGATACTTTCCCACTTTTGCCCTCTAGTTCATACCAGTGTCCTAGCTGACTTGACTGATACCAGGCGAGCGCGGAAATGAAATGGCCGAAGTGTTGATGGACTTTCCCGAGCTCTCCATTACGGTCGAGGGCCGTAAAGAACCGATCATGAAGCGTACCTGCCTGATCGCCAACACGTCCAACATGCCAGTGGCTGCGCGAGAGGCGTCCATCTACACCGGTATCACTGTGGCTGAGTACTTCCGCGACCAGGGCAAGGCCGTTGCCATGATGGCTGACTCGTCCTCACGATGGGCCGAAGCTCTGCGCGAGATCTCTGGTCGTCTGGGAGAAATGCCTGCTGACCAAGGTTTCCCCGCCTACTTGTCGGCCAAGCTGGCCTCCTTCTACGAGCGAGCCGGTGCGGCGACCGCTCTTGGCTCGCCGGAGCGCACTGGCAGCGTCTCCATTGTCGGTGCTGTCTCGCCCCCTGGTGGTGACTTTTCCGACCCTGTCACCACAGCCACGCTTAACATCGTCCAAGTCTTCTGGGGTCTCGACAAGAAACTTGCCCAGCGCAAGCACTTCCCCTCGATCAACACCTCGCTCTCCTACACCAAGTACACCACCGTGCTGGACGAATTCTACAACCGCGACCACCCTGAATTCCCCAAGCTGCGCAACCGCATCAAGGAGCTGCTGACCAACTCGGAAGACCTTGACCAGGTCGTCCAGCTGGTGGGCAAGTCGGCCCTGGGTGACTCGGACAAGATTGTGCTGGATGTGGCCGCCATGCTCAAGGACGATTTCCTGCAGCAAAATGGCTACTCGGACTACGACCAGTTCTGTCCGCTCTGGAAGACGGAGTACATGATGAAGGCCTTTATGCTCTTCCACGATGAGGCCCAGAGAGCCGTTTCGACCGGGCAGAGCTGGGCCAAGGTGCGAGAAAGCACGGCGGATGTGCAGCACGGCCTGCGCAGCATGAAGTTTGAGATCCCTGATGATGAGGAGGCCGTCAGCAAGAAGTATGACCAGCTCCTGAGCTCGATCAGTGACAAGTTTGCCAGTTTGGAGGATGACTAGATTGTGGAGAGAGACTGCGCTTGTTTGGCTATTCCTTGAACTAAGCAAAGCCATTGATTGCCACAAGACTGAGCCCGCTCTTTGCATTTGTACATACACCAAATCTCTCTGTAGTTATTATTAGTCGCTGCGAGACTGGATGCCGGACTAAGAGTAGAAGACAGCTCATTACGACTCCTAATTGCTGTCGACTGGTGTGTTAGTTTGTGCATGCCTGCCGCCTCATACATTCCCATGTATATAAACCACCAAACAGACACACATAGGTCTGAGTCCTCAGGCCCCTCACTCATCCCTTTTTTCTTCACATGTTCCCAAGCCCTGCGACCAGTTGATCCATTTGATCGACTTGATCTTCAGATGTGCCCAAGCCCTGCGACCAGTTCATCAATTTGGTCGACTTCATCTTCAGATGTTCCCAAGCCCTGCGACCAGTTCATCCATTTGATCGACTTCATAGTCATCAGTTCCATCGTCCGTCACCGTCGCAACTTCGGGCTCCTGCGGCCGGTGTTCTCGCTGTTGATGTTCGTATGGCTGCAGTAACTGCCTCTGCTCATGCTGATGTTGCGATCCTTCTTCCTGCCCTGGCTCCTGTCCTTGCTGCTGCCGCGACCTCTCGAGGCTGGATGGGCCTTGCCGCTCGCTGCCTGAGGCATACATATCAGAATTCTCCGTCTGGAAGCTCTTGTGGTTGTTGTTCTTGCCATTCATAATCTTAACGCTCTTCACACTTGGCGACAGGCTGCCTCCTGACACGTCGCTCTTGTTGCACGTCGACAGTTCGGCTTCAGAGTTGCATTGGGTGTGCTGTGTGTACCGCGGCACAGTCGGGGGTGTCATTGCGGTCGAGGATGTTTGTGCTCGTGTTTGGTAAATTCCTGTTGCTGCTGCTGCCGCTGCTGCCGGTGATGGGGTCGGCGGAAGCGGCTTGCTCGCTACACCAGGCACAGCGGTTTCTGTAGTTACCGTTGCCGCGCGTGCAACACCCAACGTCCCCACAGGTGAGCGTAGAGGCAACACCGGTAGGACAGGGGGCCGTATTGACTTGATCACACCATCTCCCGACGGACTGAGCGGGCTCAGTCGAGCCGCAAGCACGTCTGGCCAAGCCTGTGCCGGGACCTTTTTCGAATCCACCAGGTATTGGAGTGCTGTCATCCAGAGAGCGTGGCGTGTCTCGTCCGGGGCGGTAATCTTCAGTACCTGGAGAGGCGCGACGACCACTATCGATTCGGTATGGGGCATTGCGTGTACCGGTATGCAGCCGTCAACCACAAGCCGGTTCGATACTTCAAACACCAGCTTTATCGGTACTTTAGTAGTCAAGTCAGCACATCGCCGTGGCACGCCAGGATCTGTGGCAATTCAATCACGTACCTCTCCTTCGAGCCTTGTGCTGCGCTGATGCTGCCGAATCCCACTTGCTGCTCCACGTCAAGAGGCGCTCGTAAGGATCGATCCGGAACCAGCGCTTCTGAGGCAAACCTGTCGAGCCCCGTGGCGGCGGGCCCAGGTGCCGTTGTAGAATGTTCGCCTGAGGCATCAACCCTGGTTTATTCGGGTCTTTGTAAAGCCATTCACCCACAATGACATGAGCCAGCGACTCAGCCAGAAATTGTGCCGGGTCGATGCTGTCTTTTGGGGGCACAAACAGTCGCGGCGGGTTCTGTCTCACGCTTTGGCTAGTCCTTATGCCGGCGCTGACGCCGCCGCCACTGTCTCTAACTGTTGTATTGGCACGGCTCGCGGACGTTCGTTTCGACCGATCTGGCCTTTCCCCCGCTGTCGCTTCTCCCTGGATGCTGAACTCTTCATGCAGACGAGCCTTGGCCGGTGCTTTCTTTCTCCACGACATGCGCTGCGTGCTGCTTGACTTCGGTCTCTCTGGCTCCGGAGTTGCCGCTTTCGTTGAATTCGAGCCAACATTCAGGAAGCTTGGCTTGCGCACACCCAGTATCGCCATCGGCCGCCCGCGTGACACTTCGATAGGCAGCGAGTCAGAAGAGTCGCTGTGGTAGCTGTACGACGTCACCGGCCTGCCCGTAGACACCGGCCGGACAGGCTCTTTGCCCTTATCTTCGCGGGAAAAGCTGGTCTTGGAGTCGCGTACAAAGCTGTATCGACTAGGTGAAGAGTCGTCTGCCCGTGCCCGTGCCCGTAAGGCCGTCTCGGAATGCAACTTGCGGATCGAGTGCGGGGGCAGCCGTTGGCCGTTTGCGAGTTGGTCATATCCGCCTTCATCAGACAAAGCGCGCGAGGTGAGCCCGGGCTGCTCAATCTCGGCAGCTGCGGCGCCGCGAACCAGCTGATCGGTGTGGAAGAAGGACAGTGCCATATGTGCCCGTCACATTGATTCCGTACACTCTCGTCCACGGCTTCGGGGGGTGTAGACAGGAGTTGATAACAACAACAATGTCAACACATCCAAGAGCTCGCGTCTCATTGTGGGACGAAATTGTGGCCCTGGCGATGTATGGCACCAGTGTCGCAGGTTGGTGCGAGTACAAAAAGCCCAGCAGGTCTGACAACAACAAGGTGGAAGTCCAGCGAATCATGCAGGGCCGTTATCAGCCCCATGGAGATCGCTTGACGGGTCGGCTGCCCTGAGCTTCGGGCAATTTCACTCGTCGAATTGATTTGAAGCATGGCGCCTAGTACCCGGGCACTACCGGACTCGGTCAATCAAGACCCCTGCACCAGTCTTGGGTACTCACCCTCAGAACTTGTACCTGCACAGGTCTTAAATCTGAGACGGAGACGGCCTGTTCGGTCACGTCCAGATGACCATAAACATATCGCCGTTGCTGGTCGACACGATCAGCACAGTGGAGGCCAGGGCTGAAGAATCTTGGAAGCAGCACCTTTTTTTCCCTTCAGGATACCAGGCTTTTTTGCAGTCCGGGAGAAGGGCCTTGATGCCAGCGAGTTTCAAGGCAGGTAGGTGTGCCTGAATTTGGCTGATGGCCCTGGTGGGATGGAGAGATCTCGTCCATTAACTTCACAGTCATTGTTTTGCTGTCCTACTCCTGAGCTGCGGCTCAAGGGCTCTTAGCCACAACGCCACACCGTTGAGCTGGCTACTGTTGCTTCCTCCCACACGTTCGATCGCCCAGCTCACAGCCCACGAACAGATTAGGCGGCAGCCAGTCACAGTGGCGAGGAGTCGGCTAGACAGGCTAGTCCTTGCGCTGAGGGCAAAGTAAGTTTTTGGCTTAGGACAGGGTTAGCCATCGGGATACATGTACAGGCATTGACAACCTAGGTGCTGAACACGTGTGGTCAGTCAATAGTGAGTGAACAACACTGGACAGAGGGGTGAAGAAGAGAAATGGTGAGCAAGAAGACGCCAGTACGAGAACAGCAATTGCAGATTGTCAACAGAAGCAAGCAACATGCAACATGAGAAAGGGGGTCATGGCCTTGATTTGTGAGAGTGCATCCTCGGCTTGACCCGATCACACTGTCCTGCAGCCGGACAATGGGCGACGGCGTATCTGGGCCTCGCTGGCCTCCGACCTGTGCCCCCATCACATGAAACGAGCCAGAGCGGATGCCTGGGCGCTGCAGATGCAGGTACACCGAAAGCCTGGGTCGCAACCACCCCACCGGCCACTGCTGCCACCTGCTGCCACCCCCACCTGCCGGACAAGTCCGCCTGGGGTGTGAGTGGCCCGATGGCGTACAGCTTTGAAACATTGACGTGCACTATCCGCACTCTATTTGGGATCCCCGTCTTTGACGCGACTGCCAGTTTGGCATCTCTCGATCCGTTCCGTTAGCAGCGGCTTCCTGTTCGGTGTTCATCCACCGCCTTGCATTCCGCCCCTCCCCCAGAACTTGCGCTGGGAGTCTCTGTTTTGAGCCTTGGCTGGATTGCAAGTTTTTGACCAGGCCACCGCCTTTTTCGGGCTGCATGCTGCATCCCTGCACACTCGTTAAACGACGAACTCGATACGGTTAAGTTTTCGCCTCCACTAGAGGATGCGAATCTAGGCGAGAGATTGTGGAGTTGTGGCGGAGCCCGGTGTGTGAGGACTGTGCCATATTTGGCTTGAGCTATCATGTCCGACCATGTGGCGCATCCACAGCAAGAAAGGAGAATTGGCTAGAGCATCAGTAGCGTGGAGGTAGTGCACCGAGCCTGTCCTCTTGCGGCTAGTCAAGTCCGAAGCTGGCCAGGAGTCTAAATCGTGACGAGCTAGCTTTCGTCCCCCCAAAGGAGCGCTCCCCAAGGCCCCAAGGAACCGATGAGGTGAGTTTCACTAACTAATGAACTAATTTTCTTTGCCTGGCTCTAACTTGGCTTGTCTACACCGTGCTATGCGGTCGCAGCGATTTCATGCGGTTGCCATCCATCCTCGGGGGCTGTGACCGACCCTACGTCTCGTCTGGACCTAGATGGCAGCAGCGGCGGCGGCAGCGGCAACGATGGCGGCCAACGCGAACAGAGCAGTGCCTTCGCCGATGATGGAGCAGGACAGCAGGTTTTTGCACACGTCCACCCCGACTTTGTCGACAAAACCATCGCTGGCACAACTGGGATCAAGCAGCGGCCTCCCCATCCCCGACCGCGCTTCTTCTCTGAGGACCATGCCTCCTTCTCAACAGAACGTGTCTCACCCTCAAATGGGCCAACCGCTCATCCACCAGGCGACCAGCCTAATACACGCCTATATGGTCTGCGGATTGAGCCGCAACCCTGCCGACTGGTCCTTCTGCCCCCAGCCATCGGGGCCGATCCACCAGCGAGCTCACCGTGCCCTTGGGTCGTCGATTGCTCCCACCATCCTCGGCAGTATCCCGCCGCATGACCAGGATGTTCAGATCGCGCACCTGTTTTCTGCTGCATTGAAGGTATGCTTGACCTGAGCAAAGCCACCGTCGGTATGCCTAACCTGTTCAGCATGCTTTCCCCAACGACGCCGAACTGGTGTGTGGCGACAAGCCGCCCGAGTCGATGTGCCATCCCTTTGTCCTCCAGTCGCAGTCATCCAACAGCTTCTACGGCGTCGCCCTGCGGCTTTGGGTCAAGATCGATCCGAAGCGACAGGCCAAGATCCTCCAAGTCCTGACACCGCATGCGGCTGAGATTGTCAACAGCGAGACGGCGACCTGGATGCCATACTGTCTCTCCTATCTGTCTCACTACCCTCTGTTTGACTTGATGAGCGACTACCTGCGCTACACCTGGATGTTGTTTGGCAAGCAGCCCGACAAATTCAACAACGACGGAGTCTTGCGACTCACCCGAATGCCACCTCCACACGCCGAACAGTTGCTCCGCATCGATGTCGAGAGTTATACCTTCTGCTATAAGATGCCTTCGGACCCGGCCAGATTCCAGAACTTTGCTCTATGGCCTCTGTTCTGCTGTTTGACGCCACAGCAGATCGTCGCCGTCATCGAGGCTGCCTTGTCTCCCCAGGGGCGTATCATCTTCACCAGTCAGCATCCAGCCGTGCTCACAAATGTGGCCGAGTCGGTGCGCTTCTATGTCAAGTCATGGGCTGGCTTGTACGTACCGCTGGTCTATGGCCGGCAAGCCCAAGAACACATTGATGAGCCTGCGCCTTACATCTTGGGCGTGACAAAACAAACTCGGTCCCTCTTTACGGCTCCAAACGACGCGCTGTTGGTTGACTTGGATTTCCAGCGTATTTTCACATCCAGGCCTCCGGGATCGCTGAGTCCGCGACTGCGGAAGAGGTATGCGAGGCAACTCAGCAAGGCCCTCGGCCCAGTAGAGACGGGCGTGCCCAGACATCTCAAATCGGCGTACGATAACTGCAAATTCTATGCTTTCGGCACCGTCCTCAGCTCCAACCGGCCTGTCTCGGCCGTCAAGGACCCAGCCTGGTGGAGTCCAGGGCAAGTGCAGGCGGCAATGAGCCATATCGTTCGAAGAGTTCGGCAAAACTACAAGCTTCTGGCTGCGCTGGACAGTGTAAGGCGACAGTCAAATAAGATCACCCCTCAAGAGTTGGCAGACCTGGTCCACGATCGCAACTATCTCTCGCGCAGTGTGGACGATGCCTGGATGTCATACATCAAGGTGAAGCAAAGATCAGAGGGCAAAATCATGGAACTGATGCAGCGCGAAAACAACCTCGAAGCCGACTTGCACAACTCACGGAGAGAATACACGGAGCTGTGCGAATGCACAGAAGCGCTGATCGAAGACTCGCGGAAGCTGCAGGCCCGCATCAACCAGCAGATGAGGGACAACGTTGCGATTGCGAGCCAACTAAGAGACAAGACTCTGCATGCGAAACAGCTGTCCAACCATGTGTCAGAGTTGCAGAGCGAGCTCAAGGAGGCGAATAAGGCCTTGGGCCTACAACAACAACTCCTTGAGGGCACCAAGTCGACACGCAGTACCAGCCTGACTGCCACCTCAGATCTGGGCGAGCAGTACATCCAACTGGCCCAAGAACGGGACGAGGCACACCGTGCGATCATCCACCTAACATCACTGATCTCTGGCCAAATCACATACATCGAGCGAGTCATATCATCTCTGCTCTGGGACCAAAGTCGGCCGGCCTCTGTGGTACGCAGGTCCTTCCAGGGCGCCAATTCGCGGACCTCGACCGGACCCGCGTCTTCAGCATCCCAGTCGCTTTCTCTGAAGATGGTGGAAGAAGATAAATCAGGTGCTAAACGATCTACAACCGACCTCCCACTCACAGTGGTGCTTGCAAGTCCTGGAGGCCTGGCGCGGATCAACAGCCCAGTCGGCCACTTCGAACTTCCAGAGGATAGCGCGTCAGTCAAGGAGAAGGTTGGAGCAGTAGCGGCCATTGTCCGCCGCATTAATGAGCAATGCAAAGCAGCGGTCCAAGACCTGGCCGACAAGAGAGCTGAAACTCATGCTGCCCGAGCGAGAGCGCCATCTCCTGCGCCTCCGACTGGGAAAAAGGTGGTAGGATCTTCTCAGCGCGCCAGCAGTGTGCCTTCGATGATGCCCAGTGCCATCTCGAAACTAATTGAGAGTTCGCGGCAAGAACATAGAGAGGGCGACAGCATGAGCATGACCAGCTCCGAAATGTCCAAGGCCACCCAGCTCACGTCGGCCAATACCATCATGTCCTCAGTGCCCAGCCTGGTTTCATTTGCTCCCACAGTCACCACCGACGCGACCGGAGACCGGGCAATGACGCCGGTCTATGAAGGTGCACACCCTCAATCTCCCACCCATGGATCCAAACTCTCTCCTATTTCGGGAGCAGTGATCCAGATCAGAACTGGGTCCATCAAGACTGCCACCGCCACTGCTACTACTACTAGTCCTCCTCCTGCGACTGCCGGCGCCGCCGAGGACGTAACTGGCAGAAACAAAGAATGTTTTCGAAGGAGCAGCACAGTCTTGGGACGGCCAATGTTCAGCTAATCTTGCTGCTGTTCCCAATCCACGTCCCCAACGGCCAATGTGCAGCTAATCTTACTGTTTTCTCCCCAATCCACCGTCCACAACGGCTCCCAAGGCAAAGAAGGCCTCGACTGCCGCCACTACCAACCCCCCTTTCTCCGCAACTCTTCCCCCACGTGCCCGTGCACGGCCCAGGGGCTGGATACTAACAACTGTCCTGATATATTCCCCCTCAAGAAAAAAGGAACAAAAAAATGTTAATGACGCAACGCGAGCAAGCGAGCGAGCGCTGAGCGAATGAATGATTTGACGGCCGCAATCGTCCAACGAGTTATTTTTTCTTCTTCTTTTGACTTGGCAAAGTGTATACTTGTATGTAGACTTGTCGAGGGACTCAATGTAGTCGGTAGGTAGGCAGGGAGCTGGTTTGAATTGGGTGCTGGGCGCTTAGTGATTGATGGATGATGGATGGGTGATGAGCCCCCAATAATAATACGATCAATATATTTTTTGTCTCCCTCTGTACATCAGCATCAGTCAAAGCCCCGCCCGGGGATTCGCCTCCCTGAGCCCTCTGATCTCCCTGACCAAGCTCTTGGCCTCCTCAGCCTCGTAGCCATCCATGCACAGTTCCTCGGCCAACCGCTCACTCTTGTCGAGATCGCCGGTTCGCAACGCGCGTCGGGCCAGCCATAACCTGGCCTTGGATGTGACTGCCGTCGTGCCTGTGCCAAAGCCGTCACCGCCATCATCATGATTGTCGTCATTGTCGTCATTGTCGTCATCGTCACCCAGGTCCTCTTGCCGTCCTTCTGCATCCTGGTCATCAGCTTCCTCGTTGGCTGCTGGCTCAGGGCTCGAGCGTGACGGACTAGGCGAGGAGAGGACCTCGGTATCACCGTCGCCACCAGCACCAGCGCCAGCACCAGCGCCAGCACCTAGATCCGACATTTGCGAGTCTTGCGGTCCTGCCCAGGAAGCACTGGCAGTCCTGCCCGCCAGTCTCCTCGCCTCAGCCAATTCAGCTTTCCGGGCTTCGGCCTTGCGGCGCTTTCGTATCCGTTTTTCTGTCGCCGAGATGCTGGTCGCCGACGCCCCTGTTTCCTGAGCGACGCATAGATCCATGTACTTGACCGTCTCGGCTTCGTCACCAAGGCGGTCGTAGTAAGTTGCGATCTGGAACAGCGTATCCGGGTCGAGTAGTTTGCGACCGGTGCGTTGAGTCTTCTTCTTCGATCGGTGTAGTGGGTGCTCGGATGCAGTGCTGCTGGTTGTAAATGAGGCTGCTTGAGCCGACTCGGTCGTTTCAAAGTACGTGCCGGCGACGAGGGCGCGTTTGAGTGCTTTGATGGCTTCGTCCAGTCGGTCCATCTTGGCGTAGCATGCTCCGACCGCCTGCCACATTTTGGCGTCATATGGTCGAAGGCCTGCGGCGCGCTGGAAGTAGTACAGAGCGTAGAAGAACATATCGAGTACTTCGTACGCTTGGCCCAGCCCGTACCATGCGCGGTAGTCCTTTCGCTCGACGTCGACAGCGCGCCGGTACGATTCAAGGGCTGCGTGCGTGTTCTTCAGCTCAATGTACTCGTGCCCCATCAGTGTCCATGCCGCCACAAAGCTGCGATCAAGCGTGAGTGCTCGCCGGAAATACATGACTGCTTTCTCGTGCTGAGAGCAGAGACTGTAGTAGTTGCCAACCACGCAGCAAGTCTCGGGCCGGAATTTGTCCAGCGAGGTACACAGGTGGGCCAAGAAGGCCAGCCGCGGACGGTCGGCCATAACATAGAGGATGTTGGAATAGTGGTCGAGTGCATCAAGCCGATACGGATGGTTGGTGAGCAGGGATTGAAAGATGGCGGCGCTGGCATCGTAGTCTTTTGCGTGGTAGT
This sequence comes from Chaetothyriales sp. CBS 134920, assembly GCA_003693665.1. Classification (NCBI taxonomy): domain Eukaryota; kingdom Fungi; phylum Ascomycota; class Eurotiomycetes; order Chaetothyriales; family Domatiomycetaceae; genus Domatiomyces; species Domatiomyces catenatus. The sequence goes on along the minus strand of QQSL01000014.1, from coordinate 129,036 downwards.
GTGACAGTGCGAGTTGGGTAGACAGAAAGGTCGAAGTAGGGAATATAGAGAAGAGGATCTGGAGAGCGGACCAAGTCGAGGCCGATTCGGAGGTGGACGACAGGTTTATCGACACATGGGTTTGGTAGATCAACGACACGATGTTCTGGGGGAAGAGGGGAGACGAGAGCTGGGCGTTGAGGTCTTCGACAGAGGAGACAAGCGACGCAAGTTCTTCCCACGCCCCCCAATGGTAGGGGTTGAGGCTGACAGAACGCAGGAGCCATTGCTGGGCCATGGCCTCCTGTTTGGATTTGGCGAGGACGACGCCGTAGAGATACTCGAGCCAGCCCTGGGAGCGCTTGAGTTGAGGGTCGGCCGCATCGCGTGCGTGGAAGAAGGCCTCGAGACTGCGGGCCAGCGCCGGCAGTTCGCGGTTGATGGTTTGTCCCCCGTCGGCTGGACCAAGTACCATTTCGCTGTCTTCCTCCTTCCGCTTTTCACCGGCCAGGTAGCGAGCATATAGCGCGAGAAAGAGAGACTTCTGGCTGACTCTAGGAAAGGGAGGCGGCGGCAAATCCCCTGACCTTGCCTTGCCCTTTGGCTTGGATGGCGTTGAGCTCGGTGTCCGTCCCTGGCCGCGTTCAAAAATAGCCAGACCGCCGGCAGGGAGGGCAGGAGCAAGAAAGACGGCAGCACATCTGTCGTACTCCTTGGTATCGAAGAAGGCCTTGGCCAGTAAGAACTTTGGCGCGTCTGCTGCCTCAAGTGCAGCCTCGTCAGGATCGTCGTAGCTGGTTGAAAAGACGCGGTAGGAGGATTGGGGCACATCCAGGTTCATCCTCTGCTCATCCTCGGGGAGCGAGTTCAGCATCTCCGCCGCCCTGAGACAATCAGCAAAGCCAAGTGACGCCGCCGCTAACCTACCATTTGGCTGATTGGTAGAGACATCTCTCTGAGCATTTGATCGATGCTTCAGTCAGTCGGTCTCGAAGTTCTGCAATGAGCTCGCCATCCGAGGCCCCTCCCTGGCCGAAACTGGACCGGGGGTCTGACATTGAAAATCGAAAATTGCGTGCTCCTTATATCATCTTCAGCATCGAAGCATTTCCCATCTGCCCACACTTGCTCACGCGAGGCCCTCCAAAGATTGCCAGGGCCGACTCGAGGCGAACAATGACAGTCTCCTGTGATTGGCTCCCACTGTCTTGGCAACAGAGGAAAGTCCCAACGCGCCTGCCAAGAAACTGGCTGCTTCCTTCCTAGGGGCTCTGGCCAATCAACACTGCCGCATTGCCCCTGGGAGGGGATGCAGGAATTCGCGTGCCTTAGTCATAAGGTTGACCGAATACAATTGGTCGGGTTCTAGTCACGTGCCACATTCCCGGTCATGCCAAGAGCTTAATTTCACGGATCGAATAATGTGCAAAGTGTCAAGCGTCGCCGTCTCAGGAAGAGCAGGGTGCAGATGGGCGAGAATAAGAGGCGGAGTGCAGGATGATGCAGCTGGTGTGTGATACACTGCACTGCCACGGCAAGGGCTCACCTGCAGCTGAACCCCCCCGATGCCCCCAGATACCCCCGAACCTCCAACGGTCGCCACGTGAGGCACGGTGCGAGGCTGACAGACGAATGTCTCAGGAGGCGACCACAATTTGCCGAATCGGATCTGGCTGACGCTCGCCCACACTGGGCCAAGGTCAAAGCCACCAAGCGGACAAGCACAAACCTGGGGTTGAACGCGAAATTGTCTCTGCCAAACAATGTCACAGCCCACATCGCCCCGGATTTTCTATTTATGCTTGCGCGACGCGAACTTGTGCTCGAAATTCTCCTTCGCCTGCTTCTTCTTCCGTGCTTGCCTTCTCCCTCTTGCCAGTTTCCGTTGAACCAGACTATCTAATCCTCCAGTACACTCTTGTTCAAGATGCGTTTCTTCGCCGCCCTCGCCACCTTCGGCCTCGTTGCCTTAGCCTCTGCCCAGTCCGTCAGTGACGCCAGCTCCGACGTCGCCGCCTCCAGCACCGAATCCACGGCCCCTGCCAGCACCTCTCTCACCGCCGCACAGATATGTCTCGCGGCTTGTGACGCCACCGATATTTGCTGCCAGGCAGCCTGCGTCAACGTGCCATGCCCATCAGAGACCCAGGTCAATCAGACAACTGCCTGTGCTGCAGAGTGCCCTCAGGGTAATGGGTCACCAGACGAGACTTCGTCGTACGCAGCCTGCCAGGCTTCCTGCGTTTCCTCGCTCTTCTTTTCCTCATCCGTCGTCACCGGTGCTGCCTCACCAACCACCGCATCTGAGGGCTCCGGCTCAGTTGCCTCGGTCTCTGCCACTGCCACTTCCACTGCCACTTCGGACTCGGACTCGGACTCGGACTCGGACTCGGACTCGGAATCTAGTAAGTTAGCCGCTGAAGAGACAAGACAAGACTGACCTTTGCAGGCGCCTCTGGCACTTCAGATAGCACTAGCAGCGGCTCTTCCAGCTCTGGCTCCGGCTCCGGCTCCAGCACTGCTTCTGCCACCGGCTCGGCAGCCTCGTCTTCTTCCACTGGAGAAAGTGCCGGTTCAAGCCTCAAGAGCCAAATTGCAGGTGCAGGTCTTGTTGGCTTGATCATTGCAGGCTTTGTCTTGTAAAGGGGACTTGGACCCGGTGAACTGTGTGGCCAAAGGATGTAATAAAAGTACTGGAATGCAATGATTTTTGTTGCACAAGATCTCATATACACCCAAGCAGGTGGACTGCCCTCAGCGCAGTATTGATTTGCACTGATTTCTTCATGTAATTACCACAAGTGTCAATGACACAGGCTGGCCTGCCATTCTTTGATCATTCAGTATTTATTCAATATTCTAATCTTGTCTTGTGGAGAACCACTAGGAAATTCTGGCCAACCACAGGACTCGGATACTATGGGTCTGCCAATTGATCTGAGTCACGTGATAGCGCGTTTCGTGAAAGTTACAGCGCCCAAATCGCCTGTCTTACAATACCGTACCATCTTGTTGGCAAAAGCTTAGTGAAGATATAGCTTTTGATGTCATCGACGAGTAACATCCATACATAACTTACGTACCATGATGCATTTTTGGTGATCTGTGTCTGGTGCCTTTTGCCATCCTGGAGGCTTTGCGAGATCAAATTTCCGAGGTCTATACATTGTAATGGTATTGACCTTGCAGATGGTGTGGGGGAGAGAGCCAAAAAGGCTGGATCTCGAGAAGCTGGAAGAGAAATAAAACGCATAGTACAGCCCCTAATTGACTAAGTGAAGGTCATCTTCATTCTCTGGACCAATATCACCATCCTTGTCAAAAGAGCAATTGATGATTCCCAGCTCTAACACAACTGTGACAGCCAGATCCGGTACTGTGTTCAGCTGCTGCTCGAGATAGAAGTGATCTTTGGGAAATATATGCACAATCCCTGGTATTATCAGGCAGGGGGAGTTTGTCATAGATCTTACATGCAAGATCCATGATATTCTTATCAAAGTGTTCAAGCCAAAACTGGACAATCTTGTTCTGGCTGCGACAGATTAGTGGTTATCTACCAGATGAACATCATCTGAGCCTAGAATCATCTTAGTGAGCTGATCGCAGGTTTCCGCGGTGCATTGGAAGCCCTGTCTAGCTGAGTCAAGCTCAGATAATACCTGGGGAACCTTCTTGTGGAAGACTGTCTCAATGAATTCTTTCTCTTGAGCAAGCCAACTTTCAGAGAGATGGGCGTCTTCCATACAAGTATGTATGTGCTCGCAGTACTCGTACGTGTACACGTGTTGGGCATGCGCTGTTTTCCAACTCTGATTGGATAGTGAGAATTGTCACTCCATTTATTTGCTGCTCCTATTGGACAATTCTCACACTAGGCCGTAAAAGTGCTAGCTCGCACTTCACTCTCCAGGTTCGCCGTCGAAGAGACGACAGAGTACCGGCTCGTCGATGCAAGAGATTGCCGGCGGATCGTGTTGGTTTCCGAAGTGTAACAGCGACGATTACCATGGCAATCACTTGATATCAAGATCCCAGATGAACTAGTTCCATGGCCACATCTGCACAACCCCCGAATCCTGCGACACGAAGCCCATACCCAAGCCAGTCTCGTCACCTGGTGGCGGTACCCTGACTACAATGTCGTCCGCAAGATCGTCCTGGAGCGACTCCTCCAACCGCAGCAGCAGCAGCGGCGATGACGTGCCTCTTTACGCCGTCCCTGTCCGAGACCGACCCCTGATCGAATACTGCACAAATGAATGGCTCAAGAATCCTGACTATAAGTCGCCCGCATACTTATCCGCGGGCCACGAACGACCCGTCCACGAAGAGTTCTATGACTGGTTGGACGACTGGCTAGATGATTGTCTCCTCATCATCAAGGCGCCCCGATTCCGCAGGTTGATATTCAGCCTGTGTGTTCTTGTCTTCGGTGCCATCTTTCTGTGGGTGAGGGTGATTGCGCCATGGGTTGCGGAAGAGAGCCTGTTTTGGCGTTCGCTCAGCAAAGATCTGTCCAAATCCGCCGGCGGTCTGTTTGGCTCCAGTGTCAGACCCCATTTCGCTGGAATGCACCATGTCAAAGACATGGATGCACACTACCTCCCCGACGAGAGCAGCCCGAATAAGAGACTAATATTCGTGGGCGACATCCACGGCTGCAAAAGGGAGCTTCTCGCGCTGATGGACAAGGTTGGTTTCACGCCAGAGACTGATCATCTGATCGCAGTGGGAGATGTGGTCAACAAAGGCCCAGACAGTGTAGGCGTCATTGACTTTCTGATGGCCAACAATGCTTCTTGTGTTCGAGGCAATCACGAAGACAAGCTTCTTCTGATGGTCAATGATGTCGCATCTTCAGCACTTCGTTCGCATGATGGAAAAGGTTACCATGTCGGCAAGCCAAAGGACTCGGATCCTCTGGTCAAGCTAATTCTTCAACTGTCAGACGATCAGCTTGAGTGGCTTCAGTCACTGCCCGTGATTCTAAAAGTCGGCAATCTCAAAGGTATTGGCGACGTGATGGTTGTCCATGGTGGACTTGTGCCTGGAGTCCCGCTGCATGATCAGGATCCATTCTCGGTCATGAATATGAGGACCATCGATCTACTGACGCACGTTCCTTCCAAGTTTCACGAACAGGAAGGCAGCGTGCCATGGTTTCGACTTTGGAGCCGATATCAGGCAATCATGTCCGCCCACAGGAAGTGGAAGAGTGTCACAGGCAGGGACACCACCGATGTGGAAACTCCTGCCTCTGTGGTGTATGGGCATGATGCGAAACTGGGATTACAGATCGGCAAGTACTACAGAGGTCTAGACTCTGGTTGCGTGGCCGGACGCTCTCTTACCGCGCTTGTGGTATCAGCAAAGGGAAATGAAGAGATTGTGCAGGTAGATTGTCCGGGCTATACAAAGCACAAAAAGAAGATATAAACTTGTATGGCGAAAGGGAAGCCGGTTAATATTCCGGCACCTGCATACAGTGTCTTCACGGCAACCTACGAATCAAGTCCCTCCGAGTTGAGGAATGTTGGATGGTCTGTGTCTTCTCAACAACTACAACAAACATCCTTTGCTGACCTTTGTCCTTTGGTGTCCATTCTTCCGGATGCGGCCGGCATTCCCTGCGCTCTCGAGCGCGAGCGCAGTGTCGATTGTTCGTTGTCATCGCCATGACTAGATACAGGCTCTCACAGCGTTTGGACCTGCCAACACGTCTTTCCCACGAGGCCAATGTAGAGTCCAGACATCGATATCGGACTCATCTGCATCATAACGGTCATTCATCATGGAATCTCCTCGCCCGCGAGCTTCATCTGACCCGAGCACAATAAGTCACAAACAATTCATGCAACAGCGCCTGCGTCAGAACTTGGTAGACCCCGACGAATCTGAATCGCTTGAGGCGGTCAGGGAGCAGCATGCCCGCAACATGGCGGATCTGCAGTATATCAACCAAGATCTGACCTGGGACCTTCAGGAAAGCCTGGCGCATGAAAGAGATGAGACCAAAAGGGCAGAGTTCTTCTATCAGATGGTCCAGGGCGCAAAGCAGCGATTGGACATAGTCCGAACAGTGCGAGGGCAGGTGATGGAGACCCTGACCAGCGTTGGGGAGACGATGGACGAGCTCGAGCAGGATATTCTGTTGATGCGTCAAAATACGAGAGCGAGCGAGGGAACGATGGAAGCACTTCGGAAGGGCAGAGAAGCAAGCGCCCTACAGCCTGTTCTGTCGTCGCCGCGCTTGAGCATTCCACCAGCGCCACTGCCCTGGCAAAGACTCTCTCGCAGCCAACGTGCGACGAGCGCCGACACTGCCATGGATTCGCCACCCATATCTCTCTTTCGCGAGCTTTCCAGCGCCCGGTCGTTGAGTCGACAATCAAGTCGGCGCTCATCTGGATTCTCTCCGTGGCTAATCGGCAGCAGACCATCCCCAACGGCCCGCCTTTTCAGCCGTCGCGATCGCTTAGCTCAGGAAGTCGCAGCGCACGAAGCAGTCCTGAACAGCGCCATAGACCCAGCCATGGCTTCTCCTGCAACTGGCCAAGCTCCTGACACTGTCAAGCCAACGCGCGATGGAGATGGAGATATTGCCGATCTTCTGGCCTCTCTGAATTCTTCTCTGTCGCTGGATGTCTCCTCGCAGCTGGACATGGATACCCCGCCACCGCCGCGTACACCCTCGCCTGGCCCACCACCAACCCGACAACACCCCAAACCCCTTTACTTGACAAGTCCTCCTCGACTGGCAAGGTATTCCCGAGAGCAGACGGGCAGAGTCGTCTCGGACAGTTCGCGCACGCGGTCGGAGTCAAGACAAGAGCGTGTATGGAGTATGAGCGGTACCAGCGGCTCCAGGCTTACACAGTCGAGTTACACGTCAGTTCTCTCTATTTCGTCAGGTAAAGGATCTTACCAGGACGCTGCAAAGCCCGGTCATGAAGACAATACTGGAACCTCAGAGGTGCCGCCTTTCGAAGAAAAGGCCCAGGCTCTGGCCCAGGCTCTGCCCCCCGAAGAACAGCGCGACGAGGCCATGGAGCGGCCAATGTCCCTGTCTGAAAGGCTCGACGAGAAGATTATCCGACAGCAGTCAGGGAGGAGAGCTTCATCGACCGCAAGCACAGTTGAAAACCCTGAGAATATTCAAGGAGAAGTTGCTGCGACAGCACATCCTGCTTCCGCCTCGGACCGTCTTGCAGAATGTCTAGCTCGGGTGGTGGTGGCAGTCAACGAGGCACAGAGCGAGCGCCAAAGCCACGGCCTGTCGCCTTTGGACTTTGATCTCCGCGCCGGTCCCGACGGCTGTGTGCTGCTTGAGAGCGCATCGGCGACAAAGCCACTACAGTTACAATCAGACGAAGAGCTTCGACCTCCTCCCCTTAATATAGTTCATCGCTCTACTACTGCTGCTGCTGCTGCTGCTGCTGCTACTTGCAACATCGGTGGCGGTCCGCCCAAGGATGTCGCTGCTGCTTCAGCTGGCGCCAGCAAAGCTCTGCAGCTACGGCCGGCCGATATTGCCACATCAGCGCTCCAGTTGGCGATAGGCCTCGTGCTGTTCATGCTAATCAACGCGTTGGTTGCAATCAGGGAGGAATGGCGGTGTGGAAATGTGTCGCATGTCAAGAGGGACGAGATCATGGGTTGGCGCAGTGATTTGGTCGGTTGGGATGTGATTGACTGGGTCAGGTACCAGCTTGCGGTCTGGCTGGATGCGAATAGGGAGTTGAATGTCTAGTTGGTTAGTTGGGCATGCATGCAGCTGAATGGTTTACAGAGGAGAAAGATGGTCGGATATCTGGTGTTGTGTGGTCGGCTTATCCGCCGCTTGGTGCGCTGGGTATGTCCAGCGAGTTTAAGAAGTCGTCGACCTCTTTGTCTGTCTGCGTCTGTGGCTGTTTCTGTACATTCTGCTCAGCGTTAACTGCTCCTTGTCCGTCGTCCAGCGAACTCGTTTGTTCCTTTCCTTCTCTTTCTCTTTCCTTGCGAATCCGCTCCGTCTCGGCTCGTTGCTTTGCCAGACTTTCCATCTCCTCCTTGCGCAGCTGCGCATCTCCGCTAAAGGCATAAAAGCCAGTGCCTCTGTTTCTGATCTCGTACGAAGCGTCGTAATGCGACTCTGGAGGCGGCGTGGCCGACTTATCCCTCTTTGCGGCGAGCGCGGCCATCTGCTGCGCGATTCGTGCATCCGGGTTGAACGCCGCGTGCTGGATTGTATCCCCATAGATGATGTTGGCCGGAGCCTGGGGGTAAGCCTGGTCCTCCAGCAACGCAATGCTGGCCGACTGCTGGATCCGCTGCCGCCGCTCAAACCGCACCTTCTCCCTCTTTGTGCCTTTCCGCAGCCGGCCAAATTCATCCAGCCACTCTGCCGGCTCGTCTGCGTTGCTCAGGTCGGAATCATCGTCGTCGTCGTCGACGTTGGCGTCGTCGGAGCTGGCTCGGCCGGCTTTGTCGTCGTTGTCGCTGCCGCTGCCGCTATCGCCAGCTCCTCCACTTTCATACCACTTTCGGTCAAAGTCCACCAGGCTGTTGGCGCTGTAGTCGCTGCGGCCCAGGTGCTCCCCCCGCTTCATCTGCTTGTACAGGCGCGCCTTCTCCTCCATTTTGCGTCGGCTGCGGTGCAGTTCTGACACCGGCACCGAGTCCAGGTCCGACTTGGTCTTGTGCACCTGCTCGAGGTCTGCGGCGGCGCGGGCCTTGACATTTCGGTTGTGCGAGGTGAAGATGTCGGCCTTGCGCTTGTTCGACGACTTGGTTGTGGCTGTCTCGCTTGACTTGGCCTTGGCAGACGATATTAGAGCGGCGAGGTTGGAAGAGAAAGACGCGGCGGTGGATGATGAGATGGGCTTGTGTTTCGATTTGGTGTTGTTGGGGTCGCGGTCGCCGTAGAGAGACATGTTCATGGCTGTTGAATGGCTGCGTCTGTTCTGGAGATGCCAAAAGGTCGTGTAAGTTACTCGTACTCTTGTAACGTACCGTCACGTAACGGCAAGCACGCCCTTGCCCCCTTCCTTTGCCTGGGTTCCGACGCTTCCGCGGGGCTAACTTTATAAGGTTACAAGCTTAAAAGAGGTAAGGGCAGCTCCTGCAGCCACTATTGTCAGTGACGTAACAGTGCTTGCCCATTGGGAGGCCCTGAATTCAATTATTATACCACCTGTCGTGCTTGTCTTCTCTTGCACCTCATCGCTCCCTCCCCTCCCTCCACTCTTTACTTTCTCACAACTTGATTCTCTATCTTCTTTTGAGGCCCAAAATGTCCGCTTCATCCCTGGCTGCCTTCCGGCAAAACAAGGGCGAGGAGCTCAACAAGCTCGCAGACCAGCATTTCAAACATGATCTCCAAGAGTCAGACAAGGAAGCTCTAAAGAGCGCTGCCTCCAAATTCTCGACTTATGCCGCTGTTGGCTCTGTGATCGGCCTTGGTGTCGGAACATTCCTTGCCCTTCGCGTGCGCTCTGCACGCCGACAGGTCTTCGCAGCATTCAAGGCAACCGAGAAGCCAACCCATGTCAGGTTTGCTGATGGCAGGGAAGAGGCCATTCCCGATCTCACGCCATTGCTCGCCCCTACCACGCTCGGTGATATCGCTGCCTTTACCTTCTTCCCTCTGGTCTGTCTTTGCCCTTCCTGTTGCCCACCCTCATCCACACTGACGGGCTTTTTAGGGCGGTCTCTTCCTGTTCGGAGAAACTGGTGGCTTGTTTGGTGCCTGGAGCGCCAGCAGAGCCATCAACTCGAACCCAGATTCGAAGAAGTGAGAGCGCTCTGTGTTGCTTTTTGGGTCTGATTGACTGACAACCTCCAGACGCATCGAGCGGGCCGTCACGAATTTCCGGATAGACGCGTTGAAGAAGGAAATCGAGGATCTGGAGAAGAATAAAGTGGCTGATTTTCTGGGTGTGTCCTAGGCTAGTTCAGCATCCAATCACAGTTTTGCCGCTTCACCCATCACAATATGTCTTCTTGGTCAGGTTTTGGGACACAGGCTCTCTTCCTCTCTTCCAAGCCTGAATTTGTGCACATAGAGCTTGACCATCAGTGAGAAGGATTGATGTCACTTCAAAAGTCGGTCGCTTTGAGCCAATGGACACTCCTTCGTCGTCGACGGCTTTTCAGAGCCTCAATGCCGTCTCTTTTAACTCTAGCAGCAAACGTTGTTCATGGAGAGCAAATCTGAGAAACTTTAACCTTATACCATAGTGTTCCTAAAGTAATCATGGATCTCTGGTCACCAAGAGTCATCATGGTGGAGATATAGGCTGGCTGCAGGAGTCGATTCTAGACAGCTTACAAGACTCATCTTGTCTCACATGAGCAAGTATACTGTACATGTGTACAACATGGACCTAGAACATGGCACAGTGTCCCGCTAATTAATGGTTCGTATGGTGGGTATGATACCCTTGGTGGGATATGAATTCCCTGTATGGTTCCTTATCAAGGATCAGTCGAGTGTTCTCTCTCTGCATTCTCTGTATTGCTTATTTTGAACGGGGTATTGTCTAGGAACTTCTTCTGTGCGAGGATGCCAAATAGAACAGAATAAAGGTTCAGTCTGATAATGATGCCAAGGCTGGGGCCTGACTATTCCAGGATAAGCCATTCTTATTCCAAGGTGGCTGGTTTGAATTGGGCAGGTTTAGCGTAGTCAAGCCAAGCGCAGCCTAAACAGGCGTCAGCCTGCGCATTTGTGCACACACTCTCCTTCTCAACTTGCCTCATTATCTCTTTCTACAATTCAATAAGCAGACCAACTGAACTATCCACTGCCATAATTATTCTCTCCTTCTGCAATCTCATGGTATAGAGATGTGCCTGGATGGGTGAGGTTGAGCCTTGTGACCTAGAGGTAAGTCAGGGGGACTCCTTCTAATGCACCACCAGCTCCTCTTTGGTCCTAAAATGTGTATTCAGATTGGCTTGATTTGATTCTGGGCCTGTACTCTGGTGCAATACGTACACGCTTTGCCGGAGGGGCTCGTATTATTCCCATCCCAGATGTCAACCACTTGGAAAACACTAAGCTAGATTGAATGACCGGTCAGAGAGGCTCTCGGTAGCCTTGTTTTGGCCATACTATCAACTTGTTTTTACCCCCTAGTTATCTGGCCATTATTCTTATTCATATTATCAACATGGCGTGCAAGAACAACTCACAGGCCGAGCTGTATACAGAGGTCCAGAGCATTTCAACCCGCCTGGATGGTCTTCGCCGCACGCTGGACAAGTTTGATACCTTGTTTGAGACCTTGTTTGATACCATGACTCTTGGCTTTGCAAAACTGAAATCAGAATCACTGCAGCAGGCCGACGAAATCTCATCTGCTGTGGGATTAGCTCTCAAACGTCTCGAGGATGAATCTATAAAGGCTGGTGCGCAACCAGTAGAAGCCTCTTTTCAAGACCATTCGCCGTCTCTGATAGCAGTGTCAGATCAGGATCAATCACTAGACGATGATGACCAAGTATTGACTGATAGCCAAGCACCCAGAGTTGTGTCCACAAGTTACCCTCGTTCCCCGACAGCAGGGACACCACGCAATCAGCCTAGCTTAAGGCACAGTCCGACTCCATCGCCGCGGTCAGTGCGTGAGGCCAGTGTTATTTCGAAAGATGGCGGAGAAAGCGCAGCTTCCACCTCATCAGCGACAGAAATTCAGCCCAGGCGTTCCAGGAGGGTCGTCAGATTGTCTGATCCACACTTGGCAATCCCAACTTCAGGTGGCACAGACGAGCCCGAACTGAAACGCCAGAAGACGGGCCAGCGTTCCAGGACAAGAGGACCAATCCTGCTTTATTCTCAAGAAGAATATGAGATCATTTTTGCAGCGGTGCACAAGTGTCTGGGTGAATCCATCCCACACCGACGGATGTTTCTTGTTATTTCGGAAGAACTAGAGAAGAAAGGATTTCACAGAACTCCTCATGCAATCGGGCTTCGATGGTACTCCAGAATGCGGAAAGAATATGAAGCGTGGCTCGCTCAGGTACAGGTACAGGTACCAGATGATGCACCGTCTGCCGGCAAAGGGGAGAAGGAGGATGAAGAGGATGAAGAGGATGAAGAGGAAGATGAGGAGGAGGACGATGAGGATGAGGACGATGAGGATGAGGACGATGAGGATGAGGACGATGAGGATGAGGACGATGAGGATGAGGACGATGAGGAGGAAGATGAGGCGGAGTCACAATCAAAAACGTCCGTGTCGGCTGCTGATTCTGCGTCGACCAGCACGCCTGTGCAAAATCCACACACAACTCTCTCTCACCATCTGATGAGTATTCGGATGGGAGCAAGCTCAGCCGACTGCAGGAGATCTCGCTCGTCGCATGAAGCACTAAGAGAAGCAGCGGGAAAACACTTCATTCTCTCAAAGACTTGGACTGGAGCTTCCAACGATATCATAGATGTCTCCTGGTCTCCGGATGGGGTCAATTATGTTGCGGGAAGTGCAACCCAAGGCGACGAGTACAACAGGCCAAACAATCTGATGCTGGGATCCTTGGCCCACAATCGGCTTCTCTCCCTGCCCGACCACAGACACCGACAAAGCGAAAACAACAGCTCCCTGGCCGAGCCATGGATCTACGACACAGTATCCACTGTCCGATGGTCTGCGCGTGGTGCTAGCAGAGAGGATCTCTTCTTCAGTGCTGGTTTCGACGGCACAGTCAAACAATGGGCTTTCTCTCCTGTGGAAGGCGCTGCTACTTGTGAGCTGTCATACCCTCACCAGGACAGCGTTATCACCATGGACCTCTCTGCGCCAGCCATGGGCCTGCTTGCCACTGCCACAACACACAGCACAGATTCATTACGGTGGTACTCGATTGGAGACCCCAAGCCAGAGCACATCGACCTCACCGATCGCAAAGCCCGGTCGGTCACCGACTTTATCATGTGTCTGAGGTTTGGACAAAGTGCCCACAATATGAACTATCTTCTCAGTGGCTTTGCCTCCCGTTCCGTCCACCAAGACCGTGGCCCTTCAACCAGTGGCTTCCTGGGCATGTGGAGATTTGACGAGAGCAGGGTCACGGCAATCAATGTTTCTCCCAACAGACAACAAATCTTTGATGTCGCCTGGTCATTGTCTAATGATACATTCCTTGCTGGTCAGAGCCGACGGAGGCGCGCCCCATACATCGATCGATCTGTTGTTCGCTTGTATTCAACCAAGCAGGAGCAAATGATCCTTCAGTTCGACTGTCCGGCACTGGATATCAACGAAGTCGGGTTCTGCGCTTTCGACGAAAACATCGTTACCGCTTCTTGTACCAATCGCGCAACTTATATTTGGGATATGCGTCGCCCAGACAAGATCATGCATACCCTCCGCCACGACAGGGATGCCTTCGCCTCTGTGCGCATGGAAGAAGACACCGGGATCCGGATTCTGCAGTGGGGCCGCTCCCGGAGCGAGCTCTTCACCGGTGGCAGTGATGGCAAGCTGCAGCATTGGGATATCCGGCGTAACCCGGACGACGTATTTGTCGACACCATTCTCGACACTGGCGTCGAGCAGATGAGCGGGGCCTTGTCGCCTACCATGAACGAGTTCTTCATCGGCGACGCCGCAGGCAGCATTCATCTGCTGGAGCGGTCTTCATACCTGACTGATGAACCGCCCATTCAGCTGGATCTCGTGGATGAAACCATGGTGTCGGCGTCTACCAGCAACAATAACATCAACAATGAGAACGAGAACGATCAGGACACCGATGAGGCCCAGGCCCAGGGCCGCCAGGCAGCCCGACAGCTGATTGAGTCAGGCATCATCACAATGCATCCCGACTTTGGTCCCGTCCAGGGGCCGAAATACAAGCCGAGGCGCAAGAAGCCACAGCAGCAGCAGCCCCACTCGGCAGAACAACAGGCCAGGAACTCGGAGATTGAACGATCCAAGAGGTTGATCTTCCAATTCACGCAGAATCGCAAGCGAGCCCACGATGCTGCTTTCAATGATGCGCCGACGACGACGGCGACTCCGACTACGACTATGGCGACGACGAGGACGAGGCCGAGGAGGCAGGCCAAAGGGCCAGGCTCTCCTGATCCCTCATCTGAGGATGATGGAGCAGAAAACTATTTCCCTCCCGCCTGGGCAGTGGATGCCAACATTCAGACCTTCCGATCTGAGACTTGACTTCCTTGATGTCGAAAGCGTACCTGTAGCCTACTATGTACTACTATGTAACCATGCGTCTTTGTTTGATTTGTATGCCGTCACTTCGCACAAAGAAAAGAATGATTGTTTACCCTGGAGCAAACTCTTTTTTGTCTAGATACAAAATACGGATGTAATTCAAATAAATTGTTCTCTTTTATCTACAACTGACAGAGCATAGACTCTGCAGTTTCCAAATGACCCCTCCTGAGATAGCGGTTGATACAAGTACAACCACAAAGAATGATGCTGCCATCTTCAACGCTCGCCTGTACTTGTTGTACTTCTTTCTCCACTCGTTGATGCCAAGTCTGGCAGTCGTCCTGCCTGCCTCTGTATCTGCCTCTGTATCTGTCTCGCTCCGTAATAGGTCAGAATTGTCTACAAACTTGTGTTGGCAGTTGGGACTCCCAATCTTCGTCTCCAGAGAGACTGATCTATTGCTCTGCTGAGGCACGTTTCTGTCGCTGCTTCTTGTAGGAAGGGGTGGTAAGGGTCCTGTCGGAGACGGGTATGCCAATGTGGGAACATAGTCTACTCGAGACAGTGCAAACGGAGGCGTGAAGAGAGTTGGGCTTGGCGAAGCCGTAACGTCCCATTCAGATGAAGATAAGGACTGTGCTGAGCGCCTGCGCCGGCCAGATAGCTGGTATTGTGAATTGGGAAAGGGGGGACGGAAGGCCAGTGGTTGATCTTCCTCTGGGAGAGAAGCAACCAACGTGGGTGACAGTATAATTGTCCGACGGAGATTGGGCAGTGATAATGACGATGGGCGGGCCGGGCGAGATGGCGGCGTTAGAGAGTCGTGCGGACTGAAGACCAGGCTTGGAGACGGCGAAAGAGGGAGTCTCGGGGGACACCTGGGGCGACTCAGAGGCCCGATAGAATGTGAAGACGGTGTGGACGGCTGCATGAATTCATATGGGACAGAGAAGGGCGACAGTGGTGGCAGAGGACCAAGAAGCGAATGCGAACAAGGAGATGAGCTTCCTTGGGTGCACGAGTGAGGCCATGAAGCTGCCGTTGCTGGGTTTGACGATTCCGCGGTCGACAAGGTACTAGTAATGTGCGGCTTGGATGCTGTAGACCTTCGTTGAAGCAAAGAGAGCAAAGCCTGTCCTGTAGTGACTTTGCCGTCGTCTGTTGTGCTCACGCGCCGACTTCTGGATTTGGACTCTGTAGACTGTGTATCGTGCATTGCTGGGGATTGCGTTGACATGAGATCAGCGCCAAAAGCAGAAGTGAAGGGAAATGGAAAGAGTTGGTTGGACTGCAATTGCGCAGACTGTAGGCAACAGGGTAGGGGTGGACATGATTTTGAAGGCAGAGGACAGCGAATTGCTACCACCAGTCTATTGTACAACAGATCATCGCCAATCGGGAACTTCTATGACACACGAGAGGGTGATGTTGAGTAGAGATGGATTGGAAACGCGACCTTCGAGGAGCGACCTCCTGCGTCCAGGAGGACGATTCCAGGCCTGTGTCACCGGCTGGTCGGGTAGGCGCATGGATATCAAACCTGGCTGGCAGGTGAGGGCATTCTCGAAGCTTGTCAACGCGCTTGGAAGAGAGGATTGTTCGCATAACTGCAGGGGCAATGCAATTGTGGCCATGGCGTCGTTTGCCGCTGGTCACCGTCGTTCAAGATCTCACCGTGCTTTCCTGTTTTGCCTGGGTGGGGTGGTTGCCTCCTCAGGCTGGAAACAGTTGACGCGTCTTGAAAATCTTTGTCAGGCTCAACACCAATCAGGTTAGACGAGACTTGCATTTTGGGAAGGAACGCGTCGACAGGCATCGACGATGGTCAAAGATCAGCACCAACGCCACCGATATTGAAGAATATACGGTCAAATAAACACCACCACCGACACTGAACAATATTTGGTTCACACCAACTTGCTGATCGAAGCTAAACTTACATAGGGTTGGTTGGCTTATCATTGTGAGCGCGGAATTAAAGGTCTGGGATTGCATAAGCATCAGCTCAGTTCGCATCAGCAGACGAAGCAGACCACTTCGGTGTCTTGGGTGTGTCCTTGCCGACACTATCTTCCCTCTTGGACATGATATCGTCTGACTGCCAGTACCTTTCCCGCTCGTCCTCCCGAAAACGCTAAGCCTCCCTTTTGCCGATGCAACTAGCCGGGAGAGGTTTCTATTGGCCGACCTCCCTCTTCCGGTGGGTTGTATCAGTACCATCGAGCCAGAAGGCGGGGTACGCGCCGCAATTCCACGAAAGAGCGTCTAGGCATTGGAAATCAACATTTAAAAGGGTCTTCAGGGCCACCTAGAGCCATTATGTCGAGTTTCGACTTATTACCACGTCAAAACACTCCCCATTGACTTGACGCTCTGCCAGGAAAGCCTCGGTTTCACTCTCTGGCCTTGACCGCATCTTGCCGATCACGATGGGTGACGCTTCCACCTCCAATGGTACTCACACTGGAGGCCCCAAATACGACCCCACATTCACTCAGCGGGTCATTGATGCCGCGGGCCCCAATGCCCACCCCCGCGTTAAAGAGGTGGTTTCAAGCCTGATCAGACACATCCATGACTGGGCTCGAGAGGTCGACCTGACCGCAGACGAGTGGTGGGAGGGCCTGAAACTCATCAACTGGGCTGGTCAGATGACTGATGCAAAGCGGAACGAGGGACAACTCGTCTGCGATGTCATCGGCCTTGAGTCGTGAGTAGAGCGCGTCCTGGGCCTTGGTCAACAGAGCAGGCAGACTAACCCGTGCCACAGTCTAGTCGATGAAATAACATACAAGAAGGCATCCGAAGCCGCCGACGTTGCCACACAGAGTGCCATCCTCGGACCCTTCTATCGGGATAACCCGCCGCAGCTGAAGAAAGGAGACAGCATCAGCCATAACACACCCGCCGATGCCGTGGTTGCGTACATGTACGGCACAGTCGTCGATGCCGTGACAAAGAAGCCGCTCCAGGGGGTGAAACTGGACGTCTGGGAGGCATCAACCAACGGACTGTATGAGCAGCAAGACGACAACCAGGTCGAACACAACCTGAGAGGACAATTTACAACGGACGAGAACGGCGAGTATGCGTGGTACTGCATTGTGCCAACGCCCTACCCAATCCCGTTTGATGGTCCGGCTGGCAAGCTGCTGCAGGTGCTTGATCGCCATCCATACAGGCCCTCGCATATCCATCTGATTGTAAGCTGCACCTGTCCAGTCCGCCTATATGCCGAGTCCAACTAACTCCTCCCAGGCTCTTGTGGACGGCTACAAGCCGCTGACGACGCAGATTTTCGACAAGAACAGCAAGTATCTCGACGATGACTCTGTCTTTGCCGTTAAAGACGACTTGATTGTTGATTTTATTGATCGCAAAGGCGACCCGAAGGCGACCAAGGAGCTTAGATATGACATCGCTCTTGTGCCCATTCCCAAGCAGTGATTTGATGATATTCTTGCTCGACGACCTGTGAGTTGCCCCTTCGGACAAGGCTTCCCTAGTATCGATCTGTATAGCTAGGTTAATTGTCTTCAATTTACTTTTCAACAATATTTAAATATTTAGACAGGCCAGGCCGACTCCGACTCTCTTTACCTGTCTAAAGTGACTACCTGACAATAATTAATAATTAGTTATTAATCACCGCCTTAATTATTATACTAGCAGACTGAAATAAGCCACTTAATGACTGCCTAGAGTAATTAATAATACCTAAAAGCTGTGTGGGCAGTGACTACAGTACCGCTGTGTGGGCAGTGACTACAGTACCGCTGTGTGGGCAGTGACTACAGTACCGCTGTATGCGAGACCTATAACTTCCTGTCGCTTCCTGGCTTGTGCTCTGTTAGCAATATCAATCAACACTACCAGTCAATAAAGCTGGCATTGACAAGAGTACACGTACACGTACTCGTCTAAGCATCCCCGTCCCACACGTGTAAATGACAAAGAAGCTTGTCAAATTGGCACCCAGCACCATTACTTATCTTAATTATTATAATTATTATTACCCCGAAGCATGGCCACCATTGGCCACTAGCACCCGTAAGTTAAGCCCATCAAGGCCCCGTCCCGCAATAAGCCCGCCCATTTCCAAGCCACCCTTGCCCACTGGTCCACCGCCCCAATGAACCGATTCCCCCATTCCCCCATCTTCAAGGTTTCTTCCCCAGATCTCCAGCACAAGTTCCTTTCCTTCAGCGCCACGCGCTGGAGCCAAGCGCTGTGCACGTTCTACCTCAAGCAGGTTAGTTCCTAGTCAGTCCCGCCATTGCAGTATTATTGTCCTCGACCGGCGATAGATTTTCTTATCTGCTCCTCTTGCCTTCATGGTACACATCCGATGACTACTCGCAAAGCCACGGCAGTGAGAGATAGTAGTAGTCTCCCAGTATGCCGCGTCCTCGCGTGCGGGACGAAGATCGTAAGCGCGTCGCCCAAGCATGCGACACCTGCAAGGTATGATTTTGCCTTCATCCGGTCCTCGCTCACCCCTTCATGCGAGCCTCCCATTTTGACAAACTCACGCATAGCGACGCAAAGAAAAATGCGACGGCCAGCATCCTTGCTTGCTTTGTAAACGACGCGGCCGTGAAGCCGACTGTGCCTTCACCCTCGGCTTCTCCGCCCGGCGAAGCAAACGCGACTCAGTCTCCACCAGCCATACCGGAAGCTCTCAGACCCAGAGTAATGGCCATGCTCAACCCTCCCCGCTGGACCCTCTGCTCAGCGACCACGGTATAGCGATCCCGAGCAAGCCGTATCAGCCATCACCAGACACGAACGAGTACCCACCTATCGAAACCTCTCCATCAGCATCTTCAATCCGCCACATGACTTTGAACGCCGCCTACCACCCATCTCCCTCTACTGTTACTGTTGATGGAACGTCCAACACGGATCGCGAGATTGCCATCGAGTCGCTGCTGACCCTGTCATCCGGCCCTACAGCCCAAATAAGGCCAGGCTTTATGGATGCCAGCCATGCAACGACTGAGCAACCATTCAAGTTTTGTTCGCAGCCTGCTGCTCCTCGCCCCGACCAAGGTGTCCAAGCTCACCAACCGGCCTTCTCTCAGCATCGCCAGGACTCTGGCCCCGAACTCGAACCTGACACGTACACGCGCGCACCTGTGCCCAAATTGGCCCGCCTGCTCAAGGACGGCCATGGCAAATTTGTCTTTGTTGGCGATAGCTCCAACCTTGCCTTCGTCCAGAACATCCGCCGGCTTGTCAAATCTGAAATTGGAGAGTCGGGCTTGACCAGTGATTCTCTGAGACATACGATGGTCGAAAACATTTCACCTCCTCCTACCCTGCAGAAGATGTATACATTGAGGAAACCCGGGCTGGCAGAGGCGAAAGAGCTGGTCAGAGCGTATAGCCTGGCCACAAGCGGAGTCATCGACCTGTTCGACATTGACGATCTTGTCCAGGGCATCGAGACATGGCGCAATGGCAAGGGCGCAGCCATAGACAGGGACGAGGAAGAGCGGCTGCAGCGACAACAACAGCAGAGCGGCGTCGGTGAGTTCAGTGCTAGTACTTTCTACCTGGTGCTGGCTATTGGCATGCAAGTTCGTGGCACAAAGGGCAGGGAGCTGAAGAACAATGGCAGCAACAGTGTGGCGAGCTACGCCAGCCAAGCAGAGATGTACCTCCAGCGCGGGCGAGAATTGGTGACAAGCAGCTTCATGGACGACCCCAGTCTGTTGACGGTTCAGAGCTACATCTTGATTGTCTTTTACATGCTCACCGTCTGCCGGAGAAACGGCGCCTTTATGCTGTTGGGCATTGCGGTCCGGGCTGCGTACGCATTGGGCTTGCATCGCAGTGACATTAGTAGTTTGTTTGAGGCCAAGGAAAGGAGGAGTAGAGAAAGGGTGTGGAAGAGCCTGAGGACGCTGGACCTGTACATGAGCGCGAGCTTGGGCAGGCCGCCGGCTACGAGTGAAATCGACGGAGGGAGTGTCAGTTGGGACGGCAAGGAGCGGAGCTACGATGGCGTCAAGGTGGATGGCTTGGATAGCAGCGCGATGCTGAGGATGTGTTTCATCTTTGAGAGAATCTTGAATGAGGTATATTGCCGGAGGGAGATCCGTGTGCAGCTGGTCGAGAGCATCAGTCGACAGTCGCGTGATTGGACCTTGCAACTGCCCGTCGGCCTGAGAGCTGACGGATTGGACTTGAAAGGAGAAGGACAGACCTTGGTGCATACGATTGGAGTCGCACACCTCAAGGGCTCATACTACTGGAGCATCATTCTGCTGACCAGGCCATTCTTGATTTTCAAGGTCAGTGGAAAGATCAAGGCGAGGAAGAGGAAGGAAGACCAGCGGCGACAGCAGCAGCAGCAGCAGCAGCAGCAACACCAGGATGACGATGACGTCGATGCCAACACGACGAGGAATGTGACAACCACTCTGAGCGAGGCGTGCATCGATGCAGCATTAAGAAGCGTCGAGATTGCTACTGACTTGATCCACACACCGGGGGTGCCAAAGCGCCTATTCATGGTGAGCAACTCGACTTTTGTCAGTGCGATGGTGATTGGATTTGCAATCTTTGGCGATTTTGATCGCGCATTCCCCCTGCTGAGTAGCATTGATCAAGCCATTGCCATCCTGTCCATTCTTGCTCAGGACGACCCCTCGGCCAGAAGGTATGAGCAGATCAGCACATATTTACGCCAGGCCGCCGCCGAGCACATCCGACGGAGGGACGAGAATGAGGTAGGAAGACGCACACAAGATATCAGCAACATCTTTGGCAATCCTACTCAAGAGGTTGAGGGAGAGAGATCGGTTGCGCAGGCCATCCTCATGCCGCAAGATGTGCCCATGGGCGACGCCTTGACAGGCGCTGATAATTTCTTTCAGCAAGAGCCATGGCAATTGAGCTTCGATCTGCAGTTGGACACCGGTCCCATACTCACCACATCCGGAACCCTTGCAGCCAACGGTGACGATGCTGCCGAAGACCCGTTTGATCTGTCAAAGTATGGGTTCGATCAAGCAGGGGAGCCAGATTCCTTCGGTGCGCTCATTGGATCTGAGCCGTTGGCCACCGACGAATTCCCCTTGATCTCCCTGCTGACGGAGTATGACCAGGTCCAGGACCCTTATTTGATGGTGGGAACATGAAGCTTACTCCCTCTTTTTGTGTTCTGAATCCTCGGTTCCAGAAGCAAGAGGACGAAGCAATGATTTAATGACCCAGCCAGAGCCCAACCAGCCCACTACAGCGATAGCCAGGATAAAGCCAACAGTGGAGAGCAGAGTGGCGGGGAGCACATTGAGCAGATACGGGTCGAGGATGAGATCGGCCTGAACGGGTGGCACAATGGCCATCATGGTGCTATTCAAGGCGTAATAGTCTGCCTTGGCAAAGACTTGCAGGAAGAGAAACGTGGCCGGAAGGGTGTTGGCCCTGGAGAGGCGTTGGCTCCTACGGGAGCGGATCTGGTCAAGCTCGTCGGCGGTAGCGGCCTGGTGCCTTGCATTCGAGTATGTGGTCAGTGCGGAGAGCAGGTCCGGCGACGCAAAAGCATCCTCCATCGTATGGCCATACAGCCAGAACTCAGTTGGTTGCTAGCTCGTTCAGAACATGAGTGAGGGTGACAAGGAGAGTGCCTACCGTGGCCATCCAATTGATTCGCACTTCATACCTTCGGCCTGGAATCAAATCCTCAAGAAGCAACCAGGTCTGGGACCCCTGGGGGGAATCGCCTGTGGGGAAGCTGGCGTTCAAGAGGGTGCGTACAGAAGAGTTCTGTCGAGACAGAGTGGGAAGAAGCAGGTTGTCGATGCTCGCGTCAAGGGGCAGAGCCTTAGCCGCGGGGGCGGAAAAGACGATTTTTTCAGAATTAGCATGGGCCAATTCGAACAGGAGGCTTATTATTATCAACCACTGCAACAGACAGTGTATGGATCTCATGATGAGTTTGTATGGTCTGTGGTGACTTCGGTAGATGGTGCATTGGGAAGTTGTAGGTCCAAGGTGGGTTTGCTAGTCCCAGAGCAGAATAGCGCGCGCCAAGCTCCCGAATGGCGGTCAACAAGGCACAACAGCCGCGTGAAATCACCCCACGCACCCATCAACAATCCTCGAAGATCAACTCGACCGCTCCCATCCCTCTTCAATTTAACGTCATCTCTCTACCTACACCCGACCTTTTCGACTTGTTGGCTAGTTTGATTCCTTCTTCAAAATGAGAGAAGTTATCAGCCTGAACGGTATGGCAGACGCGTCTTCCCCTCTGACTCCTCTGGGTCTTGACGGCTGACAATGCAATGATAGTCGGCCAAGCTGGCTGCCAGATTGCCAATTCATGCTGGGAGGTTAGTTACTCGCGTCGATGGATGCGTGGCAGAGGATACTGACTGCGTATGATAGCTCTACTGCCTCGAGCACGGCATCCAGGTTCGCAGTGCCCCTGACCAGGATTCGATCTGGCGATGACTAACTTGGAGCAGCCGGATGGCTACCTCACTCCTGAACGCAAAGCTGCTGATCCCGATCAGGGCTTCAGCACTTTCTTCTCCGAGACCGGTAAGCAGCAGGCCTGTCTGTGAGCCAACCCGAACAGAAGACTGACACCAGGGATACAGGCCAGGGCAAATACGTTCCTCGTACCATCTACTGCGATCTCGAGCCCAACGTCGTTGATGAGGTCCGCACCGGCCCATACCGCGGCCTCTTCCACCCCGAGCATATGATCACCGGCAAGGAGGACGCCTCGAACAACTATGCACGTGGACACTACACCGTCGGCAAGGAGCTGATCGACCAGGTGTTGGACAAGGTGCGCCGCGTGGCAGACAACTGTGCTGGCCTCCAGGGCTTCCTCGTCTTCCACTCATTTGGTGGTGGCACAGGCTCTGGCTTCGGTGCCCTCCTGATGGAACGCCTGTCAGTCGACTATGGCAAGAAATGCAAGCTTGAGTTCTGCGTCTACCCCGCCCCCCAGGTGGCCACAGCCGTGGTGGAGCCATACAACTCGATCCTCACGACGCACACCACTCTGGAGCACTCGGACTGCAGCTTCATGGTCGACAATGAGGCCATCTACGACATCTGCCGCCGCAACCTTGGCATTGAGCGACCAAACTACGAAAATCTCAACCGACTGATTGCTCAAGGTAGGCCAAAGCAGAGGGCATGGGGAGATGCGGAATGCTGACAGTGCTTAGTGGTATCATCGATCACGGCCTCGCTCCGATTCGACGGATCGCTGAATGTCGACCTCAACGAATTCCAGACAAATCTGGTGCCCTACCCGCGTATCCACTTCCCTCTGGTTGCGTACGCCCCAGTTGTGTCTGCGGCCAAGGCGCAGCATGAGTCCAACTCTGTGCAGGAGATCTCTAACTCATGCTTCGAGCCCAACAACCAGATGGTCAAGTGTGATCCTCGCAATGGCAAATACATGGCTACTTGCTTGTTGTACCGCGGTGATGTGGTGCCGCACGATGTGCAGAGCGCAGTGGCAACACTGAAGACCAAGCGCACGATTCAGTTCGTGGACTGGTGCCCGACAGGCTTCAAGATTGGCATCTGCTACCAGCCACCTCAGATGGTGCCAAATGGTGACCTGGCCAAAGTCAACCGTGCTGTGTAAGTAGAAGCTGACGGTGAAGGCGACGAATGGATGCTAACAGGCACAGGTGCATGCTGTCCAACACGACGGCGATCGCGGAGGCATGGTCGGCGCTGTCGCACAAGTTCGATCTCATGTACTCGAAGCGTGCGTTTGTGCACTGGTATGTCGGTGAGGGTATGGAGGAAGGCGAGTTCTCCGAGGCCCGTGAGGACTTGGCTGCATTGGAGCGTGACTACGAGGAAGTTGCCAGCGATTCGCTCGAGGATGTCGAGGGCGATGAGCTCGAGCACTAGACTGTAGGAGCTTCTGATCCAGGAAGCAGGCCAACAGCCAGGAAAGGGGGGGCTGGTCCCGATGAGATTGGCTACGGGTAGTGCTCGAGTAGTAGAGGCCGCCAGAAAGGGTGTGGCCTGCGCCGATACGATGGACACAGGGATTGCAGGCCAATATTGGCATTAGTGAAGAATTCAAAGCGACAGCGAGTGGCAAGCACGTAGTGTTGTAAGAAACAGACTGGTATTGTGTTCGGGATGAGATTGCCACAGCAGCGATGCATCGATGAGCGATGGCCTGGCTGATGGCTGATGACGGTTGTCAAATCTAATAAAGAGGCGTTTCGGCCCAGCTCAACGGTTTGATTGCGCCGTCTCAGACGGACAACAATAATAGAACAGGTCATTGCCTATTTGGTCGACTCTGGTCCATGCTCCAGATGAAAGGTGGTCGACTCCAGTCCATCCTGGCCGACTCCAGTCCATCCTGCATCCTTTGCAAGGCGCACGCGTTGAACGGCAAAGTCTGCAGTCTCAGAGCTTCAACCCCCCCTCTCCTTCCATTGCCATTGGCCGCCGTGTCTGGCATCATCGCTACCGATATCCTCTCCAGTTGACTGGGACGCGCTTGACAAGCGCCTGGCCGCCTTTTTGTTGCCGCGAGCGCCGCCGCCATCGGCTGATTGGCGACCTGACTTGTGGATTCATCGACTGCATTGACACGGTTGAGGATGCGCAGCTGTGCCTGAGTCTCCACATCGCCGCCGCCTGGAGCTCGGCCGCAAGTCCGTCCGCAGCTCAACCACCCCCAGCTGTATCACCAACTCGACCCGTTCGACCCGTTCGAACCACGCGTCATCGCTGCTAGCCCAGCATGTCTGCATCCGAGACGGTGGGCTCAGCAGGCTCAGGTAGGCCGTGCAGTGCCAGATAGATACACGGCCCAGACGCTGACTGTCTCGCTCCAGGCCATCCGGACCTGCACCTCACCCCGGAAGAGAGGCAAGTGTACGGCAAGCTCCTGAAGGAGGCCGACCCAGACGGTTTCGGCGCCGTCAGCGGCGACATTGCCGTCAAGTTCTTTGAGCGAACGAAGCTGCCGGCCGATGTGCTCGGTCAGGTACGTACACCCACGGCAGCTCGGCCGCCTCGACTGCTTACGCCCAACAGATCTGGCAGATTGCCGACACTCAGAATCGCGGTTTCCTGACCCCTGCCGGCTTCGGCGTCGTGCTGAGACTCATCGGCCATGCCCAGAGTGGCCGGGCGCCATCAGCACAGCTAGCGACACAGCGTATGGATGGCTGTTTTCATTGCATCTGAATTTATTTATCTATTGCCGTTGCGTTCAATCCACTAACTGCTCCCCATCCACAGCTGCGCCCCTACCCAAGTTCGATGGCCAGACCGCCAGCCTATCGCCTCCTGCCCCGGCCGCTGCTGTGAGTGCGGTGGCGCCCCCAATTGCGTCGCCTCCACCCAGCTCGTCACCGGTGGGACCGCCGCCGATCCGTGTGCCTCCGCTCGGGCCAGACAAGGTCGCCGAATACTGGCAGTTGTTCGAGAAGTCCGGCGCGGAAAATGGCATGCTGCCTGGCGTTGTGGCCAAGCAGATCTTCGAAAGAGCGAGGCTGCCCAACGACGTGCTCGGCCGCATATGGGCTCTGTCAGACACCCGGAGTCGCGGTGCGCTGGACGTGACCGAGTTTGTCATTGCCATGCACCTGCTAGCCTCGTACAAGTCGGGCCAGATGCGCGGCGTGCCCAGCACACTACCGCCGGGGCTGTACGAGGCCGCCGCACGCCGACCCGCAGTAGCACGCGGTGCTGCACCTGGCTCACGGCCCGGCTCCGCTTCTCCCGCTCCGCTGCCTCTGACGCCGCAGTTCTCGGGCCAGTTTGCTGGTCTGCATGCACAGAGTCCGACTGCACGGCCGCGCCTGGCCACGCCACTGTCTGCACAGTCGACTGGCGATGGCGGCTGGGCCATCAACCCGGCAGACAAGGCTCGCTTTGACGCCATCTTCGCCACTGTTGACAAGACTGGGTCCGGCTACATTTCGGGCGAGCTGGCTGTCGACTTCTTCAGCAATGCTCGCCTTCCTGAGGAGGTCCTCGCCCAGATTTGGGACCTGGCTGACATCAGCTCCGAGGGCCGATTGGACAAGGACGAGTTCGCTGTGGCCATGTATCTTATTCGCCAGCAGCGGAACACCAAGGACGGCCGCGGCAGTCTTCCAGCCACTCTGCCCCCATCACTGATCCCTCCCAGCAAGAGAAGGGCGCAGCCGGCGCCGGTCTCTGAGCCCAGGCCGGCCCCATTGGAGACTGCGCCGCCAGCCCGCGCCCGGTCGGCGGCCGACGACCTCTTTGGCCTCGATGCGTTTGGCGATGCGCCGTTGCCCCCACAGCCACAAGTGCCCCAGTCAACCGGAGGCACAGATGCTGGGCGTTTTGGAAGCGCTGCGGCCGCCGTTGCAGCCACCACGGCCACAACCGCTGCAGCGTCCTCGCTGGCATCTTCCCCCATCACAGCAACCGCCCCGTCGACCGCGTTCAAGCCATTCGTGCCCTCCAGCTCATTTGGCCAAAGCTTACAGCCGCAGCCGCAGCCGCAACTGCAGTCTCAGTCGACTGGCTCGCCGGCCGTGGGTCAGGCGCGAGCAGTCCCGGCCCACGACGATCTGCTCGGCGACACCGACCCAAATGAGAGCTCGAAGTTGACCAACGAGACCAGTGAACTGGCCAATCTCTCAAACCAGGTGGGGTCCTTGTCAAGACAGATGACGGATTTGCAGGGCCAGAGAGCCGAGGCCGAAAACGAGCTCTCACAGCAGACGGCCCAGAAGCGTGCGTTTGAGAGCCGACTCGGCCAACTTCGAACGCTATATGAGAACGAAGCACAGCAGGTCAAGGCGCTGCAGGCACAGCTGCAGAATATCCGGAATGACACAAAACGACTACAGACAGACCACGCTGTGATCGGGGCCTCACACCAGGACCTGGCATCGCAGCATCAGCAGCTACAGGCCCAGCTCGAGGCCGACCAACGCGAGAATGCGGCTCTGAAGGACAAGATCCGTCAGACGAATCTTGAGGTGGAGCAGTTGAAGCCGCTTCTGGAGAAGCTCAAGTCTGAAGCCAGACAGCAAAAAGGTCTGGTTGCCATAAACAAGAAGCAGCTTGCTACGAACGAAGCTGAGCGAGACAGGTTGAAAGCCGAGCTCGCTGCCGCGCAGAAGGAGCTCGAAGACTCCCAACGCGGCGTCGCCGAGTCTGCCCGCCAGGTTGAATCGTCCAAGCTGGAGCTGGAAGCCGCGCGCAGTGTTCGTGTGCCGTCGTCAAGGGCTGTTGGCGCCGCAGCTGTGGCTGGCGTAGCAGCAGTAGCCGGCGTGGCAGCTGTGGCAGCCGTGGCCAGCCCGGCATCTTCGACTACATCCAACCCCTTCTTCAGAGCACCGACGGCCTCCCCTCCGCCCCAAGAGACGAACACGACTCAGAACGGGAACCCGTTTGATAGCATCTTTGGGCCCTCTTTCTCCTCACCTACCACCACCTCGTTTGTGGGTGAATCAACTGCGCAGGCAAGATCAGTTGATGCTGCCACCCCCTCCACCTCCAACACCTTCACGACCGGCCCTGACGCCGACGAGGCCTCTCTTCCACGTCCGAACTTGCAAACCACCTCGGCCTCTCTGCCCAGCGAACCACTTGCGGTCTCGGGGCAAGCCTCCCTCACCCCTCTGGTGCAAGAGTCTTCATCGGCAACCCATGCAAGCTCCTCCATCACGCCTGCGCCCTTCGAGTCCGGTTCCACGCCCGAAGCTTTCGGAAACGACTTTGCAACGCCGAGCGAATGGCCAGAGTCGACTAGGCAGACTCTGCCCACGGCTGTCGCACCCACATCCAATCATTACGACTTTCCACTCAGCGCGGCTGATGAAGAACAAGAGTCAGTCAGGC
The DNA here is from genome assembly GCA_003693665.1 of Chaetothyriales sp. CBS 134920. Classification (NCBI taxonomy): domain Eukaryota; kingdom Fungi; phylum Ascomycota; class Eurotiomycetes; order Chaetothyriales; family Domatiomycetaceae; genus Domatiomyces; species Domatiomyces catenatus. The sequence continues at coordinate 101,044 of QQSL01000014.1, read as the reverse complement.
AGACTCTACCAACAGGTTCGGCGTCCACGACCTTGGCTGCCCCGGCCATCATCCCTTCTGGATCCACTCAGGACGACTTCCCGCTCAGCGCGGCTGACGAGGAGCAAGAGTCAATCAGGCAGACTCTGCCCACGGCTACGACATCCACACTCGCAGCGCCTACATCTAATCACAACGACGTTACACTCAGCCCCGCTGATGAGCAGCAAGCATTAGTAAATCAGGCCCTGCCCACCCGTGCCTTACACGCGGCAGAGGAGAAACTTGGTCAACCCAGTCCCGCGGTCGGTGGAGTGGCCGGTAGCCTTGCCGGCACGCCAACGCCCCAGGCAGAGGCAGCTGAGCGGGCTGCCCATGACGGCAAAGCGGTTGTCGATGGGCCAGACACAGCAGAAGACAGCGGCAAGGCTGCCATCGAAGATTCGGACGATGTCAAGGACAGCTTTGACCAATACTTTGGAACCGCCGCACACAAGCGCACACCCTCGGAGCAGGCCCGGGATTTTGATTTTGCCTTTGCCAGTATGAAGCCTGGGCCACAGACCAACGGCGCATCAGGCAACAAGGAATTCCCGGACATTCAAGAACTTGACAATGATGAGGACGATGAGAGTGTTTCCAGTACACGTGAGACCGCATTTGGTTTCGAGGATAGTTTCGATTCGAAGCCGTCGGCCCAGCCAGGTGTGGGAAAGGGCAAAGAAGCTGAGACTCAACCAGCGGTTGCGTCGTCGGTGCCAGATCGATTGCTGGCGTCGCACTTGGAAGATGAGCGGAAGCTATGGCCGGTGAGCTCCTCAGAACAACAAGGGTCTCTTCCAGGATACGGTGAAGCAATGCCGGGGGATAACCCGTCGCACTTCCCTCGCGAGGACAAAGGACTTCTGGCAGAACGAAATGAGCCTCTGCCGACCAATGTCTCAGGCGGAGAGAGTGCAGCAGCGCCTTCGGCTCTTGTCCAAGCTCTACCACCATCGTACGTCCCCGAGGGAGTGAAACAGCCAGGTCTGGAGGCAGGTGCACAACAGAGCCGGTCTGTAGACCAGCCGTCAGTCCCACAAGCAAAAGCTTCTGGCTTCGATTTCGACTCGGCCTTTGCAGACCTGGCACCTGCGCAGCCTGATGATGAGGAAGACGATGAAGATGATGAAGACGGCTTCCGTGCCAATACCAGCGCTGTGCCCGAGTTTGACCCTTCCTTTGACTCGCCTGCTCAATCGGTATCGACGTGGGCAGCATCAAGTCAGCATCAAGCCTCTCCTCACAATATCCGGCCCAATGGCTCGGCTGCACCAGTCTCGGGCGCAGACCAATTCGATTTTGACAGGTTTCAACCTGCGCCCGTTGTTGCTGCCCCGGTAGCTGCTGTCCCGTCCGGCTCATCTGAGGCTCCAAATGGACGATCTGAGGCCGCAAAATCGCACGACTGGGATGATATATTTGCAGGTATCTCGTCCAATGGATCTAATGCGGCTAAAGCAACGGATTTTGACGAGCCATCGACGCCGGTGCGAGCTAATGTGCCATTCTCCACTGAAGGAGCGGCCTCAGCCACGGCAGCAACGATACCCAGTGTTGCCACCACGAGCCCGAACGTGACGGATACGCCCAAAGCTGCGCCCAGACTGGGAGAGAACACGAACATCTTGCCGCCCCCATTGACCAGGGCCATCAGCACTGCGTCAGCTGCATCAGAGCATGATGACCCCATCTTGAAGAGACTGACTGCCATGGGCTGGAGCAGATCTGAGAGCCTGGCTGCGCTGGAGAAGTACGACTACAACATTGACAAGGTAAGTCCTCCTAGCGGTGAAGACGCCATGACTTGCTAATTGCTTGGACCAGGCTGCCGACTATCTCACTTTCAACTCGTAATTTCAGCCATAGCTTCTCACTGAGATAGTCCAACATCATGCCACGTTGTAGAGACGGAGGGCTGTGTACGAGGTCAAGTCAACAAGAGTCAAAACCAAGTTGCGAATTGGTTGTTGTGCCCCACCGCACAGCACACTCTTGGCAATTCTCAACTTTGTGTGTCCCGTCGTCTTCTTATTCCTCTTCTTTTTCACCACGGACTTCAGCTTGGCAGCTTACCTTTCAGATGTGCTTTTCCTTGTATCTAAAGGTAGTCAGTCGGTAGCAGAGAGGTGGCATCCCGTCATCTTTCCGCGCCATGACGAGATCCCAGAACACGCCTCACTGGGGCAGGCCTGTCGTTAATCGCCCGTGAGTCCGACTTCCTGTGGACTTTGTGGGTTTCATATCAAGGTCACAATATAATTTATATTTCTCACCTTATATTTCTCACCTTTTCTCACCTTTTATATTTCTCACATTTGTTCCCTACCAGTCTTGTGCTCCTGCCCACTTAAATTCATCGGTGCAATGACATCAGCTTCCGGACAGTCGGACAGTCGTTCCTGCTTCTTTTCTGCGCCCTTCGGCTAAGAACGGGCAGGGGCCGCCCCTCCCCCTGTTGTAGTAACAGGGCGCGAGGATCTCCCGATGATTTTCTTCCACTCAGGACATTCTTTTTGACAACAAGGCGTATGTCTTTGTTATCTTGGGCACATAAAATTATATGAAGATCTACATATGTCGGCTCCCTGGCCAGACCTTGAGTTTTATTATTATACACGGTAAGGGCCAACGACAGGCAGGTTTCCCCCCTTCTCTACTTGATCTCTTATCTACCTCTCCTCAACCCCCCCAGAAACCATGATGCTCCAGCAACCAGCCCAACTCCGGCCTTCTTCCATATTTTTACATCTGTCTCATGATACCTCGGCTGCTGCTGTTGCTGCTGCTGCTGCTGACAACAACGACGACCGGACACCGAGGCCTCTGCTCTTTGACCAGGAGTCATGGCTTCCCTCGTATCGCCACAACAACATTAACAACACTACTGCTACTTCGACTACGACTACTAGCCCAAGAACTACTTCAACTTCTGCCACTCCACGCCCAGGGCCACAACCACCACTAGGCTTCACCATCCGCAAAGCCACACTCGCGGATGCCCCTGCCATAGCACAGCTAGGCAGGAGTGTCTTTACCGACACCTTTGGCTTCTCCATCCCCAGCAATGACCTGAAAACCTTTCTCAACCAGATCTACGCCCTGCCCGCTGTTGAGGCTGAGATTTCTGACCCAACCAAGCACATTTTTGTCGCCACGCCAACAACACCAACAACATCGTCGTCGTCGTCATCATCATCATCATCATCAGTGTCTGCTTCTTCTTTACCCCAACCACCCATTCTGGGCTTTGTCCAGCTGACGGAAAACACGACGGAGCCATGCCTGGCTGATATCCTGGGCCTGGTCGAGCTGCAGCGGCTGTATGTGCGCGGCGACTGCCACGGCCGTGGATTGGGCAAGGCCCTGGTTGCCCACGTCGAGTTGCTGGCGCGTGAGCGACTGGGCTATAGCAATATGTGGCTGGGTGTGTGGGAGGGTAATTTTGTGGCTCAGCGCGTTTATGAGGCTTTGGGCTACGAGCGTGCCGGCGAGCATGAGTTTACCATGGGCCGCTGTGTGCAGATTGATTGGATTATGGTCAAGCCGCTGCTGGATTGATGTAGTGATGAAAGATTTTTGTGTTTATAGTGGCTCACTATGCTCAATGAGAAGGATTTGGACTGTGCTGGGCTGGGCGGAGCGGGGAGCGGGTTGGAGCGGATGGATTAAACGGACATATTACCACAGTAGATAGAAAAGGACAGGACATTATCTCTTTTTGCTTTTGTTTTGGAATCAGCTCGCTCTCCTAGTCGTCGGCCTAGCACAGCTCGGGCACATTGGCTGCTCCGACTCCGACCAGGCCATCAATGTAATCGGTCAAGACAGAGACGGGCACGAAGTCGAGATAGCCCAGGCTGGGGTTGCTGCTGCGCAGGACCTGGCCGCCAAAGAGGACGCGGATGAACCATTGCTGGTTGCTGGTGTCCCTGCGCCAAGATCTACCCTTGCGGGAGCTGGTGGTGGTGCTGTACAGCTCAAAGACGACCTCTGAGCCCATACCAGGCCAGACCATGACATCGATCTGCAGGATGCTGAGCAGGCGGCTGACGCTGCCGTCGTGGGCGACGTTGTGGCGGTAGAGGAAAGGCGAGGTGCCGGCCTGGGCAGCCTTGAGATTGGCCGACAGCTCGGCGGCCCAGACGCCGTAGCTGGCGGTGCTGGCGGCGAGCGAGTCGGGCGAGTCGCGGTGGATGAAGCTGTACTCGTACTGGCCCGCGCGGAAGACGGCGTCGGCGTCGGCCTGGGTGACGCAGCCGTACGAGCTGCTGCTGTTGCACGGCAGCGCCTTGTTGTGGCACAGCCGCGCGCTGAGGTTGTCAAAGTAGTGGTCGAAGCTGCGGTGCCACGCCGAGCTCGACGAGCTGATCCCGCTGATGCTGTCGAGCTTCGCAAACAGCGCCGCCGACTCGTTCAGGTGCGCCGTCCAGTTGGCTGCGCTGCTGTCGACCCCGTACGATGCGTACAGCGTTGAGGCCGCGCTGCATGTGTAGCCGGGCTCCAGGCTGTCGACCGTGTACGGCTGGATCAGCACGTTGACGCGGGATGCTGGTGCCCGGACGGTGTCTGGGTACATGCCGAGGATGAGCTGCGAGGCGACTTGGCTGGTGATGACGTTGTTGGTCACGCGGTAGCTGACCCTCGACTCGTCGTAGTTTGATGGCAGAAAGCCGAGCTTGTCGTGGTAGACGGCAAACAGGTCCTTGCCGTGCTCCCTGCTGTCGCCGAGCCCGTCGGCGGTGATCTGCGGGAACCGGCACGTGCCGTTGAAGCCCGAGGGCACCAGCGGGTTGGCCGGAGAGGTGTACACGTTCCAGGCGACGTTGACGGCCTGACCATCGGGCAACGGGACACCTGCGTAGGTCATCCTCTCATCATCGCAGTCCCAAACGTACGTCTCGTGCGGAAAGGTGTTGTCGGCATAAGGAGTCCGCTTGTGGTGGCGATGGATGACCTCGACATACTCCAGCTTGAACCCATCCGGAGCTGGATCATACGTCTCTGGATTCACACGCGGCATGTTGCACCAGTTGTATGTCGTCGGCGGCAGAGATGGCGGCGTCACCGGCTGGAACTGGAAGCCGAACACACCGGTGCCGTTGATGACGACAGACAGGTCATTGATGTCCGTCGCATTGGGCTTATACCACCCCAGGTCTGGGCTGGAGCTGGCCATGTCGACCATAGTACTCAGGGCAACGGCCATGATGGCGCTGTAGGGCGGTGCATTGGCTCGCCACATGTTGAGAAGTATTGCCGTCGACAATGAGGCGAGGATGAGCGAGAGTACCAATGTCTCGGGGGAGAAGAGCTGTAGTCGCATCGAGCTTCTGGCCGGATTTCTGTCATTTTTGTATTCACTGAGCCTGCAACAGAGGCTGATTGTGTTGGTAGCTCGCGAGGCAACGTGCTACTTTGGCTGAGTCTGAGAGGACATGACAAGTCGCGAGAGCGGAGAGAGAGAATTTTACGCTTGTGGTCTAGCCTAGTTGGGGACTTTCCTTCTAGAAGAACGGTGCTCGTGCCTGCCTGATTAGTGGCTGCTGTTTTGCTCCATAGTTTCATTAACAGGTCATCACGGTCCAGACTCTTCTGGCGAGTCAGTACTGAGTCGGCACATCGATAACAATCCGTTGTCAAGCAGGTCTCGAGCTGCATGTGTACACATGTACGTCCGTATACGTAACTTCCTAAAGCTGCCTCTGTTAAGCTCAGAGCTAAGGACTTGGCGCTCGCTGTCCAGTCGGGTGCCACCGAAATAATTGACCCATTCGACTAATAAGCAGCGCCGCACGTGACCGCCTCGGCTTTGCACTTGGTCGACTTCACCACTCACTGCCCTTCTGCGCTGCTCACCAACCACACACCCGCCGACTAGCCATGGCGGCCAACGTATTCTCGCAAAGGGCGCTACAAGCCACTGCCAGGCGGTGTATGTACCGTCCCCCGCGCTCCCTGGTGGTATCTCAACCACGCACTGACACAAGCTCCTGCTCTCTAGTTGTTTCCGCCCATCCCTCCTTCACGCGCACTTCGCTCTTTGCCAGACTACCGGCACCGGCAGCCATCGCCACTGGACGGAATACACAGATTCGGTATGAAGCTCAGCCCGCCCTCGCGCTCCATTTGACGCAACCAACGACACGGACTAACCCCGCCTGCTCTCTTCCAGATCGGCAGCCACATCGAGCGTTTCCCAGGCCGAAGGCCGTGAAATCCTCGCGGGACAGCGCCTCCACCGGCCCGTGTCACCGCACCTGACGATCTACCAGCCCCAGGTGCCATGGATTATGTCGTCGCTACACCGTATCACCGGTGTCACCCTCTCCGGCGTTCTCTACCTCTACGCCCTCGCCTACCTAGTCTCCCCCACACTCGGTTGGCACCTCGACTCGGCCAGCATTGCTGCATCGTTTGCAACGCTCCCATTTGTGCTGCAGGCTACACTCAAGACCGTCCTCGCTCTGCCTTTTACCTACCATGTTATCAACGGCTTCAGGCATTTGACCTGGGACACGGGCGCCAATTTCTCCAAGAAGGGCGTTGTTAAAACCGGCTTTTTTGCTGCCGGTCTCACCGTTGTCACCGCCCTGACCCTCGTTTTCTTCGTATAGTTGTCAATTGCAGAACACGGAAGGAGTGAAGGAAAGGATTATGGCACTGGGCGGCAAGATTGTGTGACTAGAGCAGGCAGCAACTCAATGCAACTGCACTACACTGAACTAACCGACTCATTCTCCATCCACGTACTTGCTCATTCTCCATCCACGTACTTGCTCATTCTCCATCCACGTACTTGGTCCCGTTCCGCAGCTCATGCAGATCCTCCTTTGGTCTGCCATCAACATAGCCCTTTCCATCCCGCAACTCATGAACAAAACTCGGCGACCTGGTCCTTCTTCTCGACCCGCCAGTCTGTAGCTTGCCCTGACTGCGCTGGCTTGAAGGCTGTTGGGGCGAAGACGACAGACGTTTTGACCCCGTGTTTGCGCTCGGCGTCTTTGTTCCTCTCGACACCCGCCGACCGTCCGGGGCTGTACCTTTGCCAGGTGTTCGAAAGACCTGCTTGCCATTCTTGACCTCTTTGGATTCTTCCTCTAGTTGGCTCCTGCCTTTATCAGTGACTTCATCAGTCGTCTGGGACACTCGCCGTGTTCCAACAACAGACCGGGTCGCTTCCTCAATGCTCTCCAAGGCAGCTTCCTCGCCTGGGGTGGGCGTTGCTTCGATGCTGATCTTACGCACCTGCTCTCTTGATTGCGGTGAAGAATCGACATGTCGGTCTGCATAGTTGGCATCCTCCACTTTGACGAGGGTATTCCTCTTGTCGGGGAACAAACTATTGCCCTCACTTGCCCACCAACGCACCATCTTCCTCACCTGCCCAGCCTCGCCTTTGCCATACTCAAGCGGTGGGCCACTGATCACAGCCTCCTCCACCATGGTCCGCTCATCCAGACTTCCATCAAACACGGCCCAAGACGAAGAGCTGGTGCTAAGCAGGACAGGCTCGTGATTCCGTGTTTCTACCTTGAAATCTCTCAGGATGACAGCATCTCCCCTCTTGGTTGAAGGCACCGCGTCCTTCGCATATCGGAAGAGTAGAACCGCTGGGCCTGACCCTGCCTTTACATCAAACGAAGGATCTGCAATACGTAGAGTAGTATGCCAGTCTTTTGGGCCCCTTGCCATGTGCTCAGACTGTGCGCTATCAGATACGCATACAGCAATAATGTCGACAAGTTGGTTGAAATGCTCATGCAAAAACGCTAGTGGGGTATAATATGAAATAGATGTGGTCAGTCCGACCGACTGGCCGTGATCTGCCCTGAACTTCTCGAGTGTTGGAGACGTTGGAGACGTTGGAGACGTTGGAGACGTTGGAGATTGTGGCGAAGGCTGTCTCCTGGACGTAAAATAAGGACTGGACAGGTGTATTGAGGCCTCAGATAACCTCGAAACCTCCTCCGTTAGTCGGCGACGATTGAAGGAGACAATGCTCTCCATTGCATCCGCGCTTTCTTCTTCTTCTTCATCAACCAATCCATCAACATTGTAAGCCGGGGTCTGGTGCTTGCGCTGGCTCTGGGTGTGGTCTGGAGTGAGTAGCTCTGGATGAGAGATATGCTGAGGAGCGTCAGCAGGTTGGTCGTCAACGATGCCAACATCTTGCTCTTGCGTCTGTGCCGGCGTTGGCAAATAATTAACTTCCTGATGTGGTATCTGCTTGATCGTAGCTTGGTCGCTCATCAGAGCATCGTCTTCAGCACCCAGGAGATCGTCGTTTCTTGTTGTTATATCGCTTGTCATCTCTGCATCCACCCCCAAGCTAACAGCCTGTTCGGCTGCCAGGATCCCAGACTCCTCACTCAAAGCCGGAGATAATGTCAGTGGCACGAGTTTGGCAGACTGTTCACCACCCACCAGGTGATCTGTTGTTGAAGACGCCACACTCTGTTGCCTTGACCCTTGCATCGCTGGTGAGTCAAAGCTATCGTCACTATGCCCGCCATCGAGAAACGCACCAGGCAGAGCAGCTGCAGCATCATTAGCAGCCTCATCACTTCGTTCTGAACCCTCTGTCGTGGAGAGAGCTGAGGCCGCTGGCTGCAGGTTTTGCACGGCTTCAGAACTGGTAGGAGACATGAGAAGAAACTCTTCGAGAACATCCAGCATGTTTCTTGCCGGCTGTATGCCAGGAGGAGAAGACTCCTCAAGTTGTGAAGGGGTGAAATGCATTTCCTCATCGGCAGCATCCGGGATCTCAGTCTGAATAGGTTGCAGTACGGCTGCAGTTTCAGTCTCTTCTTCATGTACTGAAACCACATCAACTGGCAGCAGTTCTCCCGAGGAGATACTTGCAACCGAGTTGGTATGAGAGTGAGCCGAAGTAGCGGTTGCATCAAGCTCAGAAACGGCCGCCACAGCAGAGAAGAAACCACCATCAGCCCGAAGTCCAGATATCAGGGGAGATACCAGGGGCAAGCCCGGCGAAGGCAGAGGATGCAATCGTGGTGTCGGAACGTCTTCCGCTGCATTCTCTGGCAGAGTGATATACCGAGCCTCTACCTGTGTCTGAGAGGGTCGTTGAGGCGGTGGCATCAAATCTTCGGGAGGTTCACGTAGCGGAGTGACCGGTTCTGATACAGACTGTTCTGGCTGATCCTGGTACACCTCTGCCGGACTTGTCAGACGCACGGACTCTGGTGGAATATGTGACAGCTGCAGAGCAGCTTCAACCTCCTCAAGAGGCGTCGGATGGAGGGGCTCGGCGTATTCGGATGCCGATTCGAGGGTCTCTTGCTTGTCGTGGTCGTCGACAGCAGCAACATTATCATCGTCGTCACCGTCCAACAACCGCCAGGAGCCACTTTCCCTAGCAAACTTTGACCGCTTCCTACTCCTTGCGTACACATAGTCCTTGTCCTCTGCAAAGGGGTCAAGACTTGCCTGCACAAAAGAGCCAGACGAGATACGGAGCGACTTCCTCGACAGTGGGGAGCTGAGTTGGATGTGCATCTCTGTTGGGACGGATGCGATGCTCCCAGTCAAGGCAATGACACCGTGGACAGAAGGAGACGTCTCTGGGGATGGAGAAGCACTCCATTGATAGTTCACCATCCTGTCTGAATTTTGACCCGGATTCACTTCCATCTTCAATGAACGTGTGAATTCGACATCAAAGTCCAATCTCTTGCCAGGGGTTGACACCTCATCCTGTCTTTTTGCCCATGTGCAGCCATCCAGGCCCAGCCTTACTATGTCCCCAATGCCGACGCGGGATGCTTGGGCTGCCTTGGCCGCACCGTTGCGAAAGGTGGCCTTGACTTGCTGTCGTGCGATGCCAGCACCGCCATCGAGCTCGGCAAGCAGAAGAGAGAATCGGTGGGTAGAGGACGAGTATGGCCACACGAGAGAGACGGATGCCTCTATGTACCGGTCCGCTGCCCCTCGCTGCTGCTGCAAGTCGGCGATGCGAACTCGGCTGGACGCAGGGAAGGTGCCGTTGGCAACGACGACACCGTCAGGCGAATCTGTCATTGTCGGAGAAGGGCTTCGATAGACCGCTGAGGCCTATGAGCCATTTCGCCAACGGACAGGGCGATGGGATAGTATTTGCAAGGTATTAATATCTTGCTTGCTTTATTAATGTAGTGGTAGGTTGTGCCTTGCCCAGTTTCGCGTATCGCTATCGTGTGTCTGGTGAACTTATGCTTCATGCCATGTTTCTATAGTTCTATGTATCCATGAACGGATATGTCAAGATATGAAGTTTGATCACATTATTGTATTGCTTTGCTATGACAGATGAACTGTGCAAATGAAGCCCTCCTCCACTGTGCAAGAGGAAAGTGCTCCTTGGGCAAGGGCAACCGACCCAGCGCCGCCCGCTATGCTCAACTATCCACGCTCAACGAATTATCCACATGGCTCTAAGCTATGTGCATTCGAAAGAAGATCAAATACGTCCGGTGTCCTTCGTGCCCATGCGGTTTTGCCCTCAAGGCCCCCACGAAGCCAGGCTTTGAGTCACCTGGACAAGGGCTTCATCGGGAGAACTGCACCACCTCTCAGTCTTCTTCGCTTTGTCCCGCCGGCTCGTATATCTCTCTTGGTGGCCGCGCTGCTGGAGGCTGTGTCGTTCAACGCCTCAGCATCCTGAAAGACTTGCAGGGTCTTGACAGCCCAATATGCCTCCTTAAATGCCTGGGGATTGTTGGTGACATAGTCCTCACATGTCGGCGCCAGTGCCTTGCAGGTCTCGGTCTCATTCCAGGCCTGGCCTGCCCAGTCGCCGCAGAATGTGTTGTCAAAGACGATCTGCAAATTGTTGAAATGATCATCAAGGCTGAGTCCATCCTGGAACACAGAGCGGGGTTCACCCCAACTAGCCTGTGGTTGTGGGTTGCCGGATGCGATGTCGCTTGGGACGCTGCCACGGGGAAAGAACCAGATCTTGATAAATGATGACGTCCATTCTGTTGCATACACACCTCCACCTGCGGCGTTGAATCCAGCACCAAACGTCAAGTTGGAGGTATCAACGATGGAACAGCCCGCATTCTTAGACTGGTCGGGAGCGTTGACGTCGCAGTTGGAAGTTGCAATCTTGCCAGTAAAAGAAGCTAGGCTCTTAGAAGAACCCGTAGTAGCCAGACTCAGGCCGGCCCCAGTATGGAGAGTCATGATGTTCGTCGTTTGGTCGTTGACACCTTCAACAATGTCAATTTCGCCGTCGTCGGGCCAGCTGGGGCCGACCATCTGAAAATGTTAGTGGTGGTGGTCTGTAATCAACCCATCATCCTCTGATGGCTTCTGCCCTTGGGAACCTACCCAGAACGCTGGCCAAGTACCACAGATTCCACCAGGCATGTGAGCGATGTCCACAATAACAAGTGCGTGCTGAAATGACTCTCTAGACGACACACGAACCGCACCTCTCCCATTCGGGGCCACTTGGGTTGAATCAACGCCCATGAAGACGGCTTCAGTTCCATTGCCGATGTCGATGAAACCAGCGAGGCTAGTTTGGTTGGCAGATGTCAGGTCATGGAATTGGACATGGCCAGCAGTTGGATCTGGACCAGTGAAGAAATCAAAACTACTGATTGTCAGCCATGCCAGCGTTGCAAGAGGCGTTGCAAGGGATAAATTTATGCCCACCCTTGGAAGAATGCATTGCCAGAGTAGTCCTGGAGAAGACTATATGCAGCAGAGGTAGTCTGAGTCAATGCACTGACCAGCAGCAGAAATTTGAATAAAGGCTTGCAATACATTCTTGTGAGAGGATCAGGATTGCCAGAAATGAGTAAGAAAGGGTTGAAAGGATGAAAGAGAGATAGCGGAAGAAGTTGATGGCAGTCCCCGCAGGTTATTCAGGGATATTCGCGTGTGTTATTCATGAAAGCAGTGACAATGAAATCAAGTGACAATGCATGGTAAACATATGGCCCAGAACAAAGAAACATTGCCCTAGGCAACCAGAGATGAACCTGGAGGCAACAGGAGGGAGAGTACTTTACCACAGGCAGTTTAGCTACCATTATTCTCACAATCACACTGTGAGAAAGATATCATATCTGGAGACATTGACAGGCAGACAGCCTTGTAAATGTGGCAGCACTAAGAATCCATTGAACTAGGGCCAGTAGTAATGTTTGATTCAAGAGTTTGTGAAGATAGGCAGACCCTAGGCAGACCCTGGAAGGCAGTGCATGAGGCAGAGATCATTCTGCCTTTCAATATTCATGAAACCTCAGCATCTGAAACTATATGGGAAAGGGGATGTTTCAATGAGGATGAGTTGTCACAACACATCTTGGCGCCACTCAGTACTGACATCATCAACTTCAAGTGGCGCGCGCCTAATTTGCAGCAATGTAATGCCAGAGTAAATTCCCAAAGGAGGGAGTTGGAAAAGCTCCATACATTGGATTTCTTCAGTCTTTACCCATAGATCAGGTGCCCAATATCAAGGATTCATTCCTGCTGTCTTGACTACCCTGAAGGTGTTATGTCAGACTACCCCTCATCTTGGTCACCCTTGGCAAGAAACACCATGGGTGAGGCTCTTGACACCCCATGCTAACTCTGTCTTGGTCTCTGGTTGTGGCATTGATCTAATTCTCATGACACTGCTTGGCTACATTCTGGGTCATATCCACACATTCTTTGTTGAATACTTCTACTACCAGCTGATAAGTGAGGCTGTACCAGGCGTTTATTCTGCAACAGTTGAAAATGGAGGACAGCACAATTCCATATGGAACTATCTAGGAATATGCACAACTTCTGATAGAGAGTAGACATCGAAATGGGGGGGGACACAGTGTCGCGCAAAAAAAAAGATACTTTCGCCTCTCAAGCAAGAGAGAGGAGGCCAAAAAGCAAAATGAAGAGAGTGGGATTCGAACCCACGCGGGTTGCCCCATCAGGAAACGTAATGTCAAGGCTTGGCCTTAACCTGACGCCATAACCAACTCGGCCATCTCTCCAGGACCACCTGTTAACTTGGAGTGTTCAACAGGGCGATTGTTGATCCAAAATTTGAGACTTCAATATAAGAATTATTTATTTCCACCACGTGAGCACGTTTAACTCCGCCCCATTCCGACAAATTGCCAAGCCAGACACGCTCCATCACGCGTCCATTCGCGTTACAGCCTCCTGGCATGTAACCAACTCACCAGCTCTGCTAATTCACTTCTACGCCAACGAAATTAGCCTACGAGGAGACAGCAAATACATTTGGCATGCGGTATTCCTGATTTCCCCCATTCTCCATCGACTTCAGCCATGGCAGATACAACTCTTGCCGCCGGAGTCAAGAGGAGCTGTGATGGAACATTGGTCCACCCTGATCTGACCCCAGACTCTTCGGTAGCAACAAATACGCCGACAAAGCGGCCAGTTGATCCCCCAAACACCTCGCCGGCTGCGGGATCCTCGGCTTCCACATTGGAGTCTAACCCACCACCCCACAACGCGTCGGTCTCTCCAGCAAAGAAGCGAAAGTTGACATTTATGGAAAAGGAGGTTGAGAAGGCGGAAAGATTAGCTGCAAAGGAAGAGAAAGCTCGTCTTAAAGCGGAGGAAAAGGACCGGAAAGAGGAAGAAAAGCGCCTTCGAGACGAAGAAAAGCGACGCAAAGCCGAAGAGAAAGATGCAGAGAGGGCCAAGAGAGAGGTCCAGAGGGCCGAGAAAGATGCGGAGAAAGCAGAGAAGAAACGAGTCAAAGAAGTTGAAAAGGCGAGAAAGCTCGCTGAGAGTACCAAGAAGGACAAGGTAGGTGCCTGATTATCGGCCTACCAATGCCCGTACTTACCTTGTCTAGTCCCAGATGCGCATCGGCGCTTTTTTTGTGCAACCAGCCCCGACTCCAACTACACAGTTATCGACCCCTGACGATGACTGCTCCAAGGTTTTGAGCAGGAGGTCCTCTGTGGGTTCAAATGACCCAGCACCACCCCTTCCCGACAACAAACCTCTACGCAGTCAGTCTGCGTTTTCCAAATGGATTCTGCCCTTCTTTCCCCATGACCACACCAGCATCGCTCCCCACAACCGCTTCATTACGTCTGGTGCCATGGCCCCGGTTTGCCTGGACCTGCCAACTCAGCATCCGGACATAACGAGCCAGACGCTGTCGGACCGTTTTGCGGGACGGAGAAAGAGGAATAAACATATTGTTCCGGTGAAGACACTTGTCACCTTAATCGAGGGGGATGATCAAAAATCAGATGATTACACGTCTGACGAGGCATCCATTATGCTCAGCAAGACTCCATACAAAATTTTGCAGTTCCATGAGGATGTAAGACCGCCATATCAGGGAACGTACTCCCGGCAGGTCTCACCCCACTCTGCAAGACGATTATCTCGCAAGCCGGTCTTGCGAGCCCTCCCAGACACGGACTACGACTACGACAGCGAAGCAGAGTGGCAGGCTCCAGAGGAAGGAGATGAAGATCTTGACGACGACGATGAGATGTCCGAGGATGAGGCCGAGCCAGATGAGATGGCAGATTTTCTTGACGATGAAAACGATACTTCTAAGAGCAAACTGCCCACTTCTTATGTTGAACCCGTGAGCACAGGTTTGTGCTGGGAGGGTGAGACAAACTTGGATGGTCTGAGCATCGACATCGCTGCATACCGGCTCGATGTTCTTAATTACGGCGCCGAATTCCCAATCAACCCCTTCTCAGACGATCTCTGGGGTGTGGCTAAGGACACCCTAGTCAAGGGAACATCTACCTCAACGACTCAACGCACTACGATGCAGCCACCTCGCATGCCACTTGCAACAGTCAATCTACCTAACGGGACTGTATCGCGAGGCATGGGTTCTTCCCACACCGGGACGAGCGAGAAAGATGCTTCAGAACTGCAAATGCAAAAGTCAAAACTGAAGAAATTAGACAAGCCGATCAAGATGGTCTCAGAAAACCTGTTACCTGCTTTCAAGGAAGCTGTTGCAGGTAACGACCTGAACAAGGTGGCTCTCGTGGAAATCTTGAAGAAAAAATTCCCGACTTGTTCCAAGGATTCCATCAAGGCAACTCTTGAGGCCGTGGCAGTTAGACAGGGGAAGAAAGAAGCAGATAAGCGATGGGTTCTGCTTCCGTGAACCAGGTCTAACTGACAATGTCCTGCACATAGTGCCACACTTGTCTCCATGTCACCGACCCAGGTATGCAGATACTCGATGGCATTCAACAAGCAATAAGAATCTTTGTCGGATTCGGTGCCAAAGGCCAGCCTAGGCTAGCTGTCTCGTAGAAAAGCACTCGCCGTCCATGGATGGAGTCGTAATTAGTGCAAAAGCCCTTGATTTCTCTAACTGTTGTTACATATATATAGCCTATAACCATCCTGCAAGGGAGCGCGACTCGCCAAATTCTCGGTACCACTCTGGCTTTGCGAATGGCAGTTGTGAAGTAGTTAAGTTAGATGAGGATCACCTTGAAGGTTCGGTCGGTGGTCAGGCAATGAACGTAAATTATAATTAGCGCCGTCTAAGGTCCTCGTTTGCTCTGGTCAGACCGTTCCACCTGAAGAGCAAGATATATAAATGAGAATTTTGTCTGCCCAATGTCAAGGATTGGCTGCACATATTCTCCCTTTCTACTCCCGGTCTTCCTCTATCGTCAAACAAAACTTCAAGGGCACCCGGTTGGTTTGTCTGGGACTGCAAAGGCTGAACAACCAAAGCAAGCTGAAGCATCAATGTGTCGATATCAGATTCGTACCCTAGCAGGCCGCTGCTTCAACTCCCATCTGGGACTCTGCTCTGGTCACAGGCCGTTGGCCCAATTGCGCCAGTTCACAGGATCTGCTGGTATGCTGACCGAGGGCATACCAGTGCGCATCCATGGCCGAGGAACAGGCGTTGCTCAGATCATCGATGTTGAAGGCACGCCATTCAAAATTCAAACCGACGCCTACCGAGTGTTAGGGGGAAATGGAGCATCACCCTCACCTATCTCATTCTCGCTCGTCAGTCTAGGCTCTTGTGCCCAGGTGACCGGCTCTGTGGTTGCCAGGGACCATAACATCAAGCTCGGCGAATGGCATGTCGCGGTCGACGGGTTGCTTCCAACAGCCGTCTTTGTTCAAGGCAAGGAGGGCAGCCCGAACTGGGACAATGTCGAGTTGAAGGTCAGGGTTCAAACAGATATCGAGGGTGGCAGCGATGATGCCAAGTTCAAGCACTTTGTCTCTGAGGTCGAACGGAGGTGTCCAATGGTGCAGCTTTTCAAGCGCAGTGGATTGAAATTCGAGAGCGAGTGGGTGAATTTGCCCGTTTGAGGTTCTGGTTGTGGGAGTCTTGGCGGTCTTATACCATGCATAGTTTTGGTGCATAAGACGGTGGTGTCAGTAGGCATCGTATCCTTCACCCAAGAGGAAAAGTATGCCCACCGTACCGGCTTCGGGGTTCGTCTTGGAGCCAAGCAACTTTTATGGCTTGGTCTCACGCAGTCTCTCCATACATGCCCAAAGGAGGTACGGTGATTGGTCCTCGGAAAACGCCACTTCTTGACCCGTTGTGGAGCCAGCACCGAGTCGCCCCAACCCTCTACATGTGTAAAAGGACGGAGCGAAGCGGTACAGGATCTATTGCCTGCCCATGAGCCCTCGGCCCGTCATCCATGGTCGCAGTGGAGTGGCGGGTGTCGGGTGTGCAGCTGATGTTGAAATTTTTCTGGTATGTCCAATTTAAGTTACGGGGTCTCACTTACATTAGCGTATCTGTATGTGACAAGCTATACCATCTATGGATTGGCGTGATGTGAACCGTACGAGGCGTACTCAGATCTTCACTACATACATCACAGTATCCATCATACTCCACGCCAAGCGCCCAGAACCTTGTCATCACGAGCCAGGTCTTGGTTATGGACCTTCTTTTCGGAGCGAGCGAGCGTTGCGAAGCCGTTAGCTGCAAAGATGTAATGGCCTGCTAAAGGTATTTATCGAGAACTTGGCGCTTGGTGGATGTAGCAGTCTCTCTCATCTGACCTGTTATAGGTAGGAGATTGGTTCTGGGCAGAGTCAATTAATTTGCAAACACCCCAAGAGCTTTAATTGAGATGTTTACTTTACTTTGACATTATCATGACTCCAATCTTACATCCAGGAATGCCATGCTCACCCTCTTGTGGTGCTTACATGTAGTACTGTACATCTCAAAATAATCTTGGAGACCCATTTCATTGTGAAGAGACATCATTTTATTTGGGAAGCCAATCAGAGGCTGAGAATCCGGCAATTCTTTCACGTTTGACCTTCTGCAAGGGACAAAGGACGCTATATCTGGAGAATCATGCTCCACTTTCGGATGAGTTTGGGTCGGTAACATACCGAACATGTATGTATCGTATTTTATCGAAAATACTAAGTTACCACGTCTCCTGTCGCTGGTCGTCGAATTGCAAACTGTCGATAGTTCATGCTAATCAATCAAATGGTATTTTCGATTTTTTTCACCCTTTCTTCTTGGCTTTGGGAGATATTTTTTGTGTGCAACCTATCCGGAGAACAGGCGGAGAGAACATTGCTTCGATCCTTCTTCTGTGCATGAGGTGATGGCAGCAGCGACAAGATGTTACATCGTACTGCATCGTGCTGCATCGTGCTGCATCGTGCTGCATCGGCTGTACTGATCTTTGGCCATGAGCGAGGTTATGGAAAGAAAAATCTAACCTGGGAAAAGCACCGGCGGCAAAGTTACTGAACAGCCAGTCCGAAAACATCCCAGTAAACGTGTTTCTAACGTACCACTATGATTAGGCATTCCCACGTTTCTGATAACCAAGCAATCTGCCAAGCCGTTAGTCAGATTTCCGTTGGATCTCATTCATCTAGAACCTGTCTCGAACGGTCAACCTACCTGCGTTGGCGTAAGCGTGGAAAAGACTACAATACCAAGACTTGATTGTGGCATTTTCGGAAGGTCCAGTGCGGAGTGCTGTCCATTCTGGGGTATTACTGGGGTATCAGTGCGGGGATTTGGGGCATGCTGCGCCCTGATCTTGGGGGCTAACCCACAACCCACCTTTTTTTACTTGATCTGGGTCCATGACCGGGGTTGACCAAGATGCACGTCTCCATTGCTCAGACACGCGACGACTCCACCGCAAGCGGCAGTGTCACCACGCGATTATCACTCCGCGGCCTTTAATTGGAGCGGTATCTGGAGGGTTGTGGTGGGCATCTACTTATTACCTCGGCGTGTGTTGTAGAACAATGGCCGGTTACTTATATGACCAGCACGGACCGCGCGCCTCCACATACAGTACCCCCCCCTTGGAACTGGACACACCGCCCCCCCAGATCACCTCAAATCAAGATGGGCAATGACGAGAAAGTCCCCAATACCGAGAAGGTCGACGAGACCCTGATCGAGACCCTTGAGAGCGCAGAAAAGACACTGACCAAGGACTCGGCGGCTATCAACGATGAGCGCATCAACTACTTCACTCCTGAGGAACAGAAGAAGATCATCCGCAGGATTGACATTCGACTTACTCTCCTGCTGGGATGCATGTACTGCGTCAGCTTGATGGACAGGACCAATCTGGGGATAGCAGCTGTTGCTGGCATGAGTGTTGATATGGCCCTGATTGGACAGAGGTACAGCATCATTGTCCTCATTTTCTTTATCACCTATGTCCTTCTGCAACCTCCAGCAACTGTCATCCTTCGTAAAGTTGGACCCCGGATCTTTTTGCCTACTATTACCCTCCTCTGGGGTCTAGTGATGATTTGCTTTGGTTTTGTCAAAGTGGTAAGTGATCCGTGAACCAATTAAGCTATTGTTTACTGACTATATTTAGTGGACTGACCTTCTGGCTCTGCGAGTTGTTCTTGGCATCTTTGAAGCTGGTTTCTTCCCGGGTATGAGATAGCTCACTACTACAGATAGTACTTACTAATTTTGACAGGGTGTGCCTACCTTCTGAGCTGCTGGTACCCACGATATGACCTACAGAAGCGCAATGCAGTCTTCTATCTAATTGGTTCCATGGCCTCCGCATTTTCTGGTATTCTGGCTTATGGCTTCTCACAACTGCAGAATCATGGATCTGGACCTTCCTGGTGGGGTCAGCTTGTTATCCCAACAAAGGCAAACCCTGATATCGAAATCCATCGTATGCCTGGGATTGCTGGATGGCGGTGGATCTTTATTCTACAGGGTGTTATTACCTGTATAGTAGCACTGGTATCCTATTTCTTCGTTGCTGATTTCCCTGAAAAGGCAACAAGTGGAATTGTGAAGTTCTTGACCCAGAGGGAGTCAGACTTCATAGTCGCTCGGATTGAGAAGGATCGACATGATGCAATCCCTGAAGAGTATTTCATATCCTTCATCAGCCTGAAATCATGTTTGCTAATGTTTTCCAGGTTCAAGGTGGGCGAGTATCTCAAGAATGCACTAGACCTGAAAGTCTGGGGCTTCGCTTGTCTTTTCGGCCTTACCACCACAAGTACATATGCTATTTCCTACTTCTTGCCTATTATCTTGAAGGAGGGAATGGGCTTCAGTATTGCTGCTTCGCAATGTCTTGTGGCTCCACCATATGTGCTGGCAGCTATTGTTATGTTTGCATTTGCATGGTATGGTGATAAGTGGCACATTCGGTCGCCCTTCATCATCTTCAATGGATTTATGACTTTACTGGGTAAGTCCCTCTCTAATCTACACAGCATTCGGTACTAAAGCTCCCAGGGATTGCCCTGCTGGGCTATATCGAGAATGTTGGTGTTCGCTACTTTGGAGTCTTCCTTGCAACCTCTGCCTGCAATGCCAATGTTCCCTGTGTCCTCACCTGGCAAGCAAACAATATCCGAGGTCAATGGAAACGCGCTCTATGCTCGGCTACTCTTGTTGGCTTCGGTGGCATTGGTGGTATAATTGGAGGCACTGTTTTCCGCTCACAGGACGCCCCTAAGTATCGACCTGTAAGGCTACCCTGAAAGCTAATTCAACGCTTCTTGAAGCTAACAAATGCCAGGGCATGTGGGCGAGTATGGGAGCAGCCGCCTTGACTGTTATTATTTCATTGATGATGGTGTACAAGTTCCACCGGGCGAACAAGAGGGTTGACGCTGGTGGTAAACCCATCGAAGGTCTTGTTGGATTCAAGTACACGCTATAAGTTCATGCTGCATGTTGACATGAAGTATAGTAATTTAGAGAAACAAAAAGCAAACCAATACACAACGTTTTATTGCTCAAAGGTCTAAATTTGGACTTTTGGTAGGAGTTTATTGGCTCCTGTCCACCACAGCCATTGGAGACAAACACCCGAATACGTGTGAAGTACAGCATGGCGAGTGGCTGAAGCACTGCGCCACTGACCTGGAGAACAGTGGCACAGTGCTTTCAGCCTGACCCAGATATCAGTCGAACCTCTGCGTGGTTCTTCTGTTTTTTGCTGCTGTTTCTTCGCGAATTCTTCTCATGATAGCAAGGATGTACTTTTTGATCTTGCAATGGACCCTTTTTCAATAGTTCTTGTTGCTGGGCAGATCGCTGGAGGATGTGACCAGGCTGCTGTTACCATAGTCAAGTTCTGCGGCGATGTCAGGAGCGTCGACAAGCGCATAAGAGGATTCTTCGACGAGGTCGTTGCCTTGCGGTCAACCTACGACGGACTTTCCAAGTCATTGGAAACACCGATCCTCCTAGAGGCGGCCCGTGTAGCGAGCAAGACGCCAGATGGTGGGCAACTGTGGGACCTGGTGCGAATAGCATTGGATGATTCGCTGCACACAGTCAACCGCATCAATCAAGTCCTGGACAAAATCAGCAAAAGGTCTGGTTTCGCTCGCAGGGTCAAGACCGTTCTTGAGGAGAATCTCCGAGATGGCGAGCTCTATCTTCTGCGACAGCGTGTGCAGTTTTTCAACGCCACCATATCGTTGCCCATCCAGATGATGGGCCTGATGCTACAGCTCGAGCAGCGCGATATCAAGACCGAGCATCAACAGTCGCTCGAGTCAAAGTTCATATCCCTGGAGCGTGAGATGCGGCATCTGGTTACTCACCCTGATCGTGTGTCCATGTACATCGGAGCAACGTTGATTGTGGGAGCAGCAGACGGGAACCCGGACTTTAGCAGAGGAGAAACCTATCTCTCTTTTGCCAAGAAGATTCTGTCCACAGCATCAGCGGCAGCAAGTACAAGATCATGTCTAAGCACAGGATCTCGGCAGGTTGGCCCCCCTACGCTCAAAGAGCTCTGTGGTTCAGAGCCAGTGCCACAAGATATCTCTGAGCGCAGCAAGACGATTCCAGATTGGATCCCGCATCCTGAGACGGTTCTCGACTCACAGAGCGACATCCGACAGACGGCCTCACTGAGTGTGGCCTCGTTAGAATGGCAGGGTGTGCCTGGGAAAGCGGCCGAGGTCGCATATAAGCTGACCCAACAGCACCTCAAGCTCGCTCAGGAAAAGGCCGAAAAGAATGAACACGAAAGTGCAGAGAGATCGTTCAAGAAAGCGTTGCAGCTACTAGCAAAGCACGACTTCTCTGGATCCATAGCCTTTCAGCCGGCTGAAGTTGTCCTTTTACTTAGCAAGTCGTGTCTGGAACAAAAGAAATACGACGAAGCGATTGATCTTCTCAACCCAGTTGCTCAAAGACAAGCCAATATTATCCCACGCAGTATCCTGCCACTCTCCAAGGACACATCAGCACCAATTTTGACGCCGCCAGGGTCACAAGCTCCAGATAACTTGCAAGCACTGGCAGCTAGTCAGCTGTTGGGTGAAGCATACAAACTCAAGGGTGACCTTGAATCGGCCAAAGAGCACGCTTTGACAGCATTCTTGCATCGGATGGATGAACTTGGGGAGCATGATCAGAAAACTCACGAATCGGTTAGACTGGTCATTGAGATATATCAATTGATGGGCGACGAGGAAGAAGCTGAGGCTTACCAAGTATTTCTGGCTCCAACGCCGACAGACAGAATCAGTTCAGTCAGTAGCCATGCGGCAACATCAGAGGAACCCGTATTAAATGAGAGACGTGCCACAGAGCCATCAATAACACCAACGACATTGGAGGTCGCAAATTCGCCAATACTTCACCAGAGGAAGTCGGACCGACTAAACTTCACAAGACGATTAAGGAACATGGCTCGGCCATCCCAGGGCGGACCCCATCCACCGACTTCCAACCATGACACTGACCGTGTATCATTCTCGCACGTTGGGGCCCGCGATTCCCTCACTGCAGATACCTGTCTTGATTCCCGGCCACCACAACACTTCAGCTCTCCTTCCGATACTTCGCATGATCGAACAAATTCGTTTGTGCTCGAGGGTGGTTCTGATTCTCTATCGATTGGTCAGGTCGAGAAATCAGCTTCAGTCAAGCTTCTGGAACCCGAATTCCTGGCCGTCACCCAATTGTGTGATTCTCGAAGCTATGACCAAGCTGTTAAGATAGCATTGAAATTCCTCGAACGGTACGAAGGCAGCAATTTCGTCATTCGAAGGGACGAGATGGAGAAGAATATTAGGAAAGGTAGTGGTAAAGGATTGGCGAGGACCGGCAAGGGATACTCACCGCTCCACTATATGTGCGAGCTAAAACAGGAATGCATAGATGAAGTATCCCTGCTGCTCAGATACGGCGCGGATGTGAACGCCAGAGCGGGCAAGGCGAGCTATGGGCCGAAAGCGAACAATACTTTGACGCCACTGCAGCTGGCGATTGACCACGGCCATACGGGGATTGCTCAGCTCCTGCTTGAGACCCCAGGTATCCGTACAGATACCCACAATGGCGAGCACTGGTATCCTCTTCTGAGAGCAGGTCGAAAACGACAGTATGGCACGGTTGAGCTGCTGCTGAAGCATGGAGCATCGTCGATACCCAAGACCTACCCGCAGGATTATTATGGGTGCAACCCATTGCATGATGCAGCCAAGCACTGTGATCTGACCCTCGTCCAGATCTTCCTCGATCATGTCCATGTCGATCCACACAGGTTGGATGTCAATGTGCAAGACAAGTTCGGGAAGACGGCCTTGATGCACGCAATCATCAAGAGCGATGTCAGCAATCCAGCGATAAAGGCGCCAATGACGAAACAGAGGAAGGAGGTAATCGAGGCCTTGCTCAACGCCGGTGCTGACATCCAGCTACTCGACTGTGAAGGGCACAGTGCCAGGTGGTATGCAGAAAGGGAAAATGAGCCAGACACAGGCTGGCTTTGTGAACTAGTAGGGGCAGCAAGGTATGAATTGGTGGGATGAGATAATTAATTAGACTTAACTTTAACTGTAAATTAATTAAAAGCTTAACTTTAAGGTTGCGAGTTAATACTGTGCATTTGAATGTCCCAAGTCACTAACATCACTGATTCCTTTGTTGCCTTCAAATCAACTAACCTGGTTACTCCTCCCTTCTCATGGATCTGCAGCTTCATTGAATCCTCCCACTGGACCAGTTGATCAGTTTCCCTCAGTATCCCTTGACTGCCAATCACCATCACCATGGCCCTTTGGGGCACAGACACTGTCAAGGACATCGCAGAGTCAGTGGGGATAATCAACTTGAATAAGGAAGTGCAGTATTCGCTCTGCCGCGATGTCGAATACCGCACCACCCAAGTGCTGGAACAAGCGATCAAGTTCATGCGGCACGCCCGCCGAACAGTGCTTTGGTCGCAGGACATCTCCCAGGCGCTGCGCGTGCTGGACTGCGAGCCACTGTATGGCTATGAGACCATGCGACCACTGAAGTATGGCGAGGCAAGCTTGGGACCCGGGCAGCCGCTGTTCTACGTTGAGGACGAGGAGATGGACTTTGAGAAGCTCATCAACGCGCCGCTTCCAAAAGTGCCGCGAGAGATCTCGTTTACCGGTTGGTTTCATCACAGTCTGACAGGCGTAAAGCACCCGCTGACTTTAGGGCGCACTCGCGCTATGCAGCACATTGGCTCGCCGTCGACGGCGTTCAACCATCGATCCCTCAGAACCCGACTTCGACCACTCTGTCCGCGCGCACCGATTCTCTCCTTCCAAAGGGCCCACACGTGCCATCCGCACTGGCAGCCATGTCCTCCACCTCCGATATCACTCCCTCTTCGACGGCGGCCGCGCTTCCTTCGTCCGGCGCGGCAGGCGGTGCCACAACTACAAGACCACAGGTCAAGCACATCCTGTCCAAGGAGCTGCAACTGTACTTTGAGCGCGTCACTGCGTCAGTCTTAGACGAGACACAACCCGAGCTGCGCACTGCCGGGCTTTCGAGTCTGCAGGAAGATCCTGGCCTGCACCAACTAGTACCTTATTTTGTCCAGTTTGTCGCAGAGAAGGTCACACACAACCTGAAAGATCTCTTCGTCCTGACGCAGATGATGCATGTAACTGAAGCGCTTTCCCGAAACCGACAGCTCAATCTGACTCCATACGTGGCATCGCTGGTGCCACCGGTGCTGACCTGTCTAATTGGCCGCCATCTGGGCACAGGCAACGGAAATCTCGACCACTACGACCTAAGGGACCTGGCAGCCAGCTTGCTCAAGCATGTGTGCGAGAAGTACAGCAAGTTCAGTCACGGACTGAAGCCTCGCTTAGCCAGAAGCTGTCTCAAGACTTTTCTCGACCCAACGAAGCCATTCGGTGCACATTACGGCGCCCTGCTGGGCCTGCAGGCGGTTGGCGGAGTTGAGGTAGTAAGAAAGCTGGTTGTGCCCAACCTGAAGGACTTTGGCGATGATTTGCTGAAGGAGGCATTGAAGCCAGGCAGCCCAACCACAGCCGAGGCCGAAAAGGTATTGAGCGCGATTGGGTATGCACTACAAAGTCTGGTTGACGAGGACGGCACGCTGATGAACGGCATCAATGGCCATGGCCTAAATGGCGTAAACGACGGTGGCGAGGCTGAGCTGAGAGTCAGACTAGTCGACAAGGTGGGCGATGTGGTTGGCAATCGGATTGCCGATAGTGGCCATCTTGATCTAATGAAGGCTTTGCTGGAGACCGATCTGGAACTATGACTGGAAGCCGACCCGGAGGCAGCAACAGTGGGATTCTAGAAGCCAGCGATGACCATACTAGGCACTGCTATTCGCGCAGGCACAGATCCTCTGAGCCCTTTTATATTTGGTTTCCAGCTGATTGCCTCTGAATGTCCATGGTTGATAAGTGGCCCAACAATGGACCTGTATCAGTACACCCTCTTGCGCCTCACTGCCTTTTGGGCGCTGTCTCGTCTGCCTGGACAAGACTCCTTCTATTCTGCTTGGAAGCAAGGATGAGCGCTGAAGAGAAGTAGTCCGTTCGCTGCTGCTTCAGTCAAGAGACCAACGCGCGCCGATGTGACATTTTGTCGTCGTGGAATGCTCAATTGCTCTCAGTTCATAAGTTAATTCTTTTCCCCCCTTTTGGTTCAATCCAGGTTCATCTTTTCTACGCTGCCAACCTGTACGTCTTTCAGGCCCATCAAATCGGCGCCCTGACGCAACACGCCGACGAGGCCACCGGTCTGTATACTCTCGCTGCCGCCTCCAGCCAAGCGGTATTCAATCTCAGCCAGCCCTTCGAGCCACTTGACCCTTGTGGCTGCCCTGACTTGCAGCTGGTTCAGCTCCTCGGCCAGTCCGGTTAGAATATCAGCCAGGGCCAGACCCTTCTGCTGCTTGACGGCGTTGATAGTGGCAAGACACGACGTGACATCCGGCGTGCTCAGCAGCGTGGTCATGACTAACCGGATATCGTCTGGGTTCGGGGCTGCGATACATTGGTAGATGGTATCGTTGGTGATCAGGTCGTACGTCACATCGGCCTGCTGTTGCTGCTTCTCGCCGCGTATGGGCAGCGGCCGACTACCAGCGTGGCAGGCCTGCAGGACATTCAGGGCGCGCCGCATGTCGCCCTTGCTCAGCCGCACCAGGCTGTCTACCGCGTCGTCGGCAATGTTGACCTGCTCCTCCGCCACCACCTTGGTCACCAGCCGCCGGATGTCGTCCTCCTTGAGCGGGCTGAACCGAAACCGCGTGCAGCGCGAGAGCAGCGCCGGGGTCAATTTGTGCGTGTAGTTGGCTATGATGCAGAAGCGCGTGTTTGCCGTGTACTTTTCCATAATGCGCCGCAGCGCCATCTGTGCCGCCGACGTCATCGCATCCGCTTCGTCGAGGATGATGAGCTTGAATGCCCCCAGCGTGCTGCCACTGCCACTGCCACTGCCCTTGGACGACGCCGGCTTGGTCGCCGCCGCGGCATTGAAAATCTGTTTGGTGCTGGCAAACGTTTTGATCTGCTCGCGCACCACATCGATGCCACGGTCATCTGAGGCATTGAGCTCGAGAACCATCTGGCGCATGTTCTGGGTGCCGTATATTTGCCGGGCCAGCGCGAGGATGGTGGATGTCTTGCCCGTACCGGGGGGGCCGTAGAGAAGCAGGTGGGGGAGGCGGTTGCGTTCGATGAATCGGTTTATGGTCGAGAGGATGTCTTGGTGGCCTGATACATCGTCCAGCGTTGACGGCCGGTATTTTTCAACCCATGGCAGGTTGTCGCCGGCTTCGATGGGCAGATCGGCGACGATGCGTTTGCCCTTGGCATTGGTGTTGTTGGACGAGAAGACGGCGGCGGCGGCGGCTGAAGGACTGTCGACGTCCATTTCATCATCAACGTCTGACATACTGGTGGTCGGGAGGAAAGATGGCGAGCAACGTTTTTGGGGCTGACAGAACAAAGTTGTAATATCACTGACATCAACACTGACTGACCAACGCGTAAAGTGGCAAGGCGCGTCTGCGCGACTGGCCTTTCATATCGTCCGTACAATCATAGGGCGTGCGAAGCGGCAACTTGCGTAGTGTGTGCGTGTGTGCCTCTCTATTGACAAGGAAGGAATACCTCGCTTCAACCCCCCTTGACTGTTCTGCATCTGCCTCTCTCCCTTACCTCACCTCTCCCTCCGCCCACCTGAACCATGCCTGTAGGCCTCCCAACTTAGCTGATAGTGCTCTGCCCACTAACCTCAATCGCTCTACCCCACCACAGGCCTACCACTCCATCTTCCTCAACGACCCGACGGGGCAAACGATTGGCAACTTCCCGCTCCTACCACTGCGCACCAAGACCCGTGGACCTGCGTACACACTGCCGCAACTGCCACCGGGTGCGGACCCTTTGGACGTGGACCCCGACAGCGAGTCATACGACATCATCGATGAAGTGCTTAGCTTGTTCCGCGCCAACACCTTCTTCCGCAACTTCGAAATCAAGGGCCCTGCCGACCGCTTCCTCATCTACGGCATTCTGTTTGTGTCGGACAGCCTAACCAAAGTCAAGCCCGGTGCCGACGCGCGCACGGCTGAAAAGGCGCTCATAAACGGTGCTCTGGAACAGTTCAGTATCCCCGGCGAGCCAGGATTTCCCCTCAACCAGGCCTTTGAGGCGCCCCCGGATAGAGCGTCTGCCGAGGCGCTGAGACAGTACCTCAGCCAGGTGAGGCAGGAGTTGGCAATTAGGCTGCATCAACGGCTGTATAATCCCCAAACGGGCGAAGGGCCGAGCAAGTGGTGGTTGAGCTTTACAAAGAGGAAGTTTATGGGCAAGAGCCTGTAGTGTGTGGCACGATTGCGGTGCCTGGTATGATGCAGAGAAGGCACGAATGAAATGATGCACGCAAGCAAAAAGTCACTCGAGATTCATAGAAAGAGGAACGGGTTCTTTTGGTCCAGCCACCTTCTATCGTCACGTTTCAATATCTGATCCGGCCGACTTCGGTGGAGCGTCAGCAGCTGCTTCCCTTGCCTCCTCTCCTTCCATGGCAGCCTCATGCTTGCGCTTCCTGCTTGTGGTTATATCAACCTCAGTGCTGGCTGAGGGTTCGTCCCGCTTGGCCACACTCTCATCTGTGCTCTGCTCCTGCTTCTTCTTCCTGCTGGGCCGCCCCCTGGCTGCAACGTGGCCCTTGGCCGGTATGACCCTGGAGGCGACAAAGACATAGCCTTCTGTGCCGCCCCGGCTCGTCATCACCGGATGTGTGCGTCCCGGTAGGACCTGCCATTTCCGTGCTCGGCTCGTATGCACGGTCGGCACAAGCAGCAAGGTAGGATCTACGGGGAAGTCACTTCCAGGTTGGCCTACCAGATCTAGCCTCGTCTCTTCCGGCGTATTCAGAAATGCCGTTCTGCGAGCTGTCGAGTAGGCATCGGCCAGCTCCGCCAGTGGTTCAATATGCCGACTGTACACTACAACCTGCGCACCGCCACTTAGCAAAGGTACTGTGTGCTGCAGAATTGATATCGGATTGGTGTAGCTGGCCACAACCAGCCCGTCGAAGCCTCCGGCTCGGGTTTCGTCGCATATCTTGGTCACCCGCTCCCACCGTCGTCGTTTGCGGAAGTAGGTGCCCCGTCGGTTTGATTTCATGCTGGACAGTGTTTCTACATCAATTATTTCGGGCTCTTGACAAGCGCTGTCTGATGCGGGATCAAGCAGCTGCAGCCAGGATAGCGTGCGCAGATGTGCGTACAGGGGGTGAGATGGTGTAGGGGTATTGTAGTCGTAGTTGAAGTAGCGCAGAAGGCTGAGGTTGGGTTGCTGGTTTGCATGGATCAGGGTGATGGCGTTGGACGTGGCTGACATGTGCAGGTTGCCTTTGTGCTGCGTGGGTGCATCCTCCTCATTCTCATCATCTTTTCCAGTCACTTCTGGAGGAGCCGACGCCCCGCCAAGATTGGTTGGGTGCAAGATGCCCATGCGTTCGGCCATGGCTGCAACGACGAGGCCACCGGTGTCGTCGACGACTAGATAGCGCCCACAGGGGTCCAGTTCAGGCAGGTTACCAGCGTGGTGCACATTTGCCCAGCAGCCTATCAGACCCATCGTCTCGTTCCTGACCTCCATGATTTTCGAAAAGTCTCGTTGGATCATGAACCAATCTGCCAGCATGGCAACATCCAGAGGCAGAACAGTAAAGCGCTTGGTGTACTTCCTGTGCTTGCGCAGCGTGTACTTGGCCAGCGAGAAGGCAGTCTTCTGGTCGAGAGCTGCGTGTGAGGACATTATCTTGCTGATCAGCTCCTTGGTGCTGGCGCTTTGATCCTGCTTGAGTGCTTCGATCTCGGCCATGGTCAGCTTCTGGTTGGTTGGATCGTCAACAATGTCGCGGTTCGACTTGTCTGAATCCAGCCAAGGCGAATCCTCTGACTCTGCTGGAGTCCCTGACGCAGCATCGTCGCCCTCCTCCAACAGGGTGGCAGCATGTAGCTCTGCCGCGCTGACAATCCGCAGCTCCCGCCCATCTTGCTGCTCGGCCTCGGCCTTGTCCAGAATATCAAAAGTCAAATGATACGGTCGTCCAAGGATCTGGTTGGTATGGAACGAGCCATATTTGCCCAAGTTGATCTGCCTTCAAGGGAAGAGTCAGCGGCGGCTCATGTCTACTTCTAAAATGGTCAAGGAGAAGAAAAGCAAGGCACCTACGAGTTGGGCTTCAGCTGTTCGATGTAGACGAAGTCATTGGTCACTCGAATAGCAACGTAGTGGTAGGGTCGAATAGCAGAGAAGGCCATCATGGGCGTGCATGGGGGAAAAGGATGGAAATTTCAAAAAGTTTCAGTTTGCGGGAGGCCTCTGATACGAAGTACGGCATGTGTAAAAGGTCCACCTAGGGGGCGGATGAGCCCGTAGCAGCTATAACAACAACTTACCGGTGAGATTGGAGGCTGTCAAGTGCAGTCAATCGTCAATCGACCGCTAACAACAGCAGAAACAGAAGAGACGGTTGATTTAAGATTTTTGCCATGCTATCTGGGCGGAGGAAATCGCGATCAGGTTCCTTCCTTCACATGGGGTGAGAGTCAACTTAGTAATGGATTTGTCGGCGTTGGACAAACGGTGCAAACATGCCGACTCGCCTATCCCCGCCGCCCCGTGCCGAGGTCCAATGTCCTGATAATCCCGAGTCGCTCTCGCTCAGTTCATTTAAGGAATAAGAACAACACGGCTTGGTTGGGATTCGGATTTCGTCTTCGCCTCTTCGTCAATTTATTCTCTCTGCGCTCGCCATGGCCGAAAAAACCGCGACGGGAGCAGCGCCCACGGGCGCCGTTGCCACCTCGACAACACCAGACTCGAGTGCAGCGGCGCAGCAATCCGACAACATTGCCCATGCGCTTGCCGGCGCCGGCGGCGGTCTCCTGGCCACGACCCTGACGTACCCACTCATCACACTGTCGACGCGGGCCCAAGTGGAGTCGAAGCGAGGACAGACCTCGACGCTCGCCGCCGCCAAGCACATCATCGACCGCGAGGGCATCACCGGTCTCTATGCCGGACTGGACAGCGCCCTGTTTGGAATCAGCATTACCAACTTTGTGTACTATTACTGGTACGAGTGGACCAAGTCGTTCTTCGAGAATGCTGCTGTCAAGGCCGGGCGCGCGTCCAAGAAGCTGACCACGCTCGAGAGCATGGCAGCAGGCGCCGTCGCAGGCAGCGCCACTGTGCTGATCACCAACCCTATCTGGGTGGTCAATACCCGCATGACCACCCGGAAGGCTAGCGACGCCGACGACCTGGAGAAGCAGGGTGGTGCGTTGCAGAAGCCGAGCAAGCCGTCGACCATCGGCACCTTGATTACCCTTCTCAAGGAGGAGGGCCCCGGCAGTCTGCTGTCTGGTGTGCTGCCAGCCTTGGTGCTGGTCATCAACCCCATTCTGCAGTACACCATCTACGAGCAGCTGCGGAATGCGCTGGAGAAGAAGCGCAAGGTGACACCCCGCGACGTCTTTTTGCTGGGTGCGCTGGGTAAACTGTTGGCCACCACAATTACCTACCCATATATCACCGTCAAGTCAAGGGCACATGTGGCCAAGACCAAGGAGGGCATGACCGACAGCCTGAAGAAGATCATTCGGGAGGAGGGCTGGGGCGGCTTGTACAAGGGTGAGCATCCAGACCAGACCATTCTCAGTCTGACCGTGAACTTAACTAACACAGCCATAGGTGTGGTGCCCAAAGTCAGCCAGAGCGTGCTGACCGCAGCCTTGTTGTTTGCGTTCAAGGATGTGCTCTATGATTTCACCGTTGCTGCGCGACAGCGAGTCCAAGGGGCGAAGAAATAAAGGACATCAACAAGATTGTCATACCACAGAAAGATACCCAAGGAGGCAAAGGTGATAAGATGCACACAGCAATACATTAGCCCAGTTCCAATTCTGTATTACTGCAAGAATCTAGGAAGGGCAGACTGCAGCCCAACTGCCAGTGATGGGATGGAATGGCGTATCAGTCTGTCTGTTGCCACTACTACTGTGCCCTGCCTAGTCCTCTGCTCATTCACTTTGCTTGATATTGTTCCTATTCCACAATAGCCATCTCTGCCAGCCACTCCATTTTCCCTCCCCTGGTTTGCACACACAAAACTCGACCGCTTCCGACATCCTCTTTGCATCAAGAATCCTCCCAGTGCCAGCGACGAGTTTTCTTCCTGCATCCACTCTGATCCCAGTATGGCAGAAGACGAGCAGCAGCAACGTGCTGATAGACCCCCTCCGCATCTGCGAGTCAATACGCTCGGCCCACAGCCCGTCCCCCCAAGCCTGGTGTCGCCCACGATCCGCGAATTCCAGAAGCTGACCGTTCAGACACACGAGGAAAAGCAAAAGCAAAAGCGGCGGAAGGGCATCTATGGCCTGGAAGAGCTGATTGATGGCAATAATAACGCAGACGTTGATGCCGACATTGATGCCGACATTGATGCCGACATTG
This sequence comes from Chaetothyriales sp. CBS 134920, assembly GCA_003693665.1. Taxonomy (NCBI): domain Eukaryota; kingdom Fungi; phylum Ascomycota; class Eurotiomycetes; order Chaetothyriales; family Domatiomycetaceae; genus Domatiomyces; species Domatiomyces catenatus. The sequence continues at coordinate 69,265 of QQSL01000014.1, read as the reverse complement.
ATGCCGACATTGATGCCGACATTGATGCCGACGCCGACACTGACGCCGACACTGACGCCGATGCCGGCGACGTCAACACTGACAATGGCCTCTCACGACATCGCCTCCAACATCACAGCATCCCACGGACGCCATCCCGACTCAGTGGCCCTTCTCATCTTCGCCAGCTCGTTGATCTCGATCGAGACTCTTCCGGCCGCCGGCTTTTGGCTCATCGCAGACCAAGAACGGGGTTGAAGCTGGCATTGAATGACAGTGCTCTCGGCCTCCATCACGACCCTGTCGCATCGCCGCGGCTCAAACGCAAACGGCTGTCATCTCCACCAGTGTCATTGCCACTAGTTCCGCGTCCCTATACTCGGACCAAGAACCCAGACTTCAACATCTTCTCCGGCTTCCTGCTCTACCCGGAGCTCTGTCTGCACCTGGCCACGCGTCTGCCTGTCGACGATCTGATCTCCGTGTACGCCATCAGCCGCGACTTCCACACCATCATCGACGCACGCTTCACCACCGTGATCCTGAGCATCGCCACGCGCCGCGCCAGGGAGAGCAGCCGCGTGTTCCCCTTCCGCTGCTATGCACGGCTCTGCCGCACCGACCCGGCCGCGCGCCTGCCACACCCGGACCCGCGCAAGGCGGCTGCGCAGATCCCCCGGATGGTGCCGAGCTTCCGCTGGCTGAAGATGGTCATGTACCGCGAGGCAGTCATCCACGAGATCATGGTGCTCATGGCCGAGGCCGGCGTGCCGCTGCCGCGCCGCTGCGCGCTGGCGCTCAAGAAGATCTGGTTCCTGATGGACATCCCTGACAACGCCCGCCGCTTCGGCTACATCCACAACCGCCGCCTGGTCAGCGATCTCGACCTGTACTTCATCGTCTGCACCATCGTCAAGATGGACATGCGATTCAACGACCCCGTCGGTGCCGAGAAGCGCGATGGCCTGCGCCGCTTGCTGCTCGCCCAGCGCTCGCTCTCCGTCTGGCTGCGCGTGCTCAAGGGCGAGATGTGGTCGACCAAGCTGGAGGTCCTGCGCGCCTGGCTGCGCTGCAAATACGAGCCGCTTCCGGGCCCCGACGGCGCCGGCCTGTTCCGTGGCCGCCCGGTCACGAGCATCTTCGGCGTGCCCTTTGCCGAGTGTGGCAAACTCGTGGAGGAGTACTGGGGTCTCCTCCCCCCCGGCCACCCGGCTGCCCGCCAGCTGGATGCGCGTGGCAACAAGATGCTGCTGATGCGACCTGACCAATTGGTCCTGCGCGAGGTCATCCGCAGGGGACTGCGCTGCCGCGGCCACTACATCAAGTGCCTGCTGTACGGCTATATCGATCTGCGCACCCTGCAGAACATGGAGCCGAGGAGAATTCACCGCCGCATCCCCGAATGGGACGCGGTCGAGTACGGCGTGGATGGATTGTGGGGGACTGGTGTCGGCGCACTCACCGGTGGTCAGAAGAGCTGCTCCAGACACCAGGGGAATGAAACCTTGGTGGATGATGACATTGGAACCGATGACCTGTTGGACTTGGGCCCCGCAAACGAGGTCAGTGTTTGGTGTGTGAAGAGAGAAGAGATGGGAACAAAGGAGAAGCAAATCAGACAGGACTTGTCTGCCATCAGCAGCAGGATGATGACTCTCTGGCACGAGGCGGGCCGTGCTGAGATGTCATAAAAAGGAAGAGATGGATATTTTGACGCAAGCAAGGTGGTCACCATTCGCCCTCGACATCAATGACAGTTCCAGTGAGTCACTGCAGAAAACCGCTGAACAAGAATGGGATGTGTCGTTGATTGAAGCCTGTTTGGCAGGATTGTAGTGAGCTGGGAGAAATGCCCTTCACTCAAATATAAGCATTTTCATTGTCAACAGCTAGTCCAGAGCTGAGTTGTCCCTCGCCAATACTTGCTGCTGCCATCGCCGGGCCCAGACCAGGGCGAAGTCTGTGTACCAAAACAGTAACTTAGTCCTTATGATGAATAAAGACACGTGTGGCTTGAACAGATCCCTGTTCGCAAACTTGGACAGTGCTGTCGTTGGCTTGGTCATGGGCTCGGCAGTAAATTAGTAGACAAGTCTATGTACAATCATGGTTCAGCATCCTGCGCTACTCCTCACCCCTCGCCATATTGATACAGCTTGGACGCGGGGTTTAGAGATAGGCCAGTGCCAGCCAGGATATCATGCGTCAGGGGCTGAAGCCGCGGTTCCAGGAGTGGTGGCATTTGGTCAAAGAGGTTGATGTCTTGACCCCAGCTGATATCAGCCAATGCCATGGATGTGTATTGCCAGACACGACCATAAAGTCCTGCGGTGTTGGAGACAGAGCCAGCTGCAGCAACAGCTCAGGTCCAACACAGAGGAGCCCTTCCAGTGGGAATGGTGGCCCCTTTCGAGAACAGCCGAAGTTGAGCTTGGGTGTATTCACACATCTTTATTCTGAAGACTCGATCTCATCCTCTGTAGGCGGTGTTGCCTGGTCTGTGGCTGATGCTGGCCGTTGTTCCTCAATCACTGAAGACCTGATCACATCCTCTGTAGACGATATTGCCTCGTCTGTGGCTGATGCTGGCTGTTGTTCCTCAATTACCGAAGCACTGCTGGCAGTCTCCGGCGTTGATATAGGGCTCTGCTCTTTGGATGATGAGGATTTGGGTCCCTTAAGGGGCGGGAAGGCGAACACATCACTTAATCCGCTCTTATCGGCCGTCTCCCAGGCACCAACTCGGCGTCCGAAATAACGGTTGTGCCAGATCAGTGCACCTACCCAAGGCTGAACCTGCCAGCCAAGTTGCAGGGTCACATTGCTGCGTTCACTTAACTTCCCGCTCGGATCTGTAATTTGGTACTTTGGTCTCTGATTCTTGAGAGAGATTACCCCTAGCTGGCCGTGCTGCGCCTTCTTGTCCAACCCACTTGTCTTCTTTGACTTGGATCGCGACGGCTTGGTGGGCTTGTCCCAGTACTTGGCTTTGAGGCTCTGAAAGGCGAACGGCGATGGGGGCGCAGCAATGATGTGGTCCCAAATAACCGCCTCCGAGAGCTGGTCGTCCGTGTCGCTGGGGTAGTTGGCCGTTACATACAGAAAGACTTGCTTCGTGTTCCAGTTGAACAGGCTGGACACGTTGGCATTAAGATCGAACCGAATCTGGGCATATTCCTCCCGCTTGGGCGAGTAGTAGTTGGGCCGGCCCTTGACTACCTGCACATCACGCACAGAAATGGACGCGGTAGGAGAGGATGTGGGCGCTGGAAATGGCAGCAAGCTGAGGACGGCGATAACTGCGGCCACGGCAAAGCCACACGAGGTCAAGAAGCCGAACACCGTCTGCGCACGGTTGAAAGAACTGTGCATCTTGGGCGGCTGCGGAGCGGTGTCTGGAGAGACGTTGCCGCCGTTGTCTGTAACGTGTCTGTTTGAAATTAGGGTTATGACTAGGGTTGTACAACCCTATAACAAGTCTAGCATTAACTAGCATTCTCACTCAGTACAACATCAATGGGCAATTGAGCACTGACCCCAGCGAAGATGGGATGCCAACATCAGCTGACTAGTAGGCTCTGCATGCGCCATCGTCCTGGCCCCCGCCATGCCACCCCCATCCCCACCCCCACCAACCCTTCCCTCGCACCTGCTGAACACCCTCAACTCGCACAGCGCGCCCATCAATGCCATTGCCTTCTCAGCCATCGGTGGCACCTACATCCTCACCGGTAGCTCAGACCGCCAGATCCACCTGTCTCGCACCGAGCCCACAAGGCCGGGCGTGGATTCACTGCCAATCCAGAAATACGCTTCGCATGGCTATCCAGTCCTCGACATTGCTGTCAGCAACGACAACAAGCTGTTTGCGTCTGTGGGCGGGGACCGCAGCGTGCTTCTTTGGCACGTTCAGAATGCCGAGGGCCCGCTGCGCCGGCTGGGTAGCAACACCAACGAGGGGCACTCGAGCAGGATCAACTGTGTCAGATTTGCCGGCCAGGACGACAGCGTCCTGGTCAGTGGTAGCGACGACCGAAGTGTCCGTCTATGGGACATGAAAAGTCGTGATACAAGACCATTGATGGTCTGGCTTGAGGCCAAAGATGGTATTTCCAGTCTGGTCGTGCCTGGCAACGGGCATTCCGTCGTGTCAGGTAGTGTTGACGGTAGAGTGAGGAGCTACGACATCCGAATGGGACGTGTAACCGTTGACACTCTGCCGGGGCCTGTCACTAGCCTGGAAGCAAGCAGAGACGCTAAGTTGCTGCTGGTAGGTTGTCTAGACGGCCAGCTGAGAGTCATGGACCGAGAAACAGGCTCCTGCCTGAGAACAATGCCAGAGCGAGGCCAGGAAATGGGATATGAAAATACCAAGCTCAGACTCAAGAGTTGCTGGGCCTTGAATGAAACTTTGGTTTTGACAGGCAGTGAATCAGACGGACAGGTCCGATCTTGGGATGTTGCCACCTGCTGCCCTGCTGGCTCCATTGATGTGAGTTCGTCGGGCACGGTTGTCAGTGTGGTCAGGTGGAGAGAAGCAAGTGAGGCGGAAGGAGTACGAGGCTTATGGGCCGCTGGTGGCGCACAAGGTGTCGTTAGGATCTATGGAAGCCCCTGATTGCTGGGTGCCAGTCAACAGACTGAGCCTTGTCACCACTAAACTGAAGCCAACTTTTCCTTGCCACCCCAGGCTATGCAAACAAAGCTGACAGCAAACTTTTCCCGCCTTATAAATCAATGCTAGGCAGCTTCTTTCATGCCCTGCTCCAAAGCTTCTACTGCTCTGTCCAATTCTTTTGCCTTGACCAACACTGTTCCCGCTTTGGCTGTGCTAAGGAATATAATATCAATGCTGCCTCCGTCGCCATTCACTAAGTACTGCCTATCCATCCTTAGATGCTCGTCATCCTCACTCTTGCTGCCTCGAGCTAGTCGGCCGGCCACCCCACACACGATTCCAGTTGCATCAATTGGCAAGTCTCTCAGATCAAGCGTGATCGGTATTAGCGCGTCCTCTATGTCTTTGGCACCAAGCAAAGACGAGCCTAGCCGGTCGAGCAGACGATGCTCCATGAAGATCGAGATCGGTTCATTCGAGGTGATAGTCACAGAGAGAAAGCGAGTAGAGAGGTCCAAGTTTGACTCAATAGACAGGGCGCCATCCTGGAGTGAGAGAGCCTCGATATCGCGTGAAGGTGCCGAGAACAGGCTGGGATCATCGTGGTTCAAGGATTCGGACGTTGTTGCAAGAAGGACTTGCAGTAGGTCATTCTGAAGAGCAGCTTCTGTGGCCGCGTCCAATTCGCGATGGCCTGCACAATTGACCAACTGCAACTCTCTATCTACCCTTGGCTCGATTCGATTTTTCTTCAGCTTCGAAAACGTGCGTGTCTCCAATTCTGAAACATCCTTTGCCAGCGGTGTCGATGGAGGGATTGCACTTGCTGATGGAGAGGTGGGCCGGCTTGGCTTCTGTTGCAAGCCTTGAGAGGATGGAGATAGCTGAGATACAAATGCATCGGCTGCCTGCGAGAATACAAATCCTCGCTGCTCTAGTATTTTGGTAACGGCGTGGCTATCTCGACTTGGCACAACAACAAAGTCGGAAAAGTAGGTGCTGATGAAGAACAGAGGAATGCCAGCCAATGCCAGCGGCGATGTCAGTTCGAGCACTCGCTGACAGGCATCCAATCCTTGGCCATCAACTTGAATTGCCGTGTATGCCTCCTTACAAATCTCTACCAGGGCATCGTCACAGTTGGCAGACAACAGTATTGTTCGAAGTTGCGCCACCAGTGGCCCAAAAAGCCGCTCGGCAAGTGAAGAGGAGCATATGATAGATACCTCGATGGGTGTGATGGTGAGGTTGAGGAACAGGTGTCCGTTCGTCCACGGGATTCTTTCGTAGCCATTGTGATCCTCCCCAAACAAGAGCCGAAGGATGGGCTGGATGAAGAAGCTGTACAGGGATGTGGGAATGTGAATGAGGGAAAGAGAGGTCTCTAGAAAGGAAATCTCTGCTGTGACAAGGCTCATCGAGTCTGCCATGTCGACAGCAGGCTTCTCGATAGCCTCTCCCCCACGCCGCTGTCAATGCCCTCTCTTACCGCTGCTGCCTGCCTGTCCTCAATTCGAATCGAGCCAAGGAATATATAATTCGCCGGCAGAAGGGGGTGAATTGCTGGTCTAGCTGCGAGACCATGGTCAGGACGAGGAACAGTTGGCTGGCCGTAGGTGCTGCTCCTTAAGAAGATGGACCACTTGAGGTACAGGTTCAGGGATCACCCTTTGACTGTCGTAGGTCGCAAGGAGGAGACAAGACGATGGGGTGTGGTGTGTCCCATTTCAGACCTAGCCCTCGTGACCCATTCATGGCTTCAGATACACTGGGCCAGACAACGACAACGACGACGAGATAGCGTGGGGGCAATCGCCAAGAGTAAAACTTATTTATTATGAATGATATCCATGGTATCCATGATATCCATAGTATCCATGTTCTGAGAGATAAGAGTCGGGTGAATCGATTATTCAAAGGACGATAACTCGGGCCATCGCCAATAGAAACCAAGCATTTGTACCCACAGTTGTATATGATACTGGTACCGATACCGGGTGATGCTGGTTCTGTATTTATCCATGAACTTTGTTCAACACGAACCACTCCTGCACTCTATTTGTAGGCAGGGAAACACAGGACAAAGGACAAGTGGATTGTGTCTTCAGCCAACGACTGGAAAAGCTACCAGATCACTGCATTTCCACTCACTCTGCCCCTTGATCCTCCTCTGCCTCTTCCAGAACCTCTCCCCCTTCCCCTTCCACTTGGGCTATCATTCAGACTTGCGGGTGGTGGCACATGATTGTGCTGTTTCGGACGGAAGTTTGGATTGTGTTGCAATACTCCCTGTCTTTGATCACCATTGTCAAGAGGTATGTATCCTCCACGACCTGTTTGAGCAGCGGATGATCTGCCCTTTCCACGTTGGCTAAATCCAGATCTGGGCGGTTTAGTGCTAGAATCTGCTGGCTTCTGCTGGCGTAGTGGCAATGATTGACTATGATTCTGGCCTCTGGGCCGCCAGTTTGTAGAGTTGTCGGCGCGTTGACCGGGAGCGACGCCTCTCCAGGGAGAGACAGGCGCAGCTGCAGGTTGGAGATGGCCATGGCCATTTAGACCAGGCATCCCATAACTTGCGACAGTCAATGGAGCTGCCGCTGCTGAGCCATTTTGACGAGCTGTGCTTGCCTTGGACGAGGCGAGCACCTGTCGGTTGCTCAAATTTAGGACGGACCATGCAGGCACAGTAGAACCACGGAAGGGCGAACAACGGCTTCCCAGGCTGGTTCCACTCATGAAAGCGACATCGAAGACGATATCAAGCCAGGTCTCTCGCGTGGTTTGAGTCAAGCCAACCACAGTCCCCTTTGAAGCAATTGGCACCTTGCCAGTCTCAGCCACGTAAATGATACGGTCGCCGATGGCGAATTTTTGGCTCTGCAGTCGCCATTGCGCATCAGACGGTTTCAGTAGCGCGCTTCGGGGAATGCCGTTCAGGACCTTGTTGACAGTGGGAGGCTCAGATGCAAAAGCCTGGTCTGCGGCTTGTTCAACCAACTTGACAACATCAGAATCCAGTTGCTCCGCCTCCAAGGGCACTCGCTCGAAGCTCTTTGATTCAATCTCTTTCAACCAGGCTTGGATTTCTTTTATTCTGGCCTTTGCTTCCGCTTCGTCCAGATTCGGAAAGAGTTGAGTGGGCATGAGCATGTCGCCTTGGGGATTGGAATGTATGGTGGCGATGAAATCCGGAAACTTTGTCATGTACTCCGTGATCAATGCTACTGCTGCTCGACTGAATTCCCAGCCTGACGAACTCTTTCGGGAGTACCCCAAAACCTTTTGTTTCTTGGCCTCAAATTTCAGGTTCAGACCAAGATTAACCCTGGCACCATCCACCTTGACCGTGTATGAAGACGTGATTTTGGCCAGAGCGAGCGCATTAAGGTGTAAATCGCGAGCAACCACGAATGACGGGGTATAAGGCGAAAGCCGCTCAGCCTGGTGAGCAATTTGATGTCCAAATTCATCTTGGCGAGCGTGAGAAGTCGCAACGAGAGATTTGGCCTTGCCATTCTGATGGCCAACCACGCAAAGGGGGCTCCCAAAGGCATAGTCCCCAAGGAAGAAAGCCTTGGAGTTGATAGGGAACTCCTCCTCGATTGGCAATGCGGCAGTCTCGATGAACCGTTCATCTTCGCTCATCACGTTTTGGACAAGCATCTGTGTGGCATAGATGCTCTCCAGTCCTGGCATCTCAGCGTACTCTTTCACTGTCGACCCATCATCCAATTTCTTCAAGCCCTTCAGCATCTCGACGTGAACCAAGGACTCGATGTCTCCACAGAGTATAGCAAGCCGTTTGCTGTAGTGATTCTCCAGAGAATGTGCCTTTTTGTGGAACCAGTCAATCTCGCTGCTAACGTGTTCAGAAGACTGAGGAACGCTTCCACCCTCGGGAAGGGTCCAGTCAAATAGTTCATCCTGAACTTTGACAACTTTGGCTTCTTGTAGGAAGGGGTAACCAACAAAGACGCGCTGGTTGAGCAAAGCCTTAGCATGCTCCACCCTCGTTCTCCCTTCAGTGTTAGACAAAGTGACCACCATACTCTCATTGCGACTATCTTGCTGGAAAACATTAACACCATGGAAGCCCAAGGATGCCGTGAATGGCAAGGTCTTCAAGCTTGGAAAACCTGCCAGAGCGTACTCGCCGAGCTTGACGCCGTCAACAAGGCCGGCGTGCGGCTCAAGTCCGTCCATAGTTGGAAGTTCGAAAATATTCTGGACACAGTGGCAGTGTCGAAGATCAGAGAAGGTGCCGATCAATGAGGAAGGATAAACATAGTCGACATCAAGCGAATAGGTAAACTTGAGACTGACCCCGAATTCGTTTCTCTTCTTCTCACCCTCAGAAAGCAATGCATTCTTGGGTGCCATCGCTGTGAGCAGCCTCTTCTCATCAATGAATGGGATCTTGACGACTGCTTCCCACTCCATCTTTTTCCCATTCATATCGAGTTGGAAGTCGCGAGGGTAGAAGTCAATAATGGGAGAGTCCGGAGAGGTCATCAGTTCGTGGTAAACGGCTGGCACAATGCTTTTGCTGCGGTCTGGCAAGACTCCCATCAGCTGCTCATAGGGATGGAATGGTTGGCCGAGTTGGAAATTCAGGTCCGCTCCCAAGCCCTTCTTCACGTCCGAGATCATAGGCGCGTAATGATACTGGTAGAACCATGGCCAAGACGCGACTCCACGGTAATAATAGAACAGAACCCATTGAAGTCCTTGAACGTAGTTCTCTGTCAGTTTGCGCATTTCTTCTTCATTGTCAAGCCCCCATTCGAACTTGGAGCTGTAGTACTTGTCCTTCCAGGCCCGGAATTGTTGATCATACTTGTGTCTCATCCGCTCATCTGCCTCCTCGCTGGTGGCTTGCTCGATTTTGGCATTCTGATATCTCCTCAAGACTCGGGCGGTTGCAACGGTGGCCTCGTCATCATCCGACGAATCTGTCCCGTTGTCGGTAGCTGGGAATGTTAGCTGAATGAATCTATTGCCGTCTTGGTCATCCTTGACGGCCCATGGAAGGTTGAGATTGGTGGCCAGCTGCTGCACAAATTTCCTGTCTCGGGCTGGTAGATTGGTGGGCAGGTCTAGGGGCTGGCCAGCATTGGCACTGTTAGTCTTGGGCACCACGAAGAACTGTTTCACTTGTTCGAAGATCTTCTTTTGTCCAGAAGTGATGCTAGTGGGCACCCTCCCGGGTTTCAATGCTTGCTCGGCCTCTTCTGGCTGTGTATTTCGTTTAGCTGCAATCCAGTTCGCGTCTTGAAACTCTGCTTCGAAGAAGCGCTCCTCGACCGCAGACAAGTTGTCCAGCAGAACAGCTAGACGCGATAGGTTTATGACTCCATGCTCATTGATATAACCACCAAGTGAAGGTAGTATCTCCTTGTACTTCTGAAACATGAGCGCCAGCGCTCCTTCGTTGATGTGCAGATTTGGTAGATTCGGCAAGAAGTCGTTGCCAACAAAGAATGCCATCAAAATGAAGTCGTCAATGATTCGTTCCATGTCATAAGGAAATTCCAATGCACCAGGTTGCTGAAGCTCCTGAAACTCCAACTCTAGGTACTCTCGAACAATACAGAGGTGCATCAGATAAAAGTTCTGATGCTCCAGTTCCTTGTGCCTTCGGGTCTGGGACCGTCCAAAAGTGACTTCTTCTCGCAGCAAACAGAAATGAGGATCGTGGCTCAGAAGACCAAGCATGATCAAGTCTGCGTCGAGTCCATAGAGACAGTGTCGAACGTTGGGATCGTAGCCGGGTTGCGCCTTGGCCTGTCGAATGTACTCCATGATCTTGTGCTCGCCTTCGCCCGGGACCTCGTGACCCGAGAGGACGACTTCGACTCCCTGCCAGTCGGTATCCTCGGAAACCTTCTTGCTAATGAAGTATTTGAGTTGTTCGGTAAGCTTGGCCATGAACTCTGTACCTGGGGTGATACAATTGCTGTCGAATGGATCTTTGGGCAGTTCGAGGCCTTCTTTGATGGCCTTCTCTCGGGCCTTCTCTGCATCAAGAGCAGTTCGAAAGCGTCTTGAGCGTTGCTGGTTCATCTTGGCTCTGGGGGCAACCCCATCAATGGCCATGAAGAACAGTCTCTTCGGCTTGATCTTGCTAAAGAGATTTTCAATGTAGTTGAAGATGGCGATGAACATTTTGTCCTCGGTCAAACGGAAAGTGGCCGAGTCCGAGTCATTGTGTGTGCAGTTGTGGATGATGCCATTCATGTCCAGATAGAGACAATCAAACTCCGGAATGCGATTCTCCGCGATCAACTGCGAGATCGCTGGATATCGCTCTGAGAGCCATCTGGGGCAAAATTAGATGGTTCATGTGTTAATATGAGGAAGGTGGCACCTGAAGAATTTGGGAACCTGATGACAATTAGCCTTGAACAGCTGGATCAACTCCGAGCAGAGAAGTATTGACGAGCTAGGGGCAAAAGAGCGAGGGTGCTGTAAGAGATAGGGTGCTGGATATGGCCAGTACGTACTCCCATTGTGAGTTAGGGGTCTTGGCCGAGGCGCCAAATAGGCAGTTTAAGCAAGAGCTGGAGGTTTCAATTCCTGCACAGCTGGAAACAGCAGGAGAACAGGATACTGGATGAACCGAGAAAGCAGCAACTGTAAAGATGAAACGTGTGTTCGTGTCGAGACGTCAATAATGAGCTGGGTATCTGAAAGAGCAAACGAGTGGGGAAGGGGAAGGGCAGCCTTGGCGAGTTTGTTCTGTTTGTTATGGACCCCATAGAGTAACTTGAGTTTATTTGTACCTTGTATGCGGTGCGCGTCGTTGTTAGTGGAGTCGATACACTTGACGGTGACTTAAAATCCCCAAGTTGACTATCTCGAAATCTTCATTAGAGTGAAAACAAGCCCCTGTGCTCCTTCACTGCGGCGACTGAGACTGAGACTGCGACTGCGACTGTGACTGCGACGGCGACTGCGACGGCGACGAGGACGAGGACACAGACGACGCGACATTCTCCCCTCACTATTCACCATGGCAGACGACGAAGATATGCGTATGTATTTGGAGGAAAAGCAATTATGCCGCTGACAAGTGAGTGCCAGATAGCGAAGAGCTGGATGAGAAACAGGGCCAGGATGAGCAGAAGATCATCAACGAAGAGTACAAAACATGGAAGAAGAACGCGCCCTTTCTCTACGACATGATCCTCAGCACTGCTCTGGATTGGCCTACACTGACGGCGCAATGGTTCCCAGACAAACAAGAGTTCGTACAGCCCATGCACGCCGTGCCCCCACTAATTGCTCGGTAGAGTTCCCGGAACCAACTACTCGAGGCATCGGCTGCTCCTAGGCACCCACACCGCCAACGGCGTGCCCAACTACCTTCAAATCGCCAGTGTCCAGCTGCCTAATCCTCCAAAGCCTGATGTGCGGGACTATAACGAACAGACGGGCGAGATTGGAGGGCATAACCAGACCAAGAAGTCGCAGATAGAGGTCAAATTTCACATCATCCAAAAGATCACCCATCCTGGCGAGGTCAACAAGGCCAGGTATCAACCACAGAACCCGAATATCATTGCAACAATGTGTACAGATGGTCGAGTACTCATCTGGGACAAGTCGAAGCACTCCAGCACTCCCAGCCCTGGTCAGACGCCCGAGATTGAATTGATCGGGCATGAGAAGGAAGGCTATGGACTGAGCTGGAGTCCTCATCTAGCTGGCCATATTGCCACTGCCAGTGAAGACACCACGGTTCGGTTGTGGGATATCACGTACGCGTCAAAGACCAACAAAATCGTCAGTCCATCGCAGACCTACACCCATCACTCTGCAATCGTGAATGACGTTCAATACCACCCCTTTCACTCCTCTCTGCTGGGCACAGTCTCAGATGACATGACCCTCCAAATACTGGACACACGGTCGCCCGACACCACCAGATCTGCGGTCAAATCAGGCGAGGGCCAACACACTGACGCCATCAACGCGTTGGCTTTTAACCCCGCGGCAGAGACCGTCCTCGCCACGGCAAGCGAAGACAAGACCATCGCTATCTGGGATATGCGTAATTTGCAGAACAAACTCCACGCGCTGGAAGGCCACAACGACAGTGTTATTGCGTTGGAATGGCATCCCTTTGAAGAGTCTGTCCTTGGATCCAGCAGCTACGATCGGCGAATAATTTTCTGGGATCTGTCCCGCGTTGGTGAAGAGCAGTCACCGGAAGACAGTCAGGACGGACCACCAGAGCTGCTGTTCATGCACGGAGGTCATACCAGCCGAATTAGTGACTTCTCATGGAACATGCACAATCCGTGGGTTGTCTGCAGTGCGGCTGATGACAACCTCATCCAGGTGTGGAAGGTAGCTGAGGCGATTATTGGGCCAGATGACCAAGATGTGCCCTTGAATGAGATTGAGGGATGAGCGTAGACGGTAGTCTCAATAAATTGACTGTCTTGATTGTTTCAACTTGTTGCTGCAACTACCCAGAGCCTTGAGGCCTCGAGTCACTGCCAGTTTTAAGTTACGCATTCGGAGCTTCCGCAGCAGTTAGCGCGCTCTTAGCGCAAGGCGCCAGCATTAAAGCTTAACGGTGGTCACGTGGCGTGTCTTGAGCTTAAAATCCAGCCTCGGCGTCATAGGCAAGCGCTCTCTGCCTGAATTCGGAAGTTGCTGCTCTTCAACTGTCAATAATTATTACACGCCACATGGACAAAGTACGTCCAACTCAATTCTTTAGGAGATCGTGAGACAAGGCGTCTACGATTTCAGTGACGCAGCCAGTTGATGCTCTGGCTAGTAGCGCCTTGCACATATACCGCCAGTCGAATGTCGGCGGCGCTGAGCGGCTGGTGCGTTCCCCACAGAAATGGTTGGGATCCCGCGAAGCAAAGGCTGCAGAACCTGCGTTCAGCGCCGTGTGAGGTGCGATCTCAATAAACCGGTCTGCGAAAACTGCAGAAAGGGCAGCCGTGACTGCAAGTATGCGGAAGACTTCAAATTCCAGGACGAAGGCGCCAAACTTCGAAGACGGTTTGCAAAGAGAGCGCCAACCAAGAAGGACGGCTCACCAAGCCCTGCCGACCTTGTGACCCCTTCGCTATCCTACGGTTCACCCGACTCTAGTCAGTCGCAGGATGGGACCTTGATCCCCAGCCAAGCCTCAGAGGCCAGTCCTGGAGCAAAGCCTGCGGCTGATGTTACCAATCCCAACTCCAACGCTTTCTTCGCTCTCCTAGAAACCAGTCAGCTCGAACCTGACGGAAGCAAAACGACATCGGAGGATGACGCGGCAGTGGCCGACCTTCTCTTCCAAAGGCTCAACTACGGAAGCGGTCTCGACCAAGACCTTGAAATTATTTCCCTTCCCTCAGACATATACTCCCCGGGCTTGGCTCAAGAGCAGATGCTCAGTCTGTTTCGGTCTTCGCTGCACCCGGGCAACCAGCTTGCATCGGTCCCCAAACAACTCCGAAGTTATGAAAAGTGGCTGGGCAGTCTAACCAGTTTGACTGGGCAGAATATCCTTCTCGACAATGCCGTCCGTGCGCTGGTGTTAGCTCACATGGGAAATATTCACGGAAACCAGGTGATAGTTAATCAATCAAGGCCTTACTATGGCAAAGCTATCCGCCTTCTCAATGCTGCTCTTTCAGACCCCAAGACGGGCATGGCAAGCGAGACTCTATCTGCAACCATGCTCTTATCCTTCTATGAAATGTTTGCCTCTGAATCCAACGACTCCTGGATCAAACATGCTGGGGGAGCCAGTGCCCTCATGAAGCTGCACGACCCTTCCAGGTACCGTTACGGCCTGGACCGAGAGATCTTTCTGGCATGCAGACATGCAATCATCATTGAATCATTCTACAAAGAAGTTCCCTGCTTTCTCGATCAGCCTGCCTGGATCCAGGTTGCCCGAGACATCTTCACAGATACAACCGAAAACGTGACCGACAAAGATTTCTTGGAGCTGTTTAATCTTTCCGAGGAATTCTATGAGCAGATCGTCAAGCTCCCGGCCTACTTGGCCGACTTGAGAAACGTTTCCCTTGCCTACAAGCGAGAGAAGAACAACTTTGCCTCCCGAGAGGCTTTTTTGCAGGAGCTGATGCGCCGAGTGGTCACATCACGAGCGAATTTGAAAAGTTACTTTGCCAAATTTGAGGGCTGCCTAATGAAACTCAATTACAGATGGACAAGCTATGACAGCGATGATTCTCTCATCACCAAGTACTACAGCTTTGCCAATGTCTTTGTTGCTTCATCCTGTACTGGCTTCTGGAATATACTCATCATTCTGAATCTCATGATTCTTGACATACAACAGCAAACAGTTCAAGAGAAAGAGCGATTGCTGGAGCTAGAGAACCAGGAATGTGCATTGGATATATGCAGAAGCACTGCATACATGCTCACTTCCTCTTTCCTCGGCCCTTTTTTTGCCATCTTTGGCCTCCGAACTTCTCTGATGTGTCTGGAAGATACCAAGCAGAGAGAATGGGTCGTGTCCAAGTTGTTCGAAATTGGTCAGACACACATGGCCATGGCCATGCACATACCGGGCTATAATTATGGGGCATCATTTGTCCCAATGAATAGCGCTTTGGCTACAAACAGTGGGAAAGTTGAAGAGATATAACAGACCAGCTGGGTTCCTAAAGATGAGGCACAGGTCTGGGTCCTTGCCAAGTCCTTCTGCACGCAAATTAAATTAGCCAGGAAGGAGGAAGGACAAAAGCAGGCTTGCATATTTCTTCTTGCCAGTAACTGCCAGTCGGGAGGAGCTAAACTGCAGGTTTGGGACAACATCCAGTAGCGTTGGATGGAGGGCTCCTTGAAGTTGCGGCCTGGTTTGAGCACCCTACCCTACCAACCCATCGACAAGGTTTGGGCCTTGAATCTCTGGACATGTTGATTCAGCAGGCTAATGGTCCTCTACTTGTGACGACCCGAACGTTCTTCGTGACTGGGCTGCCGGAGGTGTTCCAGGAATGGGTCAGAGGCCAAGTACCTAATGTTCTTGGCTTCATGTGGCGAATCCAACAGGAGATGGCCTATCAGATGTTTGCAGCCGGCGACTGCCTCAAGATCATAGTTTTTGGAGCGCGTTGGTACCGCTGGCCTATCCTAAAGGTTGGACTCGGATTTGAGGCGTTGTCTCTGACGCATACGAGCTATACCTACATCCCTCGCGGAGCGAGCCAGCCACAATGCCCTGATTCGAGTTGGAAGTGAAAAGTCTCTGGATTTCTACTTGAACATCATCACCACCATGAGGAATGCTCAACACAAGACCTTGGAAACTCTACAACGCGAAGGTGTCTTTTGACGACCTCAACCCTGATATACTGGAAGCAGCGACGCTGGCGATAAAGGCATCAAGGATGCGATTGACTGCATGGGTGATCCCGTCACTACTCTCGGTGCTAAGCTAGAAGTTTTTTTTTCTTTTTTCCCCCTCCCTGACTGACATGTGGGTGTCGTGGCACATCTCGGGCTGAGAAAGAGTTGAGCAAGATTATGCCGGCAGTGATTGGGAACAGAATGGCGAGCACTCTACTTGACATTACCGAGAATGCGTTGAGCTTTTTGGAGGACGAGAGGAGTTTGGGGTTGGGAGAGGAACTACTCCTATTTCGCGCATATCTATGACCTTATGCATCAATCCACCGCTCTGTCTTGAGTATACCATGCATGGTGATTAATTGATATAGCCTTGCACTTCGGGATAATACTGTCCACGACTGTGGGATTTCACATGATGAGCTTACGATGGCACTGGATTATAAACCGTGTGCGCATTGAGCAGAGTAACTTGGTTCATTTGTTCAAAAGCTATCACAAACTGAGTCGAGACCATCGCCATGCTAATCCTACCAACAAACAAGCCCGCTCGTGGCTTGGGTTTAATCCGAGTTCCAAAACCAGCCTCCTTTCCTAGCCTTGCTCTCATTCTCCTTTTTGAGCGCATCCTGCACTGGAGTTGCGGAGACCTGCGACTGCTTCTCGGTGTGTTGTTTCAACGGTGGGGGCACAAACTCGACATTTTCCTCAGCTTCTTCTCTGCCATTGGCGAATCTTCTCTTTCTCACAGTCTTGGTCCGGATACTCCCGTCTGGCAGGGTCTTCGTTTCCGTTCTCATTGACTCAGAGATGATCTGGTCATTCCCCCCCTCATTGTCTCTATCCTGGCTTTGGCTATGGTACGAGGACCAAGACGAGCTTGATGAGGACCAGCTTGATTCTTGTGCAGCAAAGGGGGCTGGAGAGGAGTATTGCCGTTGAGCAATTGCACCGGGAAGATACTCATCAGCATCATCCCCCACTTCCTCTAGCTGTGTCGAGGTTGAATGGCCCAACAGCTCAACCGAACCTTGTGCACGCTGACTTCTCACAGCATCCAGCACGCTTTGGGCCTCTGTGATATGCACTGCTACATCTGCGATCGGGAATGCTTGCTCTGCGGCAGTGCTGGTTATGCATGGCCAAGATTCTGAATCGGCAAGTTGTTTGCCTGTGGTTCTTGGCTGCGGGTGTTTCTGCACTGTGAGCTGGCCCACAGTGTTTATGCCCCACGTCGGTCCAAGGCTGCCACGCTTGACCATGTCATGGAGCCATGTTGCAGGAGTTTTATAGGTAGATGTCTCACGGTCGGGCATCTTGCCCGTCTGTTCGAGACTGATGAGGTCTTCAAACGCATCTGCCCAGGGCAGCTTGTGGGCCAGTTTCTCACCAAGGTCTAGGTCGTCCGAAGTTCGGTCTTGGAACCTAAGCACTTCGACGCGGCAAGGCTCTCTGGGATCAGTTGAGAACCGGGCAAGTACGGCAGGGGGCTGCTCGTAGTTACAAAGATAGACTGGAGAATAAGGGCTCAGAACAAGCCAGGGTATGGTGTTGAGAGGTTCAGTGATTGGGTCCATATCAAGTGTGTGGCGAGGACAATAAAGCCGAGTGCCATTATGTGCCTCACTGGGTGACTGGTCTCTCTCCTCTTGGTCCTTGTTCTTGGACCAGGCTTGTTCCCAGGCCTGTTCCAGGCTCTTCTTGACCTTGCCATCCCACCCAAGGCCCGAGGTCCACCTGTACGGAGAGGTGTCCACCATGCCCTTGGCAGACTCTGTTTGTTCGTATGCGTCGAGTTCTGTCTTCGCCTGCTCGTCCTCGTGCCAGCTTGTTGGGCATTGATCTCGTCCCCTGGACCACCAGGGCTTGGTAGGCTGTTGCGTAGATTCTGGCTTCTTTTTCAAGGTCTCGGGCGGCTGTGTGGACTCAATCTTCGAGAATTCTTGCCTCATTTCCTCTAAATTAAGCTCAATCTCTTTCCGGACAGCCTCCTCCATCACTGCACTTCTCTGAAGTTGCCCTTCCAACTGCTTCTCGAAAGTGCTGTGTAAGTCCTGGCTGACTCTTTGGAAGGAATGGAAGAGGGCAGGAAAGCCGGACAAGAAAGAATTGAACGACTCGTCCGCAAACCGACGAAACTGGATGAATGGATTCTCGTTGCCCTTCTCAGGACACGGCCACGGTTGAGAGAAGCGCGCAAATGGGTCGGTGGGCGGCGGGGGAGATCGCGAGTCTTCTGACGGCTTATCGGGATCAGTCATCTTTGCTTAGCCGTGCTCCAAATCTTCTTGGGAGAGTGATCTCTACAACAGCGAACTGGAGAACTGGAGAATACGTTGCATGGGTGAAGGGTGATGGCGTTGAATGGACGATAACCCCACTCCTCCCCGCATCGCCGCACCGCCACACGGTGACTCCTAATAATCCCTAATAATAGTGTTGGCAAAATGGTGCCAGTATATCACCACAAACACAGTGCTGCACATAATGGGCAGAACTGATTGTACTGCCACAACAGCTACTACAAAGAAAGACAAGTAAGTGTCCCTATGTTACTTTGGATTCATAGATAGATGAGAGGCACCACTGGATCGACATGGAAACACCAGTCTGGGTACCAAGGAGCATACTCTCTTTACATTCCCTTACAGGGCTCAACCTCTTACTCGGCTCATTCCAGGTAACCGAAAAAAGATACTAGGATGGCCTCATCGTTTTCGAGACCCCATTTTGATATCGTACAATGCCTGTGCCACCGTCCAAGATATTCCTGTTTCATCATAGTTGAAAATGACCAGTCTTGATCCAGATGACACCCTGATTAAAACCTGAGGCTTATGCTCGGCCCTTCATCTGTGGCGTTTCACTCACCAATGCAAGGGATGTAGCTGCAGAAGAGGGCACTACTCAGGACTCATATCCATGCGAGCACTTCCCTCGCCCTCGCTGTCTTCATCACCGCCAACGTCACCTTCTTGACCAGGCCCAGCGTTCTCTAGCCCCTTGTCACTTGGCGCAGCCGACACTGGCTCGCTTTTCCTGACTTCTCTGGCCTCTCGCTCTCGCTTCTTACGCTCGGCCCTATCTTTCTCCCATTCTGCCTTCTTTCTCTTCTCCTCACTGCGTCGGTGCGCTTTACTCTCGAATTCGTGCCAATCTCCCTTGACACCCTCCAACTCAACAACCTGGGCTGGTCTTGGATCCTCCGACGTGAAGTAAGCATGTTGAAGCACCTCTTCCGCCGTTGGTCGCTTCATTGGGTCGTATTGAAAGCACCACTTGACCAGATCTAGGCCTTGCTCACTCAAGATGTCGCTGAACATGGACTCAAACTGCCTGGGTTTACGATCGGTAGGCTGCATCAACTCAAACCACGGCAGTTCGGTGATTTTGGGCCATTCGCCACGCGTTGGAGTACCCAGGACGGTGTAGATCTTATCGAGTTGATTGAGTTCACTCCCATCCCCTGGGAAGACAGCTTTGCGCGTGAACATCTCCATAAATACGCATGCCAGAGACCATACATCAACTGCGGGTCCATACTGTGTTTCGCCCAGAACAAGCTCAGGAGGTCTGTACCAGATCGTGATGACACGGTTGGTGTAGTCGAGCTGTCGATTTTTGGAATACGTTCGGGCAAGCCCAAAGTCGGCATACTTGACCTGTCCAGTCGAAGAGATCAAAATGTTTGCTGCTTTAATATCCCGGTGAAGCACACCTCGGCGATGCAGGAAGTCAAGTCCGTCGAATAGCTGCTGAGCAAGGTCCTTTTTGTGAGCAGCAGTTAGCCTGAAGGTAGGATGGTTGATCAGCCCAGTGAGATCGTGGGAGAGATATTCGAACACCATGTAGGCCTCGTTTCTCTCCACCATCGTCTCCAGCAAATCCACGACATGCTTGTGTTTGAATCTCTGGAGAAGCCGGATCTCGCGAGTTGCTGTGATGGGAAAACCATCGCGTTCTCCCTCCATTCTTATCTTCTTCAGTGCAACAAGCTGACCTGTATATATGTGCGCTGCTTTGAAGACTTTCCCATATGTTCCCGCACCAACAACCGATTCATTGCCTGGCTTGCGAAAGTAGATAGATTCGGATTTGGCATATTCAGAAGGCAATCGGCGAGGCAAAGGCTCTGTCTTGGCCTTCTTTGGGGGAGGAGACTGTAATTGCTCTTGGGAACTGCCATCAATTGCAGCTCGTTCAAGGGGGTGCTTCCGATCATTCGAGTGTGTCGTGTGGCGAACAGGCTGGAAATTGTGGTTAGGTCTTGGGGCTTGAGCTTCGTTCTTCGCATACGCGGGAGGGTCACGGCTGCTTGAGGTGCGCAGCCCTGGTTTTGCAGTTGGGTTGAGGTCTGCTGATGGCTTTGTGGTGCTTGAGACAGGCTGCTTGGACTTGAAGGCAAAGCTGAACTTTGAACTATCCTTTGGCAGATTACTCTTATCCTGTGAGACACTTGGCGCAGGCTGTTTAGGATCATCTTGTAGTCGCTTCGTAGAATCTTGAACGGTAGCATCACCATATGCATCTCGCTCATCGTGCGACGGAGGGTGTGACGGAGGGTGCGATGGAGGCTGCGATGGAGGCTGCGAAGGAGGCTGCGATGGCGTAGGCGATGTGAGCACTGAGTTGGAGTGAGGAGTCTGTTGGTTTTGAGGGCCACCTCTACTACCTCCAGTAGGGGTCCAAGTATGATGGCTGTAGAAGCCACCACGCCCTCTGGATGATTGATTCTGATAATGATGAGGTCCAGAGGGCCGTCGGTCCGGATTAGCTCGGTAGTGGTGTTGATTTCCACGGTAGCTGGTGTGTCCACCCCTGTACGGCTGGTGATGAGGAGGATTGTGGTGTTGGTTTTGATAATAAGCATTTGGATTGTGAGGTCCTGGGGTGGAATAGCTGTTCTGTCGATAAGGAGGGGATGCGCTGTGTATAGAGCTGACCTGTTAGTCATCTGGCACGGCATAATAGAAGATGGACTTACATGTGGTGACTTTGCGGACCATTCCAGCTCCCTCTATTGTAGTGCGACGTGGCTGAAGGCGGAGATCCGCGGTATGAGCCACTGGTGTTATGATAGGGAGGCGATGCGCCGTAGTGATGTTGTCTGGTGTCCACGTAGGGTCGATGAGGCCTTGTTTGATTCCAGCCGCCTCGGTGGGCATGGCCCCGCGTTTGGTAGTGGCCATCCATCGAGTGTGTATCAGCTTCGTCAGAAACCGAAGGGGCTTTAGAAGGGGCTGCAGATGTTTTGACAGATGAGATGGACCTCGTAGCGGCTACAACGCTCGCTGTGCGCGGAATATCAGCGGTATAGGGAGAATACCTCCGCTCCCTCGATGGTGAACGAGGCCCGATTTGCCGTAGAGGCGAATGGTCCCGACGTCGGGATGGTGACAGAGGCTCTCGCCGCCGCAAGTGCGCTGGGCTTAGGCTCGGTTTCGGGTGTCTGTGGAGGTATGAGTCGGCGTCAGGGGCGTACTCGCGAAATTCTGGTCGAAATGGACGTTCGGGACTTGGCCGGCGCGATGAGAAGACTCTGTCTGCCGTGTTCTGCCTATGCAGTCGATCGTACTGGTCTCGGCTGCGGCTGCGCCTCCGTGCCACGTGAGTCCACCGATCGCTTCGAGATGGAGACGGGCTCTGGGTTCGGCGGCGCTTGGCTGCTCTCTCTGCTGAAAACTCTCGAGCACGGCTGACGCGGTCGTCCAGTCGCTGTTGGTGTGGTAGTTGAGGTCGTGGCCGTGGTAGTGATGGGCTTCGCCGGTGATATTTCCCGGAATCACGGGAAGGCAAATGGAAGGCTGGCGCCCGATAGAAGTCTGTATCTATGAGATCTCTGCCTTTGGACCCCGGACTCAGTCGCCTAGATGGAGAGCGATGCCGGTGAACGGATCTTTCTCTGCGATGTCTGTCACGATGATCGTCCTCGCCTCTCCAGCGATCTCTCATTTGTGGACTCTGCTCAGGTCTCGCCATGTAATGCCGAAAGGCATTTGGCAGAGATGCAACAGAGGGGATTGCCTTAGTATCCTGGCCTGAGGTCGCTGTCTTGGGGGCTTGCTTGGAGGCTGCGCACCATCAATTAGCCTGAAAGATCCTGGGACTTGGCGCCGCTGGTGGATCCTTCCTCACCTCCGACTCGCCCATATTTCTGTTGCTCTTCAGCCTCATCAGCCTCGGGTCGTGCTTCTCTTCCTTGTCCTCTGTGGCTTTCCATTTGCAAATCTCCCCCGCCAATGTTTGTATGGTTAGTCTCCCGCGATGTTGTTGTCTACTAGGATTCAATTGGTGTGGCAGAACAGAGTGGCCCCCATATCACGTGACCTGCCATTAGTGCTCCATTTGTGAAGGCTGATTTTGCCTTCACAAGTGGTAGGCAGGGCAAACACACACAGCAAATGAGGGACACTCTATCTAGTGAAGTGCATCAAAGGCACCTCCAGCATGAACATTTGTCCCCTCAGGCCAGAATCAAAGAAGTTGATGGCCACAGTAACACATGAATATGCCCCTCTTCACATCAGATCCTGCTCACCACCTGGCCTTGCCTAAAGGCTAGGTCATGACCTCTATTCATCTGCTAGGCTCATGGTTGGTCAGAGGATCAAGAATGGGCTACATACCTAGAGTGACAGGTTGTGGGAAACTCGATTCCAAGATGGCACTGCTGAAATTACTTGGTTGTTGCATTGAAGTCGCAAGGTAGAATTTTGGAAAGCCAGTCGGTTTGTCGTCGGCTCTGCGCTGAGAGCCAACCTCGTGATTGCGAGCTTCATATAACTGGAGTCCATCAGTAGTGTCAGGTGGCAGTTGATTGAGAACCATTGAGGCCTTGCACTTGGATCCCGGCTTTACTCGAAGGTCTCAAAATCCTGTTGGTGGCCTTTCTCATGCTACCAAAGCCGCGCTTAACCATGGCAGACAATGACAAGTCACGTGAATGCATCTATCAGACATCCGTCTTCAACTGGGATATTCTTGAAACAGGTTGGAAAACTGGAATTCCTAGTAAGCCACATCTGGAGGCTATTCGGTTGCCGGAAGCTGTTCGGGGGAACATGGACACGCTGGATTCCGACAGGCTCGCTTGCCAGACACCGCGATTGCAGTTTGAGGCCGGTATAATACTTAAGGCAATGTCACTTGTATCACATCGTCAGCAAGCATCTTTTGTTGGGAGACATGATGTTGTTAGAAATTAAGCTTGGCAAAAGGCTTGGCCAGATGATCAACCGAAGTAGGTCTAGCCAGTTCATCACGTGCTGGTCTCGCAATTAAGCAAAAGGCTGCGGGTACCAGTATGAGCTAACCTGATTAGGTTAAGTATCGGTACAGTTCGTGTCGTGTCTGCACTTTGAAGAATACCGCGATCTCCCCTAAGTTGGAACTTACTGTGTTCTTCATATCTTCGCCACCATGTTAACCAACCTGTTTATGGTGGCAATCCTGCCACTGCTCATGTCCTCCCTTGTCTCCGCGACAGCCCTAACTTACAAGCTCTCCGCCAACGAGAAAGCCTGCTTCTTCACAGATGCAACGCGGCAGGACTCGAAGGTTGCTTTCTACTTTGCAGTATGTTTGGAATAGTGCCTTAGGGTGCGCTCACAACCCTGTGCTAATCATAGAGTCTAGGTGCAATCTGGCGGCTCCTTCGATGTCGATTACGTTGTGACCGGGCCTGGCGAAAAGGTTGTCCTGGCTGGGGAGAAAGAACGCCAGGGCGACTTCGTTTTCACGGCCCAATCGGTCGGCCCATACTCCTTTTGCTTCTCGAACACAATGTCCACCTTCGCCGACAAGTTTGTTGACTTTGAGATTGTCATCGAGGGGGATGAGCATGCTTCATCTGCACTGCTACCACAAAAGGGGGGGGCGAGCCCTGAACAGCATAATGCCTTGGAGGATTCAGTATTCAAGGTGTCCGGACAGCTGAGCACTATCAGCAGAATGCAGAAATATTTCAGGACACGAGAGAACAGAAACTTCAGCACTGTGAGGAGCACGGAGCTGAGAATATGGCGATTCAGCATGATTGAGTTGGCTATGATGTGTGGTATGGCCGGATTGCAGGTCTTGATTGTTAGATTCTTCTTCCAGGGTGCTCGGAAGGGCTATGTCTGAATGGATCTGTATCAACGGATTGGTGTGCCAGAAATAGGCTGGTGCCCCGGAAGTGCAAGTGACAGAAGCTGCATGAATATAACAATTGATGATCCATAAGTACCAGTCTTCCTATCACGACAGCAGGGGTGAACAACCGGAAAGACATTCCCATGTCCCTAAATAGTTCTCGCTACAGAGTCTTGCAGTTGTCCTCATCAGCACGAAGGGGTCGTGATCTATAAGAGCTCGCTCTCCCTCGACGTTTGCGCCCCTGTGATTTATCTAGACACAATATCAATGGGCCTGGCGCTTCATGCTTGCTCAGTTTCCCCAACCAAAGATCTATTACTTCTTCTCCAGGCCGACAGCCAGCAACCAGCCAAAGCCATCGACTGTCTCCTTGAACCTTTCCCGGGTTATTTTCAACTGTGGGAACGCCCCCCACCAGCAGTGCGGCATTCCTTCAAACAGGGATAATCTTGTCGCAATCTCGCACTCTTCTCTCAAGACTTTTTCGTAAATAAGGCCATCGTCCCTACTTACGTCCAGGCCGCAAACCTGGAAATATGCGGGTGGGAGCCCCCGGTGGCCTTCTCTGACCTCACCTTCTGCATCCTTCAGGTTGTGCTGATCAAAGCTGAATGCCAATGGGCTCGACCAATCTGGCTTGTGGGCCTTGCGGAAAAGCTCTAAGAGGTCTGAATCGAGCAGAGGCGCATTCTTGTTCTGCTCTCGCGAGAGATAGAACGGAGCATACTTCGGTGGCACAAAGGATGGGCTGATGTAGCTGCCAGCACAGAGAAATTGTCCTGTGACTGGAGGCGACAGATGGTTGTCCCGTGCGAGATGCGCGAGGACGCTTGCAAGCGCGCAGCCCGCAGAAGTGCCACCGACAATGAAGCCAGCTGTGGCATCCACAAAGGAGGGAAGGATAGTGGACGATGGGACGGCCCGCGCTTCTGTGGCAATTGCTTGGAGGCAGTCCCAGGAATCATTGGCTGAGAAAGGGAAGGGGTATTCGGGGGCAAGGCGGTAAGACGGCAGAACGACCACCGCGTTGTGCGTGACGGCAAGGAGCCTGGCGAGCTCGACCTCAGACTCTGGGCTGCCAATAACGTGGCCGCCACCAAATAGCAGGACTATCAATGGCGACTGATTTGATACCGGAGCCTTCAGATGGCAGACGATGGTGCGCGATTTCCACCCATCACGGGTAACCAGATAATGTTCAGATTCAGTTATATTCGGTGGCCTCGATCCAGCTAACTGCCTCTGCCGACTTGGCAAGCCAAACAGGGAGATATCCTTAAGGTCTTGGATGGTATATTCATTGCCTGCCGGAAGCGGCGTTTCTCTCCAAGCTGCCTCGAATTCTGGATTGACGGTCGCCGTCCTTAGGATTTGCTCGGGGGTGGTAGGATTCTTCGAAATGACCATTGGTGCTGATGTAGTTGATATAACAACTTGATATCATCTAAATCTGTTACTGGCCTTGTATTGATAATCTTCAAATATGCTGCAGGTCGTCAAACCTCCTACCATGATATATACGTCGAGCCCGGACAAACATGCCGAGTTCCTCGTCCGAGGTCACATAATATTGTCTCACTACACATTCTACATACCCATCAAGCTCCTGGTGGTCTCTTTCTAAATATCTTCTTAATATCCTGTTCATATTGAGGGGATATCCTCTCACGCCCCTCTTTAATCTGTTTAACTCCTGACTAGGGGGATGACCCTGTGGGATAACCTGTCATATCTCTAATATTTTTGGTGCTAATATATCACTGTAACACTCTTTAGGCTAATCAGAAGGAAAGTGGCCAAACTGTGAGAGTCCGCCTCACGGCTGGTCTGGCAATCGCTGGGAGTTTGAAGGCGATGTCAAGCCTGCTACATGTAAAGGAGGTTGATCCCGTGAACATGAACAAAATGTGGTAGTTGGCCAGGGATAGTGGTTGATATAGCCGGTGCCTCGAGGTTGAAAAAAATTACCATAGTATTATTCTACGAAAGGCAGGGGGATGTGAAGAGAATATGATGTGAAGAGAATATGAAGCGGTGATCTTCTCCTCCCTACCACCTCTTGCCACATTTCATCATGCGCACCCTGCTAGATGACTTGCTTTTTGCTTAAATTGGACTGCGCTCGCCTGACAAGACCCTGCCCAGCGATGAGGTGATTTGCCTCCTTGTAAAAAGTGCCATCAATAGGGCGCGATGGCCTCCTGACTTCAAGCCTCTGTTCTGACTCACAACTTCGTAAATGGTCATATCAACGTCGCATTCGTGGCTGTCTCAGGTCGCAAATCTGATAATGTTACCGAATGAACATGCCTTCGGGGCGACCCCACAAGCCCCTGGTTTTGTTGACATGGTCCAACCCCAGTAGTTCGTCCCCATTCGCACCAGAAAGCACATCCATCACGACCTCGTCATCCTCTAGGTATCTCGCCTTGGCATAGGCGCTTCTTGGGACAATGGCAAGCTTGATGTTTGATAGCAATTTCCCCTTGATACCAGTTCGTTTTGATATCCTTTCGCGCATGTCTTTTGTGGTCTCGCCAGGCTTGAGGATGAATTTAAACGGCACGCTGTGAGCCTTGTTGGTTTCCTTGTCGAAATGATATGCATAAATAGCTTGGGCCCCTTCCGGGGGATTCAGCTCTTCACTGGGTATCTTTTCGCAGTATAGCATGTTGAATTCGCTCACGGCAATGACGCTGATGCTATCACTCAGCTCCTTGAAGATCTTACAGGCATGGACTTCGAAAACACGCAACTTCTGTACTGTTTCGGGGTCCAAGCTCAGCTTTTTGGCGATACCAGCAATTAAATCGCCGATAACACCGTTTTTGGGCACGAGAATCTCCAACTGCTCCTCTTTATTGATACCATCTGGCAGCCAAATGACCTTCAACAGTTTCTTTGTCTCATAGTCGGCGAGACTCGTCTCGAGCACCTCATAATAGAGAGCGTCCGGCCGATGGGTCATGTAGCCACTGTAGGTTGTATACTGGGACTGAAGTATCTGCTGGAGGGTTTGATTCAGGTTCCTCTTCACCCAAGGCTTGGGCTTGCCGGTTTGAATATTGACGGTTGCAAATCGAATATGTGTCGGATCGGCGTTGCACCTCTCACCAACCTTGACAGAAAACTGTTCGTAGGTCATCTTCTTATTCAAGCTGAGTGAGAATGACTCTCCTTCGAAACCAGGCCGGGGGTAGAAGTGTACTTGGATCCTGTTGAGCAGGTAGTCATAGTACAGACGAGCGTCCGGATAGGGGGTAACGGCAGGGTCGAGGTCGGTAATGTTTTGCTGGAATGTGATAATATCCCCGTCCTGTATCTCGGATTGTTGGAAGGTTTGTTTGGGCTTCATGGCTTCAATCATGGACATCTTAATCTCCTCGAATAAGAGAAGCTGAGTGTTGGAATCCCAGCCCATGATTTTGTTGATCTGAGGGCCAATCTCCTGGACCTTGTCATACTTTCGGACATAGATGTGTCCGATGCCGGTCAAGGTCTGTTCACGGACATTAAAGTACTTGAGGAAGACTAGGATCGCATCATTTCCGCCAGGACCAGGGGTAGCATTGGGCCAGTGAACAATTCCGTCTTCTGACTTGGACCACTGCTCAGCCCAGAGATAGAATGCCTTTCCGCGTGAGGCGTACTTGGAAATAGCCTCGTCAATGGTGAAGTCAGACTCTAAGATCGGCCGATCGGGCCGATTGGTCTTGTTCTGCCGGCCGACCATGGACCAAAACCGGACTTGATCAGGATCCAAGCCACGTTTCTCAGCAATTTGGGCGGCCAAGTCCCTAATCTTCGTCGTCTTCAATAATCGGTGAATTTCTGGGGTTGAGGGCAGTTCGCTGTCGGGATCGTACACAGTGAGATCAAAGCCGTGGTGCTGCTGAAAGGTTTGCTCTGTGATGACACCGATGACTACATAAAGATGAGCCTCTTCGCGATCCTTCTTTCGTCTCGCTATCTCTGCTTGCTCTTCGAGAATTCTCGTCTCGATGTGGCGAGGGATTTCGCTCTCGCTTACATCCACAAATACTTGCGCGAGTCGGCTCTTGCGGATGTAGACCAGCATGTAGGCGTTCATGGACCGTTTGGTGGAATATCCTCGCATGTAGGGTTGGCGTTGACCAGGGCCACCATTGGCGACATTGGCGTATTCACCGCCATAATTCTCGTCCAGAACTTCCTTCATGGTGGATCGGATAACTCGATCGTCGTCAAATCTGTAGAAATGGCCGTCTTGGGTGGGCTTGAGGAAGGCGTAGTAATGACCGGCATTGAAGTCTCCACTGTGAACAAGGACACCATGCAGCTGGTACGTCCAGTCCTCATCCGAGGCAGCCTTGGCCTCCTCTGAGAGGTAGGGTGAAGCATCAAACTCCTCTGGAAACTCATGACGGTCGTTGACTTTCATCATGGCGTCACGCTGGATGTCATATTCGAATCGTTTGAGTTGTAAATGCAGGACAGGCGGGAAGCTTTCGAAGATAACGCCCTTTTTAGCATCTTGAAGCTTGTAGGGCTCACCTGCATCATACTTGTTCTCGCCCTCAAGAGTTTCAATTTGAATATAGTCGAGAAAGCTTTCATGCAGGTTCTTGTTACCACGCACATTGAGCTGCAGGTCCCAGTATTCTTCGATGCGCGAGGACTCGAAGTCGACATTGATGCAGGAGATATAAGTCTTCATCTTGCCGACAAACAGATCTGGAAGGGTCTTCTCGGCCGGAGTGCCCTTCATCTTCTTCTCCAAAACTTCCATCAAGATCCGCGACAGCTCCTGAACATCCTGTTGCTCGAAAATCTGGCCACGGTCCCAACCAAAGGAGGCAGTGAGCTCATTTGTGGACACAGCGAGTTTGTCCTTTTGAAGCCTGTAGAAGAGGCGTTGAAGGGTCCAGGCACTGTTTGCCTTGGTCGCTTCAGTCTCAGTGGGAATCTGGTAGACGGCTCTTCGGAAGGCATTAGTAAAGTAGAGAGACTGCAGAAGGGAATTTAGATAACAAGTCGCGCCTTGATTCTTCAGACCAACCATGCCTGTCTCTTTCTTGGAGTCATAGTTGTCAAAATTATGCCAGAGCACACCGGTAGGATCTTTGATGATTTGAACATATGCTGTGAGATAGGCCTCATCATTTTCAACCAGTGGGAACTGGCTGCCTTCCCATGTTTGATGGAAGGCTCTCCTCAGCTCAACAAAACGGGTGAAGCCCCAGTCTCCCTCCTTAGCAGTGAAGCGGTGAGTGGCTGTGTGCGTTCGGTAGAGCGTGGGGTGGTTAGGATTCCACAGTACGAGTGCGAAATTGACACACATGTACCAGTCCGCCGGGGGCTCTGTCTCAAAGCCATGTTCGAGGTAGAAAGAGGCGCAGTCGACCTGGTTGCCGAATGGAAAGAACAGGACCCGCCACGGAGCGCCTCCGCAGTGGAAGACTGGGCCATGCTCTTTCCGGGGCAACGTCCGCCAATGCTTGATGTGCCAGGTGTGATGCGCCCGATCTTCTACTTCTAGGTCTTCGAGGTCGGGCAGGGCAATCTTTTCGAAAGCGTCGACTGTAGGTAGGAATTAGCATGTAATTGCAAGTTTACCGGGGCTGCACTCTTACAGTCATCAGCGCGCGGCCGCGACGCGTCCTCTGCCTCGCCGTTCTCCTCCGGGCCGGGAGAGATGTTAACTACTTCACTATCCTGATCGGCGTAGTGTTCGTGGAGGGCGTCGACCGCCATGCCATTTTCGACGATCTGCACCTCGGCAAGCGAGGACGACAAGTCAGACGGGGGAGTCGGCGACGAGTGGGAGGAATCGGGGGATTGGTCGGAAGGAGTACGAACATTGTCCATGGTAGTCACCAGTCTGGCTGTCAAGCTGCTGCTATTCTGTGCAAGCAGATAGGAGATAGTGATGTTGTTAGAGGTGGTGTACTTGTTGGGGAAGGTGGAGCTCAGATGACAGTACAAGGAGCAGGAGCAGTTGTTGTCACAGGGCACACAGGCAGAGAGGCAGCCGAGAGATCAATGCAGGCAGGGGATGATGGCAGAGGCAGCCAGGTGAAAGGGAGCATAGGATGTTGATCCAACGAGGGCCATCGAGGCAATCCAACCAGAAGTGACAATTTGGTAGCTAGCAATCGAGATCTCGTGGATTGTCGGTAATTGAGGCCTGCTCTGATGGACTAACGAGCAATCGAGAGTTATGAGACGATCGAGCCACCCAGACCTGGAGGTGGACGAGGGAGAGGAAGGGTTTGGGACCGAGAATTGCGGATGACCTTGTTGTCGCGCAAACAGGACAAATGTTGTCTTGGCATTCACCCATCCACATCACGACAGTAGTTACAGATTGATGCGCTTGGCGCCTTGGCAAACCCTCTCATAGATTTCCATGACTGACAGGGGGGACAAAGATCCCTCTTCTGCATCACATCACTGCATGCTTCATACTAAGCATGACAGTTAGTACAGAAGAAGGATGGTCTAGAATCATTTGACACAGGATGGCCTGGGCCTCCCACCGTGACCTGGAGGATTGATTGCAATAATGTCCTTCAGAGTGAGAATAGTATAATATGATTATTGATTGACTCCTTCCTAGGTGCTTCTGTCTGTCTAGTCAGGATCTTCAACATAACCCTGTCTAGAGTCTTGTTCCAAAGGCTGCAAGCTTGTTGTTGCTGAGGACAGGTGCAAAGAAGTCTGGTGTTGAAGTCAGTCACTGACAACAACAACATCAAACTTGGAGCTTATATTGTTCTTTTATAACCATACGTCTGGCCATCCCTTTCAGCTATAGTCATGGATACCCTGGCTAGGTGCAGACAGACTATAATAGACAGTTGGTTGCTAGAAGCTGGCAGGTTATCTTGAATTCTTTGTTGCCCACCCAACCAGCACCTTAGACTTTTGATACCTGCTAAAAGTTATCAACTTACCAGTGCCCTCAAGTGTGACTCCATGTATCACAGTAGAATCCTTAGTATCTCTTTTGCAAATTTGAAGTTGGTTCACCATCTTTGGGGTTAATAGTTTAGACTGCCTACTGATCACGAGACCTGGAGAATACGAAGCTGGGAGGGAAAACACCACACCAATATCACATTGTCTTGATTCAGTGGCAGTCCAGCAGAGCATGATAGCATGCAATGCTCCAGGCTGCCTGTAGACCGAGGCTGATCTCCACGGCTTTCCAGAACTCGCCCTTGTACCTGTCGCCTAACCCTGCCCGCAGGTGCTCCTCCTCAACCCCCCAGACGGGTAGTCGGCAGCCATGGCGGCCTGCTTCAGCTCTCGACGAGTAGGTGGCGATGCTTCGACGACGAGACGAGATGTCTGATGTGGGCCTGATGCTAACTGTTGCCAGGTGGGTCGACCGGCCTATCCATCCCATCAGCCTGCGTCAACTCTTTTTCTTCGGCCGCGTCCTGACGGAGAACCGGCTGCTGAGCTCGGCCAACTATGTGCGAACGGAACTACCGACCAGATTGGCGCATCGATTGCGTGACATGCAGCGTCTACCGTACGTTGTCGTCACTAACCCACACCTATCGACGGTCTACGAGCTCTACTATAAGTCATTCGAGACTTTCCGGCGAGTGCCAGTGATCCGCACGCTGGAGGAGAATAATAGATATTGCAAGATGATCAGTGATAGCCTTAAGGACCACCTACCCGTGATCCCTAATCTAGTCATTGGAGTATTGCAATGCCAGGCGTTTATGGAGCCTGACGTGATGGATCAGTTTGCTCAGGCCATGCTCAGGGCGCGAATATCAAGGCGCGTCATTGCCGAGCAGCATCTTGCTCTTACTGAGACCTTCAATTCGCCCTCGCATGTGCCCCAACAGAGTTCGGAAAATGATTTTGTGGGCGAGGTACTACTGCGATGCAACGCCAAGGAGGTCATCGAACGGTGTGGCAAGGTAGCTCAGGATCTTTGTCGCGCACCGGATGGCACGGGTCCTGTGGTGCCTGAGATCAAAGTGCAGGGCCACACGAATGCAACATTTCCCTACGTTCTTAACCATCTTGAATACATCATCGGCGAGCTCCTGCGCAACTCGATTCAAGCGGTCATGGAAAAGCACAGGCATACCAGCAAACCGCCGCCAATTGAGGTGCTTATCTGCGAGGCACCACAGCAGGTAATCATCCGCTTCTCCGATCAGGGCGGAGGAATCCCTCGCGACATACGCCCCTTCTTGTGGTCCTTTAACAAAGGGCCCCGCACCCTGGCCCGGCTAGAGAGTCTAGGTCAAGTGCCTGAGCTGGCCGCTACCATGCAAGAAGTGCAGCATCCCATGACCGAGAAGGGCAACGGCGGAGACTCGTCGTTGAGCACATTGGCGTCGCGACCACCTAGCCTGAGACTCGGCATGGGCTTACCAATGAGCAAGGTATATGCAGAGTATTGGGCAGGTGGGCTGGAGTTGCACAGTCTGGAGGGGTACGGCGTCGATGCATTTTTGCAGATTTCTAAGCTAGGCAACCAGAACGAACAACTCTCGTCGCGAGCCAGCATCGATGCTGTATGAGCGGGTTGATGGCTACATCACGCGTTAGCCCAGGATATCAGGCAATCACTAGCGAAGCGGTGGAAGTAGGGTCGATCAGAGAGCGCCTTTGACCTCAAGCTCTCCCAACGTGTACGGATGTGCATAGAGCACCGAAAATGTAGGACGTGGATGAGCACATTGGATTACCAGAAATTGTAAGTTCCATCATAAGGAAAACAGCGGAAATGCAGGTCCGGAGAGTGCATACCTTCCTGGGTACGAATGGGCTGGGAATGTGCCGTCAGTCAGGTCATCGCCAGGTCATGGCAGCTCCATGAGGAGCCCTCGTGGAGATGGTTTTAGCAGCGGACAATCAATCTAGACCTGCAAATTGGAATCTTCAGCTTCATAGAATCATGTAACAAGCAGCTGATGATGATTTGAGTTGGCGGTCATGGAAAATTATGAAGGACAAATTGGTAGGGAGAAATGAGGTTTTTTTATTTGTGGTCTTTAGTGTACGCGGAGTAAATTACGGTAAGGTTGTACAGTGCCTGCCTAAATTAGCGTATTGATTGGTTATTACTCGTCCTCCAGTAAGTTATTGGATGTAGTACAAAGAGTCTGAGTTCCTTCTTATTATATTTCTCTACTGTAATCTCAAGACCCCAAGCTGTTTGACAACTGCGAACATTGGACTTGCTCACTCGGACTCCTTGATCTTCCTGGCCCCATTTCCAACCTCGTGCCCACCCTCTCACCCAGACCTCTCCTTCACACCCCTCGGGCGGCAAAGACGAGTGCAAACAAAATACAAGGAGAGCCAGACTCCAAGAGCGGCAGGAGCCTGCGGGACTGCCACTGTCACTCGCTTTCAGAAGTCCCGATCATCCCCCAAGCCCAGCCTTGCTCATGGAAAACGCCAACCTCTGGACTCGCCGTGCAAAGTCTGCGCATTCCCCATGTTGTGCGAGAGATCATGATGTACTAATGGCATTGCAGCAACACCAAGCTATCTGTATCTACGCGAGATCAAGATGCTAAAGATGGAACCAAACTAGACTCCGCGCGACAGTTTAGCGGCCGAAGATTTGGCGACTCCTACAACAAGTCGAGCCCCTTCAGCGCCCTCTCACCGCCCGCAAGCAAGTCCTCCAACGCCAACGCCTCTTCGGCATTTGGCCTGGGAAGTGGTGCGTTTGCCTCTTTCGGTGCCACTAAGACGCCAAAGACACCCGGCTCTGGTGCAGGCTTTGACTTCTCCACAAAAGAGAAGAAAGAGAAGGACGCAGAAGGTGGAACGGGGGCGGACAAGACGGAAGCAACAGCGCTGTCAGACTCATCAAGCGCCAGGCCGGACAGTGCAAGCGGTCAGCATGAGCTACGGTACAGCTGGAATCTCTACTACCGCCCGCCGGCCAACAAATTCTCCGACTACGAGAAATCGATAGCTAAGGTTGCTGGCATCAGCACTGTCGAGACCTTTTGGGCCGTCTACACCCACCTGAAGCGGCCCTCTGCTCTACCGACAGTGTCAGACTACCACATCTTCAAGGACGGCATTCGGCCGGTATGGGAAGACGAGGCTAATAAAAAGGGCGGCAAATGGATCGTCCGACTGAAGAAGGGCGTAGCTGATCGCTACTGGGAGGACCTTCTAATGGCTATCATCGGCGATCAATTTCTTGAAGCAGCTGACGAGGTGTGCGGAGCCGTTCTGAGCGTACGCAGTGGAGAGGATGTTCTAAGTGTTTGGACCAAGATTGATGGTGGAAGAAACATCAAGATTAGGTATGTACTACAACCTTTGCGCAGCACGCGCCTGTGCGGGTCAACTAACCATGTGCCAGAGAGACGATCAAGCGCATCCTGGCCTTTCCTCCGGACACCAACATTGTGTGGAAGAGCCACGACGACAGCATTGCGCAGCGTTCTGCCCTGGATGAGGCTCGCCATCAGAAGACCAGCGCCGGTCCTGGCCAGCCAGGAATTGAAAAGCGGCGATCAACATTGCAGGATGAGGGCGAGCGTGCCAAGTCCAGGACTGCGGCTTCATGAGCTCGCTCTTGCCCATGTCTGTAGCAATAGTGTATACTCGGCTTGGATAAGCACTGTAAACTCACTTCTGACTAACCTTGAGAACTCAACAACTTCGATTCAGTTGGCTATCTGTTTCCCAGAATGGCAATTATTAAGTTCGTGTAGTAGGAGGGAGGAAGGTTCAAAGCCAGGGTCGAGGAGGATCAAACAAACCTGACATGAGGCAGAGATGAAAGCAGTGGCAGGCATTTATGGCATCTATGGCATCTATGGCATCTATGGCATATTACTGTCCACAGTAATACCTATTACTGTGCTGCTAACTCAAGTGATATTAATTACAGTATTATAGCCTCATACTTTGTGCAGGTCCACAGATGATGGTCTTGTGCCCAGGTCCACATTCTCTCAGACATACCTACACCCCTCTTCTTCTTCTTCTTCTTCTTCTTCTTCTTCTTCTTCTTCTTCTTCTTCTTCTTCTCTCAACAAGAGGCCCTATGAATTCATGGTTAACTCCTAAGCGTTCTTTCTATGGAAATAGCATCAAAGCCCTGCACAACGAGACAGCCAATGCCCCGCTTGAAGTACACCAGCCCAATCGGTACTCCGCTAGATGAGATTAGCCCACTCTGACCTCTCAGTATAGATTTCAGATGAAGAGCCCGAACAAGCCTCGGACATCCCTGCTGAAGAGTCTACAGTGTAAGCGCTTCCTGATGCAACGACACGCAGCGAGCCCTGCTGACCCGTCCGTCCTGGCCAGGCTTCCCCCCCACAAGAGACGACCGCGCAGCTCTCAGCTCCCAACGAGGCTCCTTGGTGGGCCGTTGTATGACCCGACCGCAGCCCAAGGGTATCGAGGCGAGGCTGATGATGTGGTAGCAGGAAAAAGAAGGATGGCCCGGAGCCAGTTCTCGTACCAGATCCTTTGGAGGAGGACATGCAGCAACGCCGCCGCTCCTACATGGTATTTTCTCCTTCTATTCCTATTTTCTCCTGGAGTCTAGAGCTAACGCTGAACAGCCCCTGCATCCGATGAACACCCTGAACGACTCACCAGCCTCTGCATACCCTGCCCGGTCATTCAACAGAAGGGCGCGCTCCCGACAAGTTGGTCTACACCCAGTGCCTGGTGATGTACGAGACAGCAATGGCTCGGCCCCAAACAAGAAGCAGCGTACTGGTCCTTCGCCCAAGGATGTCATTCAAGAGACCGCCACTAATGGCAGCCTCGAGACTGACCAACATACCAGAAGAAATACGTCTAGTCTATTGCAGCGGGGACTCAATTTGAAGGCAACTGAGTCCACACCAGCCAGGCACGCGCCCCAACCAATTATAATACCAGACAGCCAGTCTCAGGAGAACGGTTTCAGTATGGATCCAAACAGCGTCCAAACCGCCTTGCATGATTCACAGAGCCGTCTACTCTGGACTAGTCCCAATGCCGATGGCGAGCAAGTTAGGGCGGACTGCCCCACTACTCTTTTGCAGGACCGTCAGGAGTATCAATCACCGCCGCCACCGACAAAGCAAGCCCCTGTAACTCCCACGCCCGTATCACATTATCCCGCGAAACAAGCCTCGAGTCAACGACGTCGACTATCATATGATGAGAGCCCTGACCCTCTTCAGAAGCCAGTGAACACTCAGCAATCGAGTAAGAACCCGGCCCAGGTAAAAAACTCAGAAAGGCTATCTGTAAGCTCAACAGAGACACCGAGAGGTGGAACCACAAACAAACTCATGTCAAATACGCCAGCTCGCGAAAGCGATGCTGCGTCACCCAGCTCCCTTGAGCAGCCGAAAGTCTCTGCGTTCGTCATCAGAGATATTGCTGGCTTTTATGTCCCCCGAAAGCAAGACTACTATCTCCTATATATCGACCATACTGAGAAAACCTTTTGGACCGGCATATCCAACCCAACAATAGACACGGATCCAGTGAGCCGGCGTCGCCCTCTGACTAAGATACTCAGGATTTACCATGGACCGCAAAGCTCGAAGCTTCACGTGAAACTGTCAAAGTCCCATGGCGAGTTTAGTAATGACTTCGTCATCGAGCTAGAGTCCCATAAGAGAGTATGGGAGCTCCTAAGCATTATCACATCGATTAGCCCAACAGTCCGGTGTGTGCCTTGGGAGGATGCTAAGCTGGATCTTGTTTTCGAGAGGAAGGTCGACGACCTGAAGCAAGTAGGGCCTATGCACAACCTCCGTCGGAAACATTCCCCATCCGAGAATCAGGTTCAACCTGCTAAGCTAGCTTCGACCAAGAGGAACCAACTATTCCAGGAGAACCCCACCGACTCTTGTGATGAGTCTGAGCTGAAAGTGAAGGACAGTCTGTCTGGAACCCCGTCCAGAATCCTGCATCCCAGGCTAGAATATCCACGTGCAAGCCTTCGCTGTGAAAAAACAGGCAAGTCAGTAACTGGCCTGAAATCTGATTACTTCGCCCCGAGGTCAACTCGATCTACCCAATCGGTCACGCGGCTCGAGATGGACAACATCGGCGCTCCCTCACCAGGTGTGCCCTTTTCAGAGCGCATCGGACTCGGTCCACAATGGACCAGCCCTCTTGTCTACCCAAAAGAAAGCAAAAAGCGCGAAATCGTTGAATATTGTGATCTCTTACGCTTGGATGAGGACCAGTTCCTGAACGATAGTCTGATCAGCTTTTTCATCCGCTATCTTCAATATCAGCTGGAGTTGTCGGACCTAGATCTTCTGAAGAAGATGCACTTTTTCAACACCTACTTCTTCGACACCCTTACCAAAAACTCCAAGGGAAGAAAAGACGTCAACCATGCGGGTGTATCGCGTTGGACAAAGAACATCGATATCTTTAGTCGCGATTTTGTTATCGTACCAGTCAATGACAATCTGCATTGGTATCTCGCCATCATATGCAACCTCTCTGCTTTCACCAAAGCAAGACGCCAAAATGGACAACACGAGCAGGATTATAGTGCTGATGGTGCTGGCACTTGCATTGAAATCACAGAGGATCATCAATTGCAAGAAGTCAGTCAAGACGGCATCCCTGGTCAACTTGAACACCAGACCCGCCAGATTTTCCAGGAACTCAGCCTCCAAGACACTCAAAATGGAAGGGCTACTACAAGTCCTGAGACCAAAGACCGCTCACAGATGCGAGCACGAAATTCCCCCTCAAGACCGAAAGGTGTCCGTGGCAAGAGATACAAGCCTTCGAAGTCTCTGCCCAAGTATGACCCAGAAACTCCGATCATCATTACCCTTGACTCGCTTGGTCAGGCCCGCGGCTCTGCCGTGTCTGCCTTGAAGCAATACGTTGTTCTCGAAGCCAAGGACAAGAAAGATCTGGATATTGACCGGGAAGATCTCAAAGGCATGACCGCTAAGGGCATCCCAAGTCAAAGCAACTATAGTGATTGCGGACTTTACATGTGCATGTATCTTGAACAGTTTGTCGCAGACCCTTACGCCTTTGTTAAAAAAATCTTGCAACGAGAGGACGCTGACCTCAGGTGGCCGGATAAGATCCAAAGCGATGAACTCCGCTCACGCCTTAGGCAGCTAATATTGGACCTCCATCGTCAACAAGAAGGCCATGAGCTGGAACGAGAGATTCCACCTCTCGG
This sequence comes from Chaetothyriales sp. CBS 134920, assembly GCA_003693665.1. Lineage (NCBI taxonomy): Eukaryota > Fungi > Ascomycota > Eurotiomycetes > Chaetothyriales > Domatiomycetaceae > Domatiomyces > Domatiomyces catenatus. Next base: position 31,028 of record QQSL01000014.1, on the reverse strand, counting down.
CAGCATTATGGTTGAGCTTCGAAATCAAAGCTCGGATGTTATTGCATCAACAGCACCTGTCCCTTCTGCAGAATTGGCCGCGATCAGCCTGGAGAGAATGTCTGGAGGCCCGCGAGAAGACGTCAATCCATCCCGACACGCTGAGCATGCGGATGCTAAACTTTCAACAGACCAGCCACAACTTGATGAACAGGGTGACATGACTACCAAGATCGAAACGAGACCTACCTCTCCGTCATCACAGAAGCGCGCCATGGACGAAGTTGATGAGGCCAGAAGACTTGTTGACTACATACCTTCTAACGTGCACCGTCCCATTTGTGTTGATGACAGTCCAGAGAGGCCGCCTAAGCGACCTAGACCGTTGCCTGAACTTTTATCGCCGAAGAACCCTTTCAAGATGCAGAGTCGATCCCATCTTCAATGGGATGAGAATGATGATCTGATAATTGACAAACGACGGTCCGCCTCGCTACATATGTCTGGACGCACAAGCAACAAACCTTTGGGCCTAGCAAGACAAGGACTGAGAAGTAGCACACCAAGTAAGGATTCGCCAATAAGCAAGCTGCGAGAAGCCATGACGAGTGGCAACATGAATTCTGTAAATACGCGGGTGGATCATCAACGAGATGATATGGTCGTCAATTTGACTGACGCGCTGGAAGCAGGGGCAACAAGCATTTCAGGCAAAAGATCAATCAGACGTACAAGCATGTCTGAACAGTCTTGGCATAGCCACTGTGGACAACAGGAAGGCAGTGACGATTTCGAAGAGTTGGTCTGAAGAGCCGATTCCCAGAGCCGATTCTCCGCAGCACCTGAGCACAAGCGGCAGTGTGGGATGTGAGCTGCAATCTACAGATAGAGTCCATGTGACTGTCACTCCCACCCTCAGGATTAATTTGGTGCCATCTTTGCTCATGATGTATACTATTACATCGACATTTGACTTGGTGGCTACGAATACTGCTCTTGACTGTTGGCTTCCCAAGGCAAAGATGACAACTCGGACAAATAAAGGGGTACTGAGTAGTAAGCCCTGCAGAATTTGCTGACCCTTGCCGAGATGAACTATCTAGGGGTGATTGTCGTTATCAGGGTAAACAGCTGCATAGAGGCGGGAAGTTAACATCTCTAGCAAGAATGAGAACGAGTGAGCGTCCACCGTCCCAGATTTGACCGGGATATATTACCTGAAGTCTAGCTAGGGATGCTGCTAATTTCCAGTACGAGGGCTTTGTGAAAGCCCAAAGTGTGAGCCCCCGAAGCTTGGTGGAGGAAGTGGCAAATTGCCTACCAAGCCAGGTGGCGGCGGAGGGGGAGGTGGCCACGGTCCCTGCCAATTTGGTGGTCTTGGTGGTAGGAGGCCTATGCTTCCGAGCAGTTGAGGAGGAGGAGGCGGCGGCGGCGGCGGTGGTTGAGCTATCTTTTGTTGGCTATAAGCAGCTGGAGGAAACATTGGAGGAGGTTGCTGGAGCTGACGTGAAGTCGATGCCGAATATGATTCTGGTTGGAATTGAGGCGTGAAGGATGGGGGATGACTGTCTGTCGGTGATCTGGAGGCTTTGTGAGAATCGGCGTCTTGTCGCAGCCGCTGCTTGCTCCGAGATCGAGAGTGACTGCTTGAGGGCGACTGTGAACTGCCAGATCGACTGTACCTCCTCTTTCGAGGACTTCTGCTTCGACTTCTGTCCTCGCTCAAACTTCTTGGAGAACTCCTTGCATAGCTATTCGCCCCTGGCTTCCTGCGCGCAGCCATTTTCTCGCAAAATGCTCGAGACCATCCAAAGTAGGTATCTCCAACCAAGTCCTCGGCTTCGTTGCGATACAATACTTGGCCCATATCACTGATTTCGGCAGTGACATTAGGGTCATCCAGGATGTCAAATTCATGATCGATTGTCTCCACATCTTTCAGGAAGTCTCGAACAGCATTAGCCAAGCTTTCATCAACTGGGCCTGCAGCGAACTGTAATGGTCGGATTGAGTGAGCACGCATGGGAATGGCCTTATTTGGAACGATGTGAAGCATCAAGTTTCCTGCAGGAAGCTCGTAGAAGGGCAGGGATGGGTCACCGTGAGTGCCTGGCATAATATAAGGCGCTTCGCGGGTGCTTGTGGTGTGGGATACTGCTTTCTCACTTGGCTCCAAGAGGACAGACGGGTCATTGATCACTTTGCGGGCCTTTTCCATGACATCAACTTCGAAGTATCCAACATCTTCCCAGATACCCAGCAGGGTTTCCAATCGTTTGCGAACACTGCCCTTGGCAGAACGCGATGCTTGTTGTACTAGTTCGAGAAGTGAAGGCTGCAATGCCCGGGAGAGGTCATGAATCGTTCTATCCTCTTTCGTGTGGTATTTTGCATGGTGCAGGAGATCATTCAGTAGATATAGGATATGCAAGCGCTGTCTCTGTGAAGAGCACGGCTTCTGGGCGTGCGGAACTTGGCCATATTTTGCCAAAGCAGTGAGGTATCGGGCAAAAGAAGAGGTTCTCTGGGAGGAAGAAAGAATATTCTCGAGCAGCCATTGTTTGCATTTCTACCAAGCTCAGTAAGCAATGTTTCAATAAAAAGTGTATATTCATCATCGGCAGACCTGTATGTTGGATGGCGAGCACCTGACCATGGCTGCCTCAAGGAGGGAGTGAAAATGGGGTAGCTCGCTGCGATCGATTTTGGTGACATCGGGCCGCAGCAGCGACGCAGCAAAGGTCGCCTTGGCCACAGTCAGATGGTGGCTGGACATGATGAGTGATCCTGCTTTGATTCATAAGATGAGTTACTAGGTGGTACAGGATTATTAAAAGGCTTGGCAGGTTTGCATAGTTTTGCATTGGTGATTCCCAACATGGTGTGATCATCACTAAAATTATGAAGGTTGATGGTAAGGTACACGTGTAAAGCTTTGCGGGGCAACTTCCTCTGTTCAAGTGGACTGATCATGAAACGGAGTGCTGGCGTCACGCCACCCACATTGCCCAGGCCACAACATCGAGTCGAGTACAAATACTAAAGCCCAGATTCTTCTTGTCTGGTAGAGCGACTTGACCTAGAATATCCTCTTTGCAAAGATATCCCTATACCAGCACGGCTGACAAACAACCATTGCCCTCCACAATTCTCTACGTACATCCTCCAGCTAGGTAGCACCCAGTGCCCTTGAAGCATTGAACCATCAACGATCATGTCGATACCAGCTGCCCTGTCCCATCCAGTCACGCTGACAACACTACGACACTTCTCAGCACAGGCAGCTAGGCCGGCGACGAGGTTACAGTCTGCCGTTGCTGGCAGTCTGATATCTGCAGCAGTCGTCCTTCCCTTCGTGCCTCCTGCACTCGAGTCGAAACGAGAGAGAGAACAAGGACATCCGAATGCATACAAAAAGCACTATGCACCACTTTGCTGCCATGTGTAAAGGTTCGAACAGGATTGATGGGTCCGCAAGTTGTTGGGGGAAATGATGCCACATGCGATACAGCAAGTTTCAGGAAAGAGCTTGAGAGGGTTGACATGCTCAAACATCCAATATTCTGCAGAATGGCTCAGACTAAGCTGTTGGAAACTGAGAGGTGGTTGGGGGAGCACCTGTCGCATGGAAGTAGAGCATTGAATACAGAGATCCAGTCAGAAGGTCAACTGAATCTGTCTCCTTTCTTGCTCCTGTATGGCTCCGCAGCCTCGTATTTGCTCTTTTCAGTCACTCGTTGCTCGGTAGCTTCGGGTGGCGCGGGGACCGAGGAGGCGGCTTCTTGACTGGCTGTGCTGCCGGCACGATCGAGTCCTTTGGAAGCGTATGACCCAGGCAATGGGCTGTTCCCAGCTGCAGCACCTTTCTGCAGGCGAATCTGCGCTATGCGCTCCTGTCGCCTGACCTCGTTGTCGTGCCGAGCTTGCCGGTCTGCATTGATTTCGCGTTTGGCAAGGTAGTAGGCTACACCACCGGCGGCACACAGTGCGCCCCAACCTAACCTTCAGGATCACCATAGTTAGTGTCCGGACAGGACAGGAGAATGGGAGGATTCTTTGGCAAAACTATGTTTGTGGACAGCTTACCAAGTGGAGCGAATCTACATCGTTAGAGGACTCGTCAACAGAGGGGTAGCTGACTTACTGTATTCATATCGAAAATCTAGAGGTCTAAAGCAGCTAGAAGGTACGTGTAACACAGCAGAACAGAAGAACCGAAAGCTTTGGAAACGGTGCAAGACCATGGATATCATATCCGGGTTGGTGCCATGTGAGTCTTGGCGGGAAACAGGCACCTGCACCATTTTGCCCCACTAGTACAGACTACAACCATTAACTCATCTTCTCTTGTGTTTTGCAGCCCTAGAATTACGTGCCATCATGCCTGCGAAACGGAAGGCCGTGGACGATATTGCTGGACGATCCTCCAAACGTGGCACACCTGCGCCCTCGACACCGCAGAGCATCAATAGCGATGACAACTTCTCGGGCTCCGACCCAGCCTCGCAGGACGACGCCGATGATAGCGAGAAAGAGCATATCCGCAACTATAGAAAGAAGCTGGACTTTGCCTCCTTCCAGGGCTCAAAGGGAGCATCCAAACATCCGGTCTTCGGTGAGAAGGACTGGTCGTGGATGAAATTGAAGCCAGATCACAACAATCGGCCGATATGGATAGATCCAAACGTCTCTACCAACTCTACAAAGGGCCCTAAAATCACGATGGAGAGCTTCTCACCGCTTGCCTCCCAGGCTACTGATTTGCTTACCACGATCGCCGAGCCCCAGTCTCGTCCTCAGTTCATGCATGAGTATCGCTTTACAGAACATAGCCTGTATGCGGCTCTTTCGGTAGGTCTGCGCGGTGAAGACATCATAAGTGCTCTTGAGAAGCTATCCAAGACTCCAGTCCCACAAACCGTCATTGATTTCATCAACCGACATACCAAGACGTATGGCAAGGTCCGAATGGTCTTGCGCGACAACAAGTGGTTTGTAGAATCAGAAGACCACGACTTGCTCCAGCGTCTGCACAGTGATTCAGTTATAGGCCCATGTTGTGCCTCCGGTCTGCAGTCTGGCACCATCCAGACCAGAGCTGCCGTGATCCAGGGCACCAAAGAATCCAGAGGTATGCAACAAGCTCAGCAGCAGTCCGCCTCTGAGGCCCAACCAGAGGAACGACCAGATGCGCAGGTTATTACGGGCGCCCTGAACGATGAAGATGATGAAGATCAGGATGATACCACCTACACCAACTGGTTTGAGATTCTTCCGCATCAGCGAGACACGGTTGCAAAGCAGTGTCTTGATATCGGATATCCCGCTGTCGCCGAATACGACTTTCTCAATGACCATGTCAACCCGGAACTGTCCATAGACCTCAGAGCGTCGACATCAATCCGCCCTTATCAAGAGAAAGCATTATCCAAGATGTTTGGAAATGGCCGTGGCAAGAGCGGTATTATTGTGTTGCCATGTGGAGCTGGAAAGACTTTGGTCGGTATCACTGCCGGTTGCCACATCAAGAAGAGTATTGTCGTCTTGTGCACCAGTGCTATGAGCGCGCATCAGTGGGCTGGCGAGTTCAGAAAATGGTCCGACATCAGTGAAGATGACATTGCCGTCTTTTCGGCCACGGAGAAGAGGAAGTTCAAAGGCGCTGCTGGCGTGCTTGTTACCACCTACTCCATGATCACCGCTCGCGGCAAGCGTGCTTATGACACCCAGCAGATGCTGAACTGGGTATATGGCCAGGATTGGGGCTTGATGATCCTGGATGAGGTCCACGTTGTCCCAGCGAAAATGTTTCGGCAGGTCGGCTCGAATATTCGTGCCCACTGCAAACTTGGACTCACAGCCACCCTGCTTCGCGAAGATGATAAGATCACTGATCTCAACTTTCTGATTGGGCCAAAACTATACGAGGCCAACTGGATGGAACTCGCCGAGCAAGGCCATATCGCTAAGGTGCAATGTGCTGAAGTCTGGTGCCCAATGTCGATGGAGTTCTACGAAGAATATCAGAAAGAAAAGGGCAAAAAGCGCGCTCTTTACTACATGATGAATCCGGTCAAGTTCCAGTATTGTCAGTATTTGATCAACTTCCATGAGAAACGAGGCGACAAGATAATCGTCTTCTCCGACAATCTCTTTGCTCTCAACCATTATGCGAAGACGATCAACAGGTCTTTTATTCATGGAGGCACCAGCAATCAAGAGCGAATCCAAGTACTGGAGAACTTTCAGCACAATGACAAGATCAACACCCTATTTCTCTCCAAGATTGGCGATACTTCTCTAGACCTTCCTGAAGCAACCTGTCTCATCCAGATCTCGTCCCACTATGGGTCCCGCCGACAAGAAGCGCAACGGCTGGGAAGAATTCTCCGAGCCAAACGACGAAACGACGAAGGATTCAACGCATTCTTTTACTCCCTTGTCTCTAAAGACACCACTGAGATGGTCTACTCTGCAAAACGACAAGCATTTCTGGTTGACCAAGGCTATGCATTCAAAACAATCACTCACCTTGCTGGCATGGAGAAACTTGCGGACCTCAAATATGTAGATCTCCGCTCCCGCCTGGAACTGTTAGCCGACGTGAAAATGAAAACCGATACTGACGCTGAAGTTGAGGCCGTCAAAGATGACAACTGGAGCCACCTGTCCTCCCGTGGCGGAAACAGAGCTGGTGCCCAACAGAATGGACATTCTGGTCCACTAGTTAAGAGACAGGCCATAAATATGGCTGATATTGCGGGCGGAGGGATCATGGCGCCGATTTATGCTGAAAGGGATCGTAGCAAGAAGAAGCAGCAAGGCGCCCAAAGCGACTTCTTCAAGAGAGAGGAGCGGAAGAGGGAGGCGATAGCGAAGAAGAGGAAGAAGGAATTAGAAGATCAGAGGAAGGTTTTGGAGGGTTAATGGTGCTACAGGCATTGCACATTCTCCCAGGCCTGTCTGCAATGTGTCTGAGATTCTGTATGTACGGTGGACGAGATCAGTATATGTGACGAGACTAATTAGTAAGCTGCCAACTACACAAATCAGTCACTTTCGGGTAAATAATAAAAACACCAGAGACTTTTCAAGTAACCAATGTTTATAACAAGCGATAACAACAGGCTGTTGCAATGTCATGTAGGCCATGGCCCACGGAGCGGGATCTCCCTCTCCGTCCAGAATGGGAATCCGAGGATGATTACGTGCAGGAGTTGCTGAGCTTTGCCACATCCTCAATCCTCTTCCGGCACCTGTGTGGTGGTGTGCACATTCTCGACTTCTTGACAAGCGAGCCTGACATATACACGCATGTGCTGGACCAGGAGTGGCGTGACTGGTTTGATAAAGTCGAGATTTGGACCATCCTCCAATTCATTTTGCACGAAAAGCAGCCTCCACATGAGCCCCCGATTAGCCTGAAGCAGTATGTCAGCGAGGTACAGAGCCTGTGCTTGAATCGAGGCTTCTCGGAGCGTCAACTTCCGGCCATGCCAAGGCATGTTGCTGTGGGCATGAAGCCAAAAAAGATCCACGAGGTGAGCAATTTCGCAAGCTTTGTTAATGATCTGAGCAACAGAATCTCTGAGCGGAGTGGAGAACCTGTGGCCTTGGTGGACTTTGGATCTGGTCAGAACTATCTTGGGCGAACGTTGGCATGTCCGCCGTACAAGAAAGATGTCATTGCCATCGAGAAGAGGCACCATAATGTTCAGGGTGCCCAAGGCAAGGACGTCCATGCGAAGCTAGCAAAGAAGGCAAAGACTATGCGCAATAAGAAGGAGTATAAGAGGAGGCTGGCCATGTGCCAAGGCTTACCAATTCCTCCACAGGCCGAGATGGATGATCAGTTTGTCGACGTGCCTTCTCATGTTCTTGAGCGGCTTGTCTTGGAAGAGGCCCAGGCACCAAGCCACGACGGAGGCTCCATGACCTACATCGAACATGATATTTCTGATGGCTCTCTTGAAAGAATTCTTTGTCAAAACTCAGAATCTGCCAACTTCTCTGAACGGGAAGGTATAACTCCTACACGACTAAGTGACGGGACCAACCATTTGGAGGAGACGGAAGAGATGAGTGCATCACCCATACCCAAACTAATTACAATCTCTCTGCACTCTTGTGGCAATCTCTCCCACCATGGCATACGCTCGCTCGCCCTCAATCGCTCGGTGATAGCCATCGCAATCATTGGGTGCTGCTACAACCTAGTGACTGAACGTCTCGGTCCGGCGTCGTACAAGATACCATCACTGCGGCCGAATCACCCCCGCTTGACCTCTACCTCCACTGCCTACGACCCACACGGTTTCCCCATGTCGAAGGCTCTCGAAGACTTTCCCCTCCCAGACGGTGGCAAAGGTGTCCGGCTGAATATCACGGCGCGGATGTTAGCAGTCCAGGCTCCCTACAACTGGGGTAGAGAAGACAGCGAGATGTTTTTCAGAAGGCATTTTTATCGCGCTCTTCTCCAGCGGATTCTACGCGACAGGGGGGTTGACAAGCGAGCGGCGAGCGCAGACCAAGTCGATGGCGTCAGCAATAATACCACTTCTGCAAAGGACGATGTCGGGTCGCCGCTGATTGTAGGTAGTCTGCGCAAATCGTCTTTCACCAACTTCAAGGCATATGTCCGTGGCGCCCTGGCCAAACTGAGCAGTGATCCAACGAATGGGGCATTCATTCGCGAGGCGTGCAGTGATTTAAGTGACGAGGTTATTGCCGAATATGAGTGCCGCTATGCATCGGCGAGGAAGCATCTCAGTATTATTTGGACCCTAATGGCGTTCAGTGCTGGGGTCGTGGAGAGCATCATTGCTGTGGATAGGTGGCTGTTCCTAAAGGAACAGGATTGTGTCCAGGATGCTTGGATCCAACCTTTGTTCGACTACGAGCAAAGTCCTCGAAACCTCTGTGTTGTTGCAGTCAAGAAAATGCATGAAGCGGGCACAAGACAGTAATGGTGAAATTCATTCAGGTCTGTTTAACTACATGTCAGTATTATCTAGATCTTACTGTTAGCTGCCAGGGGTGTGATGCCATCCAGAAAACCACCAGACACAACTGCAGTGATCAGCTGGTTTGCAATTGCAGTCCTGGGTGGCAGTCTCAGGCTGCCCTCCTTGTAGCCTTCTGGCGGGCCTTCACCGAGAATGCTCACCCCAAACTGAAGGGCATCTCTGACTTCGTCAAGAGTGAACCATTTGGCACTTTCCAGCTCAGGATCGTTGTCAAGCTTAATGTTCTCGTCTTCGGGGCTCGACACTTGCGCGATGGCACCAATCATCAAGTTGGCTGGGTACGGCCAAGGCTGCGTGGAATGGATCAGGACCCGCGAGAGCACAACACCTGCCTCCTCCCAAACCTCCCGCCGGACAGCATCCTCAATACTCTCTGCGGGCTCAACAAAGCCCGCCAAGGTGGAGTACCAGTTGGCTGGCCATCGCCTCTGGCGGCCTAGAAGCAGACGCTGACCGTCATGGCTCAGGACGGCGACGATGATGGTGGGATCTGTTCGAGGGAAGGTCAAGTTGGAGATGGTGGTGCGCGTGGAACACTCTCCCCGTTCGGGGGGTGACTGGGCCTGATCCTGCGGTGGACAGATCCTCTTGGTGCCTCCATTGACAGAAAGCGTGCGATGGCCGCAGGACCCGCAAAAAGTGTTCCTGGAGTTCCAGTCAAGGTAATGCCGGCCCTGGGCGTACTGAGCGGCGTCGGCAGCATGAAGACTCATTGCGCGCATGCCTTCAAGAAAGTTCCAGCCCTGCTCCGAGAACTTGTTAATCACCTCATCCGCCGCCTTCTGATACTGCTCCCTGGGTGTGATGTCGACAGCAAATGCAGGGGCGCCCTTGAAGTTACGGAATGCATAGCCACTCTCGTCGCTTTCATCCACACCGAGAAAGATCAATTGCGGCTCTACCACCGTCGAATCGAACTCTGCGCTTAGCTCTTTCTCCGACTTGGTAAATGGGTTGCTCGACAAGAGGGGCTTGAGGTCGTCGAGAGAGACATGCTTGAGGTGAGTTGGTGATTCTATCAAGGGCGACAAGTTTTTGAAGACGATGAATTTGGTCGTGGGATGATCAAAGGCACCAGCCAGGAATTCGTGGTTTTCTCTGAGGAAAGACAGCCGGTTTAGAGGAGAGCCTGTGTGATCAGCACGGAGCAGCTCGAGACTCTACGCACAGCGAGGGTACATACTGCCAAAGTAATTGGTGACTTCTTTGCCAAATTTGGCCCCAAGCGCCGACTCTCGGTGGATATGTGCCGGGCTTGGCAGTTCCGGGTGCTGTGGCGGGGCCATGGACGCGGTGCTACGAAGCTGGATTTTGGAAGTGATGTTCACCAGGGAAGCAACTTTGAAGGAAGAGGAAATTAGCGACCAGAGAGAGGTCGCCATGTGATTATCAATCAGACACCCATTCAGGATCCATTATTATTCCAGTGGTCGGAATTGGGCGTCGGGACCAACTCCTAAGCTAATGACATTTGTGCTGCCGATTTGGAGAAACAGAGACAGGAAGGAAGAGCTGTGCTAAGATGCTTACCTTCGGTTGAACCTAAATTTGATCTTGCGGTGAGGAGTCATGCGCCGACCATCGCCATTCACGACCGCCACAAACGGCGTCGAGGGTGTAACCCAACGAAACTGGGCACAAAATACCTACACGTGAACGAGACATCATTCACTTGCCTAACCCCAGCGCCGATTCAAGGGAAGTGACTTTTCAAGTATGAGATTGATATCAAATAAAATACTCTCTGCAGTAGTTCCAGGCGACTACCATGTAAATGAGTTCAGGATATTATTTTCAAGTCACGAATAAATTTCCTGACGTTGTCATGTGATGACTCACAGTTGAGGATTGGCCGGAATTTAGCCTGGAAACAGGTACCACAAGTACGACTGGTAGAAAGTTTGGCCAATCTCTGTAACAGTCAGCTTCTTAGAACAGATTGTATCTGCATCTGCAAACAAATCTGTGTCCAATCCAAAATACAAAGGCTGCAAAAATTCCCAGATTTGCCCCCCTCGATGCCGTCGGATACTTCCCCGCCATCTCCCAATCCCAAACAACCTTCCGCAGTTCCCTCGTACCTGCTTAATGGGTCATTACCCCTCCATACTCGAACTGCGTCGCCACTTGTGCAGGAGCGGCAAAATCTTGCTTCGTCCATAAAGTCCACATACGAACGTCGGGCTACCGTCGACCTCGCTACAGAGCTCGACGCCCCTGCCGAACTGTCCAAGTCGTGGATCGGTACTGCGGACCCGCTTGCGACCCAAACAGAGCCTAAGAAGTATGAACCGGCTCGCCATGCGCGTGATGAGGCACCAAAAACTGGTCCTCCGACGCCAATTGCTTCTGCTACCCGTCCTGCCTCCCCCTACACCCTAAGCCGACCGATCGACTTCGACGGGCTCTCTTGGCCTTCTCTCGGTACTCGCGAGCGGCTCGACCAAACGCCCGAACAGGCACAGGCGCGCTTGGACAAACTTGCCGGCGCAGTGAGGACGATTTTTGAGTGTATTGGCGAGGACCCAGACCGGGAAGGGCTCCTAGGGACACCGCAGCGGTATGCCAAGGCGCTGATGTACTTCACCAAAGGATACGAAGAGAACGTGCGGGATTTGGTGAATGGGGCCGTCTTCCATGAAGATCACGATGAGTTGGTCATTGTCAAGGATATCGAGGTATTCAGCCTCTGTGAGCACCACATGGTCCCGTTCATTGGCAAGATGCATATTGGCTACATTCCCAACCGGCGCGTCTTGGGCCTGTCGAAACTGGCGCGATTGGCAGAGATGTTCAGCCGACGGCTACAGGTCCAGGAACGGCTTACCAAGCAGGTAGCTCTGGCAATTGCCGAGGTCTTGAAGCCCCAGGGCGTCGCTGTTGTCATGGAATCAAGTCATTTGTGCATGGTGATGAGGGGCGTGCAGAAAACGGCCAGCAGCACGACGACGAGCTGCATGCTGGGCGCTATGAGGAACAGTGCCAAGACGAGAGAAGAATTTTTGAGTTTGTTGAATCGAGGCAGGTAAATACTATGCGAAGAAGGTGAGGCGCGTGAATGGATTGGGATCTAGTGCTTTTGCTCAAGGCACTATCAATGGGCCGGTGGTTCAACATCAGCGTTTTGTTCTGGGAGAGAGGTGGACTAGCGACGACGACGGAGAGCCATCTTCAACCCATGGCTTGGACTCTTTTCTGCAGAAATACCGAAAGAAAAACCGATCGTGTACGCTTCGATCGCTTACTGGAGCCCGATCCATTTGTCTTCCTCAGCTTCCCGGCCGTCCTCTTCACCCGGCCCCGGGCTGTCAAGCAACATGCCATTCCAGTTTTCCCCTGCTTGAATCTCCCCCTTCGCTCCCGGGGCTCCGTTCGGCTGCCGTATCCTTGGGGTTGTCAAAAACTCTATCTCAAAATCATTTCGCCGACTTAAATTCCTGACGGTCTTTGCGATGCTGTCGACGCCACGAAGCACAGCTCGTAGCTCGCTTGCGAACTCGCCCTGATGGTCCTTGAGGTATCGGCCATGCACGCTAATTGTCTCCATCGCCCATCGAAGATGGAACTCCAGGTGTGGACTATCGTCCAACTGCTGGCCGAGTGTGCGCAATAAAGGACTGAGGTACACTCTCGGCAGATCCCGAATAACCAGCGGTATGGATGTGTACGGAGTGGCCTCATACACTTGCCGTATCAAAGACTTGTCATTGAGCCGAAATGCCATGACAAGTGCTTTGAGATGCTCAGGCTCATTCTGCTTCAGGATTGTCTGTACATTCTGCGGCGTCACATCGATATCGAGATCAAATGGGTCAAAGTCTTGGGTTCCTGTGCTGTCAAGGCTGTAAATCAACAAGCCCTCTGTACTGGCTGCACAAAAGCTTCGGCCTGTTGGTGCAAACTTGACAGACGTGACTCGCACTTCAGGCCGAATCGTGCGACTTGTTGCGTCCTTACCACGCTTGACGCCGGGTAGGCTCTTATCAATGCGATCCTCGAGGTCGGAATTCTCGCCTTCAGTGTCGATCATATCAAGGGGAAGACCGTTTGACCTGATGGCGGATGAATTGAGGAATTCTTGGGTCCCGTTGAGCGACAAATTGACCGAGACTGTGAATTTCTTGATGAGCGTCAGGGTGCTGATAGAGTACAGGCAGATGAACTTGCTGTTTCCTCCAGCAAGCAGGCATGACCCATCGGCTGAGTATGCGATTGTGTTGAAAGACTTTGTGCCCGGCGTGGAAGCGGCTGTTCGACGTGACGTGAGCGTGCGACCTCCACTTACATCACGGCGTCCATCGAGACCGGATTCTTGGACAGATGTGTTCAGATTCCAGAATGTTAGCTGTCCATCCAGGGTTGAGGCACATAGCTGTTGCGAATCGGGCCTGACAGCTACACAGAGTAGATCAGAGGTAAGTTGCAGTGATTCTGAGGTCTGGGAGCGATCGAACACCTTCCAAATGCGGATTGTGCGGTCCCATGAACCAGAGATAAGAGTTTGACTATCAGGCGTGAATGCCAACGTGGAGATTGGACCCTCGTGGCCGGCCAGCTGGTCGAGGAGGGCGCCGGTCTGGACGGACCAGAGGTGAATGTCAAAGGAATCATGTGAGGCTGCGCAGACAACTTCCGCTGACCCATCAACCGCTAGACATGTGAAGGAGAGTCTGGTCGGTGCCGTGAAGGTGCGGAAGTTTCGATAGCGGAGCATGTCCCACGCGCGTACGGACCCGTCGAGTGAAGAGGTGAAAAGAATGTTTCCTCGTTTCGAGTATGCCGAGTCAGTGACAGCCGAGGTGTGCTCTGTGAAGGTGGCAATGTGGAAGCCCGATGCAATATCCCATGCCTTGATCAGTCCATCATCGGAGCCTGTGATGATGCGGGAGGAGTCGGGAGAGTAAGAAAGAGTGGTCATGGTGTCGAGGTGGGAGGACTGTTTCAGAATATTGGACTCGGACGCGTGTTCCCAGACCAGCAGCTGACCAGCGCGCGAGGATGCCAGGGCAAGCCACTGTCCTGACTTGTTGATGGAGACTGTGGTGATTGGCGACGATGCCATGGACAGAGAATGAATGTTTGAGAAGGAAGGAAGCTCATAGAGAGAGAAGAGACCATTTGCAAAGCAGACAGTTAGAAGGTTTGTTGCAGGATGAAAGACGGCGCATTTGAGCTTTGCATTCTGCATAAAGTAGTCCTTCTTTGTGATGCGCCATCGTTCGTCAGTGCCACTGCCTGGTTCTTCGTCCTGGCCATCTTGCCAGGCTTTGGAGACAAATTCCCACCGGAAGAGGGCGCCATCTTCGCTCACGGTGTAGATCTGCTCCTGGTTGGCCGAGAACCAGGCTGCTCTGAGACGCTGCCGATGACCAGAGAGGACTGTGGGCTCGAAGCCATCTTCAGGATCCAGACTCCATAATCTTGCAGTCAAGTCCCTCGAGGAACTGACAAAGAACCTTGCATCACCGGACCAGCTCAGATGGTCAATGGTGTCAAAGTGGCCGCCGTATTCACGATGGAGGACAAACGGGGCAAATTCAAGCTCGCGATTCCCGCTTGCGTCCGGTGTCGAGGGAACTCGCCATGCCTGCAGAGCTCGGCCCAGGCCAACAACGAAGTGTTCCCCACTGGGCGCAAAGGCAAGGGCGCTGACTGGGCCTCTGAAAGAAAAGTGGTAGATCGAAATGCGGCGCGCAAAGAGGGTTAGGATGGCACGACCATCTTCGTCAACAGTGAGCAGGAGTTGCCCATTAGGAGTGAGGTCAAGGTGGGTAATGTTCGTTCTGTGGGTGAGTGGGAGCGTGTACGAGGTATTCTTGGTCAAATTAAATACTGAAACTCGATTGCCCACTGGCGAGAGGAGCGAGTTGCCATCTGGGGTGAAGACAAGGTTGCCTCGCCCATAGACAGTGCCAAGGAGATTGGAAAACTATCGCAGTCAGCACAGCGCTCGACAGGGCAGAGAAAGCAGCGCATACCTTGAATTCTGTCTTCATGCTACCTGCGAGCCATGGTTGCGCGGAGGACAAAAAAAAATAATTCATGTTTAAGTAACCAATTAGGGTTGGCGGGCGATCGACAACTAGCGGGGTCGGCTATTCCTAATTACGCCTGGTGCAGCCTTGGGACTTTTGGTGCATCACGTTCAGGAGAATTCAGGGGTTTCGACCACTCTTTCCTCAATTTACTTTACCGCGCCGCCCCTCTTCTGCACCTGTCTCCTTCCTTATTCTTTTCTCTGATCCCCCGACTCTGCTTACCATCTGCACCGGTGCAATCATGGCTCCTACTACAACGACGGAATCGGCCTCTCCCATTGGCATTGCCAATCTTCCTAACCAGCGCCACAAGATTGTCGCGAAGCGAGGCGCTGCCTTCACCATCATGGTACTGTGTCTCGCTCCCACATGTTTCCAAACCGCTTACCCTCTCAGGTTGCCGGTGAATCAGGCCTAGGCAAGACAACCTTCATCAACACGCTCTTCTCCACCACCATCAAAAACTACACCGATCACAACAAGCGACACGCGAAGCAGATTGACAAGACGGTCGAGATTGAGATCACCAAGGCGGAACTTGAGGAGAAATTCTTTAAAGGTGCGGCTGCATATTCTGGCCTGTGACCATCAACTGATTTTGGACAGTGCGGTTGACTGTGATCGACACTCCTGGTTTCGGCGACTACGTTAACAACCGAGACTCATGGCTGCCTGTGATCGAATTCCTAGATGACCAGCACGAGTCGTACATGCTGCAAGAGCAGCAGCCCCGCCGCACCGAGAAGATCGATCTGCGTGTTCATGCCTGCCTCTACTTCATCCGCCCAACCGGCCATACGCTGAAGCCGCTCGATATCGAGGTCATGAAGCGCCTCTCCTCCCGCGTCAATCTAATCCCTGTCGTTGCCAAGGCAGACACATTGTCCCCCGCCGATCTCGCTCGCTTCAAGCACCGCATTCGAAATGTGATTGAAGCCCAGGGCATCAAGATTTATCAACCTCCAGTTGAAGAAGATGATGAAGCCGCGGCACAACACGCTCGTGCACTGATGGCCGCAATGCCGTTCGCAGTCATTGGGAGCGAGAAAGATGTCAAGACTTCGGATGGTCGCATTGTCAAGGGCCGCCAGTATGCGTGGGGTGTTGCCGAAGTTGAGAATGAAGAGCACTGTGACTTCAAGAAGCTTCGGTCGATTCTGATCCGCACTCACATGCTCGACCTCATCCACACTACGGAAGAGAACCACTACGAAGCCTACCGTGCGCAGCAGATGGAGACGAGGAAGTTTGGCGAAGCACGGCCGAGGAAGCTTGACAACCCCAAGTTCAAGGAGGAAGAGGAGGCCCTCAGGAAGCGATTCACTGAGCAGGTCAAGATCGAGGAACAGCGATTCCGATCATGGGAGCAGAAGCTGATCGGCGAGCGGGACAGGCTCAACAAGGACCTTGAGTCGACCCATGCACAGATAAAGCAGTTGGAGCAGGAGCTTGAGCAGATGCAGGGCAGTGCGGTGAGAAGCCACGGCCGACGCTAAGCCTGATATTCAGGCCAAAAGCTGCTAGTCTCCACGGCGAGTCCGAGGAGTGATGTGCCCCCTTTTTCTCTTCAGCGCAGCTGGTGTCCTTGAATCTTTTCGCGGCAGGGTTATTGACATGATAAGTAGCAAGTAATCTTTTCCCCATCAACTTTGATACGCACCCCTTGACATTTCCACGTCTGGTGTTCTCTAGTTGCTCTCTATGATGTCGCGCTCGCTATTCAACTGTGGCTCTATCCCGTCGCTAACCGAGAAAGATATTGCGGTGGTCGGTCTTTTAGCCTCGATTGCTGCTTCTCCTGGCCTATTCCGTGCTGCTGGCAAAGTCCCGATGGCTCGTCCTTTGGGCTTCCGCCAACTCCCTGCCAATGTGCCCATTGACACCTCTTCCACCCATTCCATCTTTTACTTCGCCGTGCGAGCCTCCAGTTGCTACCTGGGCTTGGTCAACGTCCCTGAATCCCTCGTCCATCTTGATGCCATTTGCATTACCTGTGCTCAGTCCCATCCAAGCGGCCATCTTGTCCTGCTTGAATGCTTCAAAATCCCACTCCTCTGGTTCCAATGCCAAAGGATCATCTATCCAGATGTATGCATGAGCCTCCACGTCTTCCGCCCCAACATCCGACTCTGTTTGCCCCTTCTGCTGTTCTTTTGGCTCAGATTGATGCGATATCCCTTTGCGGTCCTCTGCCCCCGGCAGTAATCTTACCTTCACCCTTCGGCGCTCGTACTGTGCTCCCTCGAAGATGTCAAGCCGCAACACATCCCCTTCTGTTAACCCGGACACAATGGTGCCTTTCACACAACCGCCGGGGTGGGGTATCATTCCAGGGTAGTCACATCCCAGTACGCGGTGTCTCTGATGATCATGGAGGAGTGCGGGCTGGCTCTTGAGTAGATTCATTGATGGATAGTTCAGAGGCGAGGGGTGGGGTGTCCCATAGATGACTCGGTACAGAACATTGGGAGCCATGAGAGTGCCGTAGAAAAAGGCGGTATTGTCCAGCTTGTCCAGCCTGGGTTGAGCATCGCGTGGAGACTGGGTTGAAGCCATGCTTGATGCTCTGTAATGATTGTTGTAGACAGAAGGAGGTACAGCAGGGAGAGTTTTGGTGGAGATTTTGTTATCTTCACTTCTTAGCATCGCGATAATCCCTTTTCTGTTTTCGTCGTCTTGTACGTAGCAGACGACCGAATCATGGATCTCACATTGCGGCGTACTCCGTACAAATGAGAAACCACTGATATTTGCAATTGCCGCGCGCCGGGTGTCATCCAACCTTTTGATTCCCTATCTTGACCCCCGCACCCACCCTCAAATACTACCGCGGTACAAGGAACTGAACCCCTCATGAGAGACGGCGATAGCTCACAGTAGGTTAACTTGCCTGTCTCGGGTTGTTATTTTTTGTGTTAACTTGGCTTTGAAAATCTACAAAATTTCAACACGATCTCTCTCTTCTTTGCTTGCCGCCCATTAAGGTCGTCTCTGTTGACTCAATGGGGGACTCAATCCCTCGCAAGGTCTGGGAAAACCCCAATCCAGAGGAAACGCAGCTTTGGAAGTTCATGCAGTCCTTGGGTGGAAGATATGAGACACCACTGCCAGTATGTTGACCGGAGAATACTCTTCATCTCTCGCTGATTGGTGGCAGGACTATGAATCCATCTATCGGTTCTCCTGCACTCGACGGTCCGATTTCTGGAGGCATGTCTTTGAATACTTTCCTATCGTGTACGAGGGCGTCATACCTAATCCTGTAGTTGACGAATCTGCGCGTATGGATTCAATTCCGAAATGGTTTCAAGGAGTCAAGCTGAACTTTGCTGAAAACATTCTCTTCTGCGGAGACAAGGAAGGACGCCCTGTCAAGTACCCCGGAAAGGAAGACAACACGATTGCTTGTGTCCAAGTAAGGGAGGGAAGCTTCGCCGAGCCGATTATACACGTCACCTGGAAAGAGCTCAGACAGAGAGTTGGTCAGCTTGCGCAGGCCATGCGTTCGCACGGCGTTCAGAAAGGTGATCGAGTAGCTATCGTTGCAAGCACCTCGCTTGACACCTTAACCGTTTTTCTTGCTGTCACCAGCTTGGGTGGGATTTTCAGCTCTAGCAGCACTGATATGGCTTCGAAAGGTATATTGGACAGGCTGCTTCAGATCAAACCGAAATTCCTATTCATGGATGACACGGCCGTCTACAACGGCAAGCAGATTGACTTGCGGCCTAAGATGGAAGAAATTGTTCAAGGAATGAAAGACGTCCCGGAATTTGAGGGCGTCGTCTCGCAAGCGCGCTTCGCCCATTCACCAGCAAATGTTTCAAGCGTGTCACGCAGTCAGACATGGGAGGGCTTTATTTCAGCTGCTCCATCGTCTGAATTGATCTTCGAGCGGGTCGAATTCTCTGACCCGTTTCTTGTTGTCTATTCATCTGGCACCACTGGCACCCCAAAGTGCATCACTCATTGTGTTGGTGGGGTCATCTTGAACGGGCACAAAGAAAGCCGGTTGCAGCGAGAGGTTGACCATACGTCGGTACAGTTGCAGTACACCACCACAGGCTGGATCATGTACCTGACATCGGTCATGTCTCTGCTTGTGGGAGCAAGAATGATCATGTATGACGGAAGCCCATTCGTTCCAGACATGAAGAATTTCATTCAGTTGTGTGGTCAAGAGAAGGTCACACACTTTGGGATAAGTCCTCGATATCTGCAAACTCTGCAAAGAAACAACCTTGTACCAAAGGAACTGACAGATCTTTCATCCTTGAAAGTTGTGACGAGCACAGGGATGGTCTTGTCAGATGCTCTATATGAATGGTTTTACGACGTCGGCTTCCCGACCTCAGTACACCTGGACAATATTTCCGGCGGTACGGATTTGGCTGGCGTAAGCATATGTTTGTTTCTCTATCAGAAGCGCTTTACTAATGCACATTTAGTCATTTGCCTGTGGGAACCTGGTACTTCCACTCTATGTTGGCGGCTGCCAATCCTTATCTCTCGGCATGGCTGTCTCTGTATTCGACCACACCATCGAAGGCGGTAAAGGTGTCAAAGGCAGACAAGTTCCAGATGGCGTTGCCGGTGAATTGGTGTGCACTGCTGCCTTTCCAACCATGCCAGTTAAATTCTGGGGCGATGATAGCGGCGAACGTTATTTTTCATCCTACTTCGAGAAGTTTGACAATTGTTGGACACACGGCGACTTTATTGCAATACACCCACTGACGAGGCAAGTTTTCTTTCTCGGAAGAGCCGATGGAGTGCTCAATCCTAGCGGTGTGCGGTTCGGAAGCGCGGAGATCTACTCCATAATTGATGCCAATTTTTCTGAGGAAATTGCCGACAGCATCTGTGTTGGTCAGCGCCGCCCCAAGGATGAGGATGAAAGTGTGATGTTGTTCTTGCTCATGAAGCCTGGGAAACAGTTCACGCCCGATCTTGTAAAAAGAGTGAAAGAGTCGATCAGAAGAGGGGCAAGCCCGCGACATGTACCAAAATATGTCTTCGAGACGCCAGAAATACCGACGACGGTGAATCTCAAGAAAGTCGAACTGCCAGTCAAGCAGATTGTGAGTGGAAAGGTCATCAAACCGAGCGGCACATTGGCGAACCCAGGAAGCCTCGACTACTACTACCAGTTCGCCAAAGACGAGAATTTGGTAACGGAACCCAGGGCAAAGCTATGATTCTGATACTACCAAGAGATTGTCTGATTAGGGGTACTGATAGAGAACATTCAAGCAACCAGTTTACACACCTCCTGCATACCTGTTTGTTGCTGGTCTTGAATATCCCTTCGCCAGAATATTTACAGCATCCCTATGTACATGCTCATGGAGTGAGGAGGTTGGCGATTACTAACAAGCCATGAGGTGATTGCTAGGCCAGCACGTGGGATCCCTCGTGACGTGCATTTCTCCAACCTCAGCCTCTAGTGTAGTCTAGCAACAAACTCAGCCTCAGCTGGTTTAGTGCCGTAGCTTGGGAATTGGAACTTCCCAGCTCCTGCCAGTTCCTGGCGCTAGCCGATCTGTTTGACAGGGTGGTCCTGGGAAGGCAAGGATTGAGCTGGGCATTCTGTACCTGGGTTTCTTTGCTCCCTCTAGCCTCTCCCCCGCATGAATCGCCGAGATCTGGTCCAGACCTTTAGTTATGATGTCATCCGTGATAAGCTACGGATCCAGTCTTTGTAAGTTTTCATAACATTCTCGGTGCTGCTTTCATCGATCACTTGGCAAAATGGCAAATATGCTGCGTCTCCATCCGCTTGTACACGTAGGCCTCTCGATCTATCGGCTTGGTATCGAACTCTTCGAACTCTTGGCATATCAGCACGTTGTGTGTCCCATTGAGATCCATGGCCATTGTCCATTGTCCCTCTTTCGCGCGTTCCTTACTTCGGTATACAGTTGCGGAAACCGGAAGCATAGGGTTTGCCTGGCATGACATCTGGAATAAGTTTGCCGAACTTACCCATGGATACACGATGGTTCTTGGGTCTCCACCCACGTGGAAAGCTGGTTGAAGGTAAACAAACACTTACATGATCCCCGCTTTTTCTTACCTGGAGCCTTCAGGCATCATTCATCAAAGCTCGGGCTTTGCTCCAGGATGCTCCAGACAAAACCCTAAGCAGCCCACGTGAAAGCTTCGATCCGCGTCAGTTCCAACAACATAAGCCCATAGTTAAGATTCTGCATTATTGGGCTTGGCATACTACCGAGTACTGACCACTGCGCCACTCAGCTACAGGCACAGCTGCGGTAATAATTGTCGAGTTCTTCTTTTCGACGCCAATCAGGATGCACATATCGGACACGTCGATCAGGCAGGTGCGACCTTCTGGAATCTCGCAAATGCACAAGGGTCTTCCTTCCATGCTCGGTGGTTACTCTTGACTTGTTGCCGGCATCCCACGTGTAGTAGATGATTGGCTGGGGGCGAATAATCAAAAGCTTCATTGCCTTTAGTGGTGTTATCGTCCGCTCTTGGCATCTGCTCCGCCGTCTTGGCAATGTACCTTGGTCTTTCCCACCGACGCCTAGCTCTTTGCAGAGAGCTAGCTGTGCAAGCTTCCCTGGACATGGAGGGCTACAAAACCTCATGCAGCTCTCGAGCTGCAGCTCCCACCACTCTCCAGACCTCCTCGACATGGCTCTCCGTTCGATCGCCACGGCGGCTCTTGCTTTCGGCCTCTTGTGTGGCCACTGCTCCGCTCAGACCTTCCAACGACTGGGTGCCTGCCCTTCACTGGGATGTATCTTTCCTCCCGACCAAGCCGACTTCCTGGCTGGGCAGCACTTTGACCTCAGAGTTGAAGTCCACGCGCCCTTGAATGGAAGCGAACGTGTCGAAGGTTACACTGAGCCTGACCGGGATTTCAGCATCACCATTGTCCATGAAGATGGCCTGAATCCTAAAACCATTTCTCAATTCTTCGAGATCGAAGAGCCCTTGTTGGAGACTTGGAATTTCACCTGGTACGAGGATTTGTTCGCGCAAGCTGCGGAAACTCCCTCTGTGGTGCGGGTCGCCTCGAAGATCTACCGCAATATCGCTCTTTACAAGCCCGGCCATTACATCGCAACCCTGACCCACCAGGGTGATCAACAGACCATTGCAAACTGGACTGTCCGTGACATCCCCAAGAAGCGAAGAGCGAAGAATGTTGTGTTGTTCATCGGAGACGGAATGACCACCAACATGATCACTGGTATGTTGTTGGCAAGATCGAGTTTCGGAATGCTAACATCATGGCAGCTGCTCGCCTTATTGGCCACAAGTCCATCAATGGAAAGTACCAGACACGCCTGGCCATGGACAAGTTCCCCGTGCTTGGTCACCAGATGACTCATTCTTTGGATTCCTTCATCACGGACTCTGCCAACTCGGCAACAGCACTCTATACTGGGCACAAGACCACCGTCAATGCTCTCGGTGTCTACCGCGACTCCTCGCCAGATTCGCTCGATGACCCAAAGATCGAGTCGATCGCCGAGATCTTCCGACGTGTGTGGAATGGTGGCGTTGGAATCGTCTCCACTGCATTCATTGCCGATGCCACCCCCGCCGCCTTGACCGCTCATACCCATGACCGCAGTCAGTATGGTGAAGTTGTTGACTCATTCCTCAATGGAATCACAAACTACTCGTGGCCTGAGTGGACCGGCCCTGATGTTCTGTTCGGCGGTGGCGCAGAACAATTCTTCCCCAACGAAGACTCGTTCCAGGGTCAGGACTACTACAAGCTCTTTGCAGACAGGGGCTACACTGTTGTGCTCAACAACACCGAGCTTCAAGCTTCAGACAACTCTTCCAAGCATCTGGGCATCTTCTCGGTCTCGAATCTGGCCAAATGGCTTGACCGAAATGTCTACCCGGAGAATCTTGAGATTGCAGGTACTGCCCCCGATGGATCAGAGGGTGCTGCCACCGACCAGCCTGGCTTGAAGGAGATGACCCTGAAAGCCCTTGAGATCTTGCACAACCGTCACGGCAAAGATGGTTTCTTCCTCATGTCTGAGGCCGCATCTATTGACAAGCAAATGCATCTCCTCGATTACGACCGCGCTCTGGGCGAGCTTCTCGAGTTCGATGATACGATCAAGGCCACCATTGAGTACCTCGAGAGCATCGGTGAACTCGAAAACACCCAAATCGTCGTCACTGCTGATCACGGCCACGGCTTCGATGTCGCCGGTGGTGTTGACACAAAATACCTCGAAGCCCAGGATGGAGATCGCGAGAAGCGAAGCGCAGTCGGCACCTATGCCGAGTCTGGTCTGTCCCAGTACCTTGTCGCCAACCGATCTGCCCCGATCGGCTCTGACCAGAACTTGGTTTACACCAGCGGAACCAACTTCCCTGTCAACTGGGATCCTCGATATACCTTGTTCCAGGGCTTCATGGCGAACCCAGATCGTCGTGAGAACTACAAGGTCCACAAGACTGGCCCCCGCAAGCCGGCAATCAATGTCACCGGCTTTGACTCGGATGATTACTACGTCAGCTACAAGGATGCTGTCACCGGTTTCCTGATCAATGGCACCCTACCGGTCAATGCTGACCAGGGAGTCCACAGTTTGACTGATGTCCCCGTGTTTTCTCAGGGCCCGTGCCAGGCCGATTTCGGTGGAGTGTTCAACAGCATAGATATCTTCTACGGCTTGGCTGGCTGCCTTGGATTGAGTCAGGTTGCGAATTAATTTGCCTGACAATCCTGGATCCGACAATAAATAGCATAGTATGTAATTTGTGATCAGGCTATCGAGTGCCACGCAAAATGAGTAATAAAATTACCTTTGATCAAGTCTTTCTTGCACAAATTTTTTTCTCGAGAGCACCTTCATCTTGATCTAATCGGGAAAGTTAGGCGAAATATCACTCTGAAAAATTGATGAATCTTGCATTTTGTCACACAGACGTGGGAGCACCAAAAGATGGGGCCTGGCCGTCGCATGAAGAAACAGGGCCCTCCTCCCTCCCTCGAAGAACTTGGGATTGGAGCAAAGCGGAAGACCGCCGACACGACGTCTGCTGACGCACCTGCAAAAAAAAAATTGCGCCAGCACGACACGACGAAAGGGCCTGTCAAGGCAACGCGAAATAAAGACAATGCCAAAGCAACCACCAAGCCGAAAGCGCGCTTGGTAAACACAGATGCACAGATCACTCGACCGCCAGCCTTCCACGCCTCACAGGACGAAGAAGAAGAGGAAGAAGAGACAGATACACATGGTGTTCGCTGGCAAGAGCTGTCCAATGACGATGACGACGACGACAACGACGACGATGATCTACTACCAGATGAGTATAATGGCATGGACGATGACTTCCTCGAAATGGATGGATCCGATGCCTCGGTCGTGGACTCTGATCAAGAGACCCGACCGACTGCGATCTTCTCCGAAGACGAAGATGATTCTGATGCGGAGGCCAAACTCACTGCTGCCAACATTGAGGGACTATCGAATCGATTGGATCAAGAACAGGCAGAGATTGAAGCAGAAGCACAAGCAGAACTCGAAGATGCCGCTATCCAAACCAACATCCAAGCAGATGCCGATCTTCTCGACCCTACCAGTACTGCTCCCTCACTTGTTCCTGATCTTGCTGCAGTCCGATCTCGCATCACGGAGACTATCAGAGTTCTTGAGAATTTCTCCAAGCTGACTGACAAGAGCAAATCTCGCTCAGCATATACGCAACAGCTCCTTTCCGATATCTGTGTCTACTACGGATACAATGAATTCCTTGCCACCAAGCTCTTCAATCTGTTTTCCCCTACCGAGGCCTTTCATTTCTTCGAGGCCAATGAGACGCCGCGTCCGATGGTGCTTCGGACCAACACTCTGCGCACCAATCGACGAAGCTTAGCCCAGGCGCTCATCAATCGCGGCGTCGTGTTGCAGCCCGTGGGGAAGTGGTCAAAAGTCGGATTACAAGTGTTTGAGTCACCAGTTCCTCTTGGTGCTACCCCAGAATATCTTGGAGGCCAATACATTCTGCAAGCTGCCTCTTCCTTCCTTCCTGTCATGGCTCTAGCCCCGCAGCCAGGTGAGCGAATTCTTGACATGGCTGCTGCACCCGGCGGTAAGACTACCTACATATCCGCTCTGATGAGAAATACTGGGGTTGTCATTGCGAACGACGCGAACAGAAAGCGTGCGAAAGGTCTCATCGGCAATATCCATCGACTGGGAGTAAAGAACACCATTGTCTGCAATTATGAAGCACAGAAAGCCTTTCCTCGGATTCTCGGCGGTTTCGATCGTGTCCTTCTCGATGCGCCATGCTCTGGCACAGGCGTTATTGGGAAAGACCCCAGTGTCAAGACATCAAAGAACGAGCGGGACTTTCAATTGCTGCCTCATATGCAGAAGCAGCTTCTACTCTCAGCAATTGATTCAGTTGATTCCAGCAGCAAGACGGGCGGGTACATTGTCTATTCAACATGCTCAGTGACGGTAGAGGAGAACGAACAGGTTGTGCAATATGTGTTGCGCAAGCGGCCAAATGTCACCATTGTCGAGACGGGACTGCCAGATGGATTTGGTACAAAGGGCTTCAAAGCGTTTGCTGGGAAGGTGTTTGATGAAAACATGACCAAGACACGGCGATGGTACCCTCATGTTGAGAATGTTGATGGATTCTTTGTTTGTAAGTTGAAGAAAACTGGTCCAACGCCCAATGGTTCAAAGTCGAATGGAGCCGCTGCCAGCGTCGAGAAAGAGACTGTGGAGAGCAACGGAGTTGTGGCCTATTCAAAAGATAATGATGAATTTGGAGGCTTTGATGACGAGGAAGACAGAGTCTTGATTGAGAAAGCTGAGAAGAAACGGCTCAAGTCGAAAGGATTGAACCACAAATCAGGCCATAGCAGCAAAGGAGGAAATTGAGAGGGGAGTGAACGAACCCAACAGTGCAAAGTGTTCGGAGCTTGATAAAAAGGTGTGGAAATATAGAGTTACTGGAGGTCGTGGTGGAGGTCGTGGACGACTCCGCGACCCTGCCAACAATTATTCTGAATGCCCGAGGCAGGGGTTTGAGGCCCTGCGCCTCTCTTTAACATCCTTTTGAAGGTTGGCCTGATATATGCTTGGAGTTCGCCATGAATCATGGACTCAAGAACATATGCCCTCTTAAAAGTACGTACCACGTGACCACACACATCTTTCTTTTTTCGCCTGCATCAATTCCAATTTGGCTCTGTTTGCTTTATGATTGCTCCTACGCGTAGATATTAGTATTCTCCCTCTACTGTAAACATTTCATCCAGATCCACGCAGGTTTTGTAGAGTAATTGCGTTGGAAACGGTCGCTGTTCAGGTTCTGCTGTTTTGGCAGGCAACGTAGCAATACACGTGTACAGTACTGACGTGGAGGCGCTAATAATTGCCCAAAATCATCTCAATTTCTTTTCTTTTGCCAGCGTTGAACACGCTCGTCGATATGTTGACGCCAAAACCAAAAGCTGCAAGTAGCAATGAGTCACTCCCGCCGACTCCCCCCCCGCCCCCCCCTGAGCCATTCCGCAAGAGCGCCAGAGTGTTTAAGCTCCGCAGGGAAGTAGAGGCGCTCGATTACGTGCGGAAATCGACCACTATCCCCGTGCCATACATCATCGACTCACACTTGGATGTGCCAGACCCTGCTGACCATGGGTGGATTCTCATGCAACGACTACCAGGCATACAATTAGGCGATGCATGGCCGGCTATGGATGAAGACCAGAGAAGGCGTGTTGTCGTTGAGCTTAGGAGGTATCTCAAGGAACTCCACGCCCTTCAACCTCCTGTGGCTGGGTGGATAGGATCTTGCACAGGCGGGCCAGCCTATGATCACCGCCTCAACAACCTAGCCCCATGCGGCCCCTTCAATTCAGTTGCTGAGTTTCACGATTATTTAGTGGCCCCTATCAAAAAGTGCCCGCGTCCGGAATGGGCTGTCAAGTATCGCCAGCGCTTAAATGACAACCACGATACCAGATTCACCCATGCCGATCTTTCACGGGAGAATATTCTTGTGGATCCAGACACTGGTACCATCACGGGAATCATTGACTGGGAAATGGCAGGATTCTGGCCTGAATGGTGGGAGTACAGAAAGGCCATGCAAGGCTCAAGCCAGCTATGGTGGGTAAAGCTGGTCGATCAGGTCATGGAACAGTATCAGGCAGAAACTGTGGCCGACATGGACATTGAAATGTTCTAGTTGGGTAACGATTTTGATGTGAGCCGCCCATTGAGCATCTGACTGGCTGGCGTTCGTTATTCTTAGCATTCTGTGGCCTTGTGAGGGTTGGGGGCCGGCGGCTACTTGAGAGTATTAAGGAAGGGAAGTTTCATCAGGTTGATTGAACTCATCTGTGTTCCTTTTGAGACAGAATTTCCTTCGAGACAAGTGTGAGCTTCCCTCCCATCTGACTGCCAACAACCCATCGTCTCTAACAAGGCAGGGATGTGACAGACTGGATACACATCAGCATGACAAAGCATGCCTTCTATGTGGCCGCCTATGACCGCGGCAGACATGGCCTATCCGGCACGATTCAGCCTTATCACTGGACTTATTTCATCCAGCTCAATGTGCAAGGCAAAGAGAATAATGGCATTGCGCACCAGCTACGTGGCATGCCAGGTGGATTCTACTACCAAGGGCCTGAGAATGTCGATCTCTGGAAGTCCCAGAGGCTGAAGCACGAGCTTGAGATTGGCGAGGTGGATTCCTCGCAGCTGGATGAAGTGCACCGTATTCTCAGCGCCGTGCACATCGAGAAGAACGAGTCGTCGACGTGGAACTGTCAGGATTGGGCTGTGAGCGGCTTGGATGGCCTGAAGAAGGCTGGCTTTGTCTGGGATCACATCACAGAGGAGGCAATCAGGACTTGGCTGAAGGAGCCGTGTCCTAGGCTAGTACTATGGACTGGACATACCCCAGGTGTTTTGTGGAGAAACAGGCCAATGATTGGGATGCAGATTGGTGTAGATGGATGTAGATGGGTGCAGATGGCAGATGGATGCAGATGGATGCATGCAGGTTCTAGGGTCTCGATGTTGTTGTATGCTTGGCTGCGTGGGTGTGTTGTACTCTACTTTGGAAAATCGCAATTCAATCTCATCAATTCAACCTCCAGCCCAATTCCCGCAGTCATTTGGCAAACCAACTGACACAGCCTGGCAAGACATTCAAAGTGGCTACATTTCCATCATCATGGTACAGTAATTATCATGCCCAGGCCTTTTGAAGCACGGGGCATATGATCGTGTGTACTGCAGTCAATCTATCCCACCTTGTTGTGTGCTGTCATCTTTCCTGCCTCTATCCTTTGCTGCCCCCCCTCCTCCAAACGGAAGGAAGCCAAGCGCGGGACTATCCTGTCTGGCACTGACTGATTGATTGATTGATCATGGACACATCCGTTTCCATTTCTCCATCCTCTCACTCGTCCTCCTCCTCCGCCACCGCCGCCACCGCCCCTTCTTCTTCTTTTTCTTCTTCTCCTCCTCCCGTTCCTAATCATGGCGACGACACTCAACACATGGACGTCGACGTTCCCCCGCCAGTCCCTGTGACAGCAGTATACACCCCCAAACCGCCTAGGAGGCCGTTGCCCAAACCTGTTGAGGAACAAGCCTGGAGCTCTAGGTGAACGGTCACCAAGGAGGCTGTTGTTGACACCGGTGTTGTACAGAAGAGCAGAGCTCTGGAAGAATCAGAAACCAGGCCAGAAGAGAAGCGAGGCAGTGAAGAGACACGGCCAGCGCCCAGGAGATTTACTCCGCAGCCAGTCGAGACAAGTCTCAGGTCGTTGAGACGAAAGTTTGTTCCCGAGCCCATGGAGACAACGACACGGAGCAACAGAGGCAACAAGGGCAAGGACAGGCAGCTTAACACTGCCGAAAACGACGGTAATGAAGCTGCCGCTGTTCCCCCTACAAAGCCGCCAACGCGCAGGAGATTTGCCCTCGTGCCCATCGAGTCCTCTTCTCGCAGTAGCAGAGACAAGAGAGACGACGCGTCGACACCTTATTTTGTTGCAAACGACCAGCCTCCAAGGGCAAAGGCTGTTTCAACATTAGCATTTGTATATATGTATATATTTATATATAGCCCGCTGCGACACTCAGGACCAACCGTGAAAGGGTGAGGCACAGTCGGCCCGACTCCTAGTAGATATATTCAGCCTGATGGGGAGCGCCAAGTATCAATCAAAGTCCGGATGTGATCCATGTGAGACCAACTGGATATATATCGGATGATCAGCCCTCCAATAGTCGTTGTGTCCCAACACGATAAAACAAAAGGTTTTAGAAGGGGAGAAAGCAGGCATTGCCATTCTTCTGCACTGACTGACCACGGTTGATTGACAATACCAATCCCCACACGACCTAAATCAGATCGAAGACATCGGTGGCCATGTCAAATAAAGCTCGCATCTGCATCGAGCTCTTCCACCGTGACGAGATCTCTATCCAAAAGGGAAACTTGGAACGCCTGGGCTGGGCGATCTATCATTGGGCGATCCTAGTGCGGCCGAAAGATTTAAAGAAAATCGACAACAGTGTCTCCTTTGATGTCACAGATGGGATTCGACTCAACCCAGCGAACCGAACAAACATGAGCCCAGCTGGCGACTGGTGGTTCCGTATCCGTACAACTGTGAACCCACTTGCCACAGGCCATTTTCTTGGTGCCATTGAGATCGGGAAAGTGCCGAACGATGTCACCATTGAGCACTTGACTGCACTGCTTTCCAAACTGCCTTTACCACAGAAGAATCAAACACCAGATCAGAACTGTGCAACCTGGGTTTCCAATGCCGTGGAGGCTCTTCAACAGGCCGGGTATGTGTCTGAAAAGGACACACAGAAGATAATGAACAGAGCGATGGCGATGGCGGCAGAAGTCATGGCAAAAGGGCCGCCGAAGAAAGTAGAAGCTCGTTTTCAGGTCTTGTGAAAGAGATGTCCATGTGACAGGGATGGTCAATTTATTGTATCAAGGGGTTGGTCGAACAATCGCCAAAGAGTACGTTCTGCAGCCAATTCATCGTCGTATCGCGGAATCTGCTGGCGCAACATCTCATAGAACTCTGGCAAAAGAGCACTATTGTAGTGTGCTTTCGTATACTCCCAATATTCTGGATACCACCCAGAACATTCCCAATCAATAATCGCAACAACTTTGCCTTCTCGCACAAGTATATTTTGCACGCCCAAATCACCATGTGTGAAGCGAGTAGCATACGACCGACTGTGCACGTTAGCAACTTTCTCGCCGAAAATCGCCTCCACGCCATCTGACTCAACCCCGCCGCGCAGGCAGCGGTGGAACCCATCGACATCGTCGAATGGACCAAATAACCTCGAACCTATCCGAATATCCCGACAAGCTCCACCTTCTGTAGCGGAGACTTTACCGGTCAATTCTGCTGGTGGTTCAATTGAACGAAGTTGCAGAATATATCCGCTCACTTGATGTACGATCCTTTGCTTTTCCTTGCTGGAAAGTGTATGCCAGCATTCTTGAATTGTGTTGCAACGTGGGAAGTACTCCATCTCAAGTGCAAGATGACCTCGCCATGTACGTGCTCGATAAATTCGTGGGATGGGCAGGGTTGTGTTCGCAGTCGCGAAACGGTGGCCATCGAGCTCTGGCGTTTCGCAGGGCCATTTGACGACCCGTTTGGAGCTGATGCGATAGCCTGCAGGGAATTTTGGATCTCCAATGACTCCGTAGAGATGCTCGCCGAGCCAGAGGCGAAATGCGAAGAACATCAAAGCCAATTTCCTTCAGTGTTGGAGACACAAGGAAGCTTTATACCTGTAATGAAATGGCCGTACCGTACTGTACACAAAGAGCCAAGCAAAGTCAAACTACTGTGATCCCCTCCACTACTGAAATGTGAAAATTAGCGCGCCACTTTCGCGTTTTGACCCCCCTTCTCCGATCGTTCATAGTTTTCTTGTAT